>AP025071.1:15614595-15749379 GCA_036186865.1 Eustoma russellianum
TGTATATAGTGTATATATATATATATACTTATTCCTCAACATAGATCTATACTTTCTTGAAAAGAAATCTTGAACATACTACATGATGATCCAACTTTGATATGAACATAAATACTTAATATTTGTAAAATCATGTAGGATCTAGGAAGAAAACTTGCCTTTATTTACTTCCTTACTCTTAGATGGTGATTCCTTCACTTGGATTTGAAGAACACATTTCTCCTCCTTCTCTTTGGTCTATACGGTTATGATGCCCAAAAAGGAGAGTTAGTGTACAACTTATGAAACTAATTATATGGAAGAATCAAACTTAAACTTCATAAAATTCTTACCTTACTTGCTTTTGATTCTACATGCTACAACCTTCTTGAATCTTTCTTAGTTGATGGAGTGTTGTTTAAAACTTGATGTAGGAGTTGTTATGTGGGTTGAGTTGAAAAGAAAACCCTCTTCTTATTTGAAGAATGCATAGCCGAGATTTAGAGAGGAGAAGAAGGGTTGTTTGGTTGGTTAATGAAGAGGGGAGGTGGAAGGAGATGTCTTGTGTATAATAATGGAGAGTAGTGTACTCTCCCCCTTAAATTTTCGGTGAGTGAAGAAGAGAGAGGGAGGTGAAGAATAATTGAAATAGTGTAAAGAAAGTGAAAGGATGAGGGAAGTGAGATGAATGATGTAAAAAATAATTTTTGTCTTCCTTTTCTTGGTGTATGGCCGAAAGTAGGAAGGGATGGGGAGGGGAATATTGTGTGAAAAGATAAAGGGAAAGATTAAAGAATGGTGGTGGGGTTGAGTGGTGTAAGAGAGTATGGTATAAACTAATATTAATGATAAAGTGTGTAAGAATAAATAAGTTTGGCATGTGAGATAGGGGGAGGCGTTAGATTAGGTGTGGTGGGATGGGAGATTTTTGTCTTTTATTGACATGTGGGATAAAGTGGAAGAAAACATGATACTAGTGTGTATTGTAGTTATCGTATCGGGTATTTTTATTCGTTTTGATTTATCTCTATCGACTTGTGTTGCTACCGACTAATTTATTTAAATATCTTGTATGTCCTATACAGTCATTGTCTAGTCCCAACCAGTCTCGTTATATCCGTTAACTCACCTTAAGGTTATTTTTATGTGTGTTTCTAACCCCGATATTTAATGTCGATGTCTTTATTAATTCTAAATAAAAATTTAAAATTCCACTGCAATTTCATCAACATCGCATTTGCGTTCTATTTTCATCATTTCCACTAGCCCGGGTCTCGCGTCGTAACATTCTTCCCCCCTTATAAAAAGTTTCGTCCTCGAAACTTAGGGGTTGTATCGATTTTGTCCTTAATGATTTAAATACTTAATTTCTAGCGTCATTTCTTAATCGCCTTTGATTCAACTTACGCATACTAATTCCAATCAGATAGTCCGACGACTTTTTAAATTCATAATTTAGCTCCCAATGTGGCCTGACTCATTATATCCTTATATCTATTTATATAATCGTACTCCTATCACTATGAATTTACATCCCTAATACGACTAACATCTTTGACCTACTCTGAAAATTTCTAATTTCATCGTCTTATTCATACGCGTACTATTTGTGCCATATATTTGCCAAACTCTAATCATCGTAATTCTTATAAATTACTGCTTATAGTTCTACTATATATCCTATCTTAATCAGCCTAAGAACTTCTATCACTATCTCCAAATGTTATCCCAATTAGAGCTAAACCTGAAATTGTGGAGATTACAATTTATAACTACTATGTTACTAACTAGAAAATAGCATTGAGGTATTCTAGTGACTTGACCTGTACAAATGTCGGAAAGCCTAAACGACCTACTTATACTTTCTAGTTTTCTTGTATCTGTCTAATACCGTTCTATTTCTCTTATACTAAGGCTGTCGCTTTCATCTAAGATCGTTTCTTACGTCTATGATCATTTCTTAAATTCTAAGATCATTGCTTAAGTTCATGTCGTTGTTTACTTATGTGTCCGCAGTGGATCTAGAGCCACTGCTCTGATACCAACTATAGCGCCCCGCCCGAAACCAGGGTTCCGGCTCAGTGCACCCGCCGTACTCTACTCCATATAGTACATGTCGACATGAATAATGAATCGATAAGCGGAAGCAACATAACATAAACAAATCATCATCGACATGCAATGTACTACATCATAATCTGTGTCAACCAAAATATACATAATGTTGAAACTTTCTGAATTACATCATAATTCAGGACTTGACGCCTTTGAAGCAAGACTCTCAACCTGTTTCTTCATTATCAGTGATTCTTCTAGCCTGTTCTCAACAAATCTGTGAATGAACCTGTTATCTGGAAATGATAATTAAAGGCAAGTATGAGCGATAGCCATCGTCTTTTAATCGCTCAGCAAGTAGTCTTTCTAGATACGACATGTGGATCATACATGGAAATAGAGTGACAAGTCTAATAAACATTTGTATCAAAAATAGATAACATATTTGCATTTTAGAAAGTAATCTTAGTATGACATATTATGAACTTTAAGAATAAACAAGGAGAATTCATCAACATAACATACTTACATATCATAGTACTTAGTCCATCACATCATAACATGTCCATACTTAGCTTCTAACTCATAACTTATACTAAAATCAATGACATCATAACTTAAGAATCTCTTAAGGTATCATATCGTAACTTAAGGATCTTCTGAAGGTCACATATGCTAGCATGGTCATGACGTGATGCACAAAACATGGCTTTTCATAACATGATGGTTCATAACATGACTTTTCATAAACATGACATGATTTTCATAACTTGCATAACATGACATTTGCATAACATGAAGACATAACATTTTCATCATTGGCTATAGCACTTTTCATAAGAATAATGACGCACGACATACCGAATGATTCCCCGTATAGTACATGTGCGACATAACATCATGAATCATATGCACATGTGCTAACGGTGACGCATTATGACTGAGATCCCGTGTCCCAGACCCGGTGTTACACTCAGCCGTAACGTAAACATGGGCCCCTGACACCTACCACTCCGGTCCTGATGTCAGGACAGCGC
The DNA here is from genome assembly GCA_036186865.1 of Eustoma russellianum. NCBI lineage: Eukaryota > Viridiplantae > Streptophyta > Magnoliopsida > Gentianales > Gentianaceae > Eustoma > Eustoma russellianum. The sequence goes on from AP025071.1 coordinate 15,617,667, forward strand.
TTCAACATAACATAATCATGAACATAACATAACATATCGTGTCTCATCGGAATCATTCGTCTCGTGTTTATTACTCCTATGCATATGAACTTTTAAAAACATGAGATGTGACAACATAACTTTGCAAATCTTGTTCTCATGCAACGTCAGACTTGGTCAATTGCGGGTATCTTGTCATACTACCACTAGTAACATCACTCACTTAATTTCCTTCTACACATCACAACTTAAACAAGATACCATTTTCACCTACAAATAAGTACCATTCGGCCATCATACTAAAACAGCCCCCTTTTTCTATTATCATCACACAATAATTTGGTAGCATCTATTCCATACATGCATATCATAATTCATAACTTAAATGCCTACATCATGAAAATTTCTAAGTACTTTACATTTCATCTAAGATTTCATAACTTACATTTATCATAACCTATCTATGTTAGCATATATAACATGTAACATATCATGTACATACATTGTAAAAGTTAATAGTCTTATATTTACACATACATAAATATGGCCTATTTATGTTTCATACTTTTCATAACTTAATACATAATTTACATACTTAACTTACTTTCATAACTTAACATATTCATCATATATACATATGTATTTGTGTAAAAATATAATAAAATCATTTTGTCACCAAGCCTAAAGGCCGAACATATAGACATGGTATACATATATATAAATCATTTTAAGCTATATTATATAATATCCAAAACTTATTCATTTTCATATCTTAACATATTCATCATATATACATATATATATATACTTGTACAAAAATATAATAAAATCATTTTGTCACCAAGGCCTATTGGCCGAATATGTATATATATTTGCAATAGTTTATATACTATACATATATAGATACATATAAGTCATTTTAAATACCATTATTCATATTTAATGTATATAATATACTTATGTGTGCATAATACATATAAAAATTATTCATAATCACAATTAGACATAAAACCGAAATATATATATATAATATATAGGTGTATAATACATAATACATAATACACCAATACGTATTCATTTTCTCTTTTTAACCTATTCACAAACCGTATATACCTATATATATCAATATATTTTCATACAAAATAGTATGTTTATTTATATGCATCTACACATCTCTACCTACATATGTATACATATATATATATATATATATATATATATATATAGATCCGTATATATACATATGTAGATCTATACACTTATACATATATATATCAACATACATATTTTATAATATGTATATATATGCGTGTTTATATATAATGTATATATGTGTATATAGTGTGCGTGTATATAGTGTATATATATATACTTATTACTCAACATAGATATACTTTCTTGAAAAGAAATCTTGAACATACTACATGATGATCCAACTTTGATATGAACATAAATACTTAATATTTGTAAAATCATGTAGGATCTAGGAAGAAAACTTGCCTTGATTTACTTCCTTACTCTTAGATGGTGATTCCTTCACTTGGATTTAAGAACACATTTCTCCTCCTTCTCCTTGGTGTATACGGTTATGATGCCCAAAAAGGAGAGTTAGTGCACAACTTATGAAACTAATTATATGGAAGAATCAAACTTAAACTTCATAAAATTCTTACCTTACTTGCTTTTGATTCTACATGCTACAACCTTCTTGAATCTTTCTTAGTTGATGGAGTGTTGTTTAAAACTTGATGTAGGAGTTGTTATGTGGGTTGAATTGAAAAGAAAACCCTCTTCTTGTTTGAAGAATGCATAGCCGAGATTTAGAGAGGAGAAGGAGGGTTGTTTGGTTGGTTAATGAAGAGGGGAGGTGGAAGGAGATGGCTTATGTATAATAATGGAGAGTAGTGTACTCTCCCCCTTAAATTTTCGGTGAGTGAAGAAGAGAGAGGGAGGTGAAGAATAATTGAAATAGTGTAAAGAAAGTGAAAGGATGAGGGAAGTGAGATGAATGGTGTAAAAATAATTTTTGTCTTCCTTTCCTTGGTGTATGGCCGAAAGTAGGAAGGGATGGGGAGTGGAATATTGTGTGAAAAGATAAAGGGAAAGATTAAAGAATGGTGGTGGGGTTGAGTGGTGTAAGAGAGTATGGTATAAACTAATATTAATGATAAAGTGTGTAAGAATAAATAAGTTTGGCATGTGAGATAGGGGGAGGCGTTAGATTAGGTGTGGTGGGATGGGAGATTTTTGTCTTTTATTGACATGTGGGATAAAGTGGAAGAAAACATGATACTAGTGTGTATTGTAGTTATCGTATCGGGTATTTTTATTCGTTTTGATTTATCTTTATCGACTTGTGTTGCTACCGACTAATTTATTTAAATACCTTGTATGTCCTATACAGTCATTGTCTAGTCCCAACCAGTCTCGTTATATCCGTTAACTCACCTTAAGGTTATTTTTATGTGTGTTTCTAACCCTGATATTTAATGTCGATGTCTTTATTAATTCTAAATAAAAATTTAAAATCCCACTGCAATTTCATCAACATCGCATTTGCATTCCATTTTCATCATTTCCACTAGCCCGGGTCTCGGGTCGTAACACTGTAGTAGGTTGATTTAACCGAACCAGTATAAAACCTTTGGTGTCTTTACTTTACTGCACTTTACTTTAAGTTTCCAGCATTCTGCATCAATTTCATTGCAATAGTAAAAATAGCAAACGAATTTCAAAAATCATTAAAATTTTCAGAAACATACACACACCTCCTAATTTTCATTTGGCGCAAGTTTCAACTCATTTGGATAAGTATAAGTCAGTCAAACTTGAATAATTGTCAGACTAGTGCAATCTGATTTTCAGAGTTGCAAAGGTTGAGAACATCAACGTGATTGACATACTTCCCAAAGGAATTTTCAAAACCTGTTTCAACCCATTACGATACATATCTTAAGGTTCTTGTCATTAAATTGTCAGACCATTTGGAGTCTCCAATTAATCAGAATAAAATTTTCAAGTCGGAGTACTGTTTCTGGCAGATTTGCGCAATCTGACTAAAAATGTATTTTCAAGGGGTTAGGAGTGGAATTTTAATTTGAAATTTTTCTAAGATACTCAAAACATCTGACAGTACATTCTCACTGAATTTCATAATTTTTGGAGATCTCTAACTAGGTATTTTAATTATTTCAAATCTGAATCTGAAAACAGAAATTGTTTTCAGAAGTGATGTTTTTGGTTCAAAAGTTTTAAAAACAAAATTTTTCGCACCTACTATTCAACCCCCCTTCTGGTGGTGCTTTACAGGTCCTACAAACATCAATTGATGCTTTTTATGCATCTCTTCTTATTTTGAAGCAGCTCATAATTGGCGAATTCATTGGTTTGATTCCCTTTACGATTTTAATTCTTCCGTGTTTCAACAGTAACATATTGTGGAAGAATCCGTGGGGTCTTCCAATATAAATAGGTTGATTGTTTCGCAGGAAAGAATAGAAAGGTTCATGATTACGCGAATTCAAAATTGTAACCAAGCATTGTCCATCGGTTCTATTCATGACTGGATGAAACCATGAAATAACCCCAAGATCTTGTGATCTGCTATGGAACTTATTCCACAATCCTTCCATCACCCCAGAATGAAAGGGGTAACATTCACGTACAGATCATGAATGTTTGGATCATCAAATATTCAACATGATTCCATAAGATCTAGTTTCGTTGGTTTCGATCACAATCCCTTTTTTGACTGTGCTCTATCTTCTGTTGAATCTTTTTCATGGCTCGATTTGCTCAAAAACTTTGAACTTTTGGGATGTCCTAGACCTGACATGTTGCTTAGGAGGAAAAAAACAAAAGTGTTTCTTTGTTTTTGAAAAAAACAAAAAAAAAAGAGCAATCCAAGGTTGCATATCGAGATGAAAACTAAACACACTTACAAAATCTGTATTGAATCCTTTACAAACTAATGGATGTAAGCAAATAGCTCGCATCCCTGAATCTAACTGCGGTTCGCGGTGGTGGAGTGCTAATTTGCTGTGAAGCGCTTTCGCTATGGCTCCGGTGGGTTTCCCTTGTGAGGTACAACAATTATTAGGAAACAATCGAGTTAGAACTGTTATTCACTTTTTCAATTGAGATGGGAGGAACAACGGGAGATTCAATCCAGTAGAGATGTGAATATTTGACCCCTACGATCGAAATGTCAATTTCGTCAGGATCTCTTTGTTAGTTATGAGATGGAAATGGCTACTGGCTTATCTCTCCAGCGCATTTTCATTCCACACCTATCGTAATGATAAACGGCACGTCTTGCCTTGGAGCATCCTGCTTTCTTTGTTCTACAGATTTGTATGCAACCATTGAGAGCGAAGATCTTATTCCAAGGAATATAAAAATTTTAGAAATTGGATCTATTGACAAATGCCGTAGCAGGGCGGAGCCGATTAAATCGTCTGCATGCCAGGTGTTGGTCAAGGGACCTATTCCCCTTTTTTGTTCATATTAAAAATTAGATAATCTAAAATTTACGACTAGAAAATAAAAGAAAAAGTTACTGATTCTGGCTTATTGAGTCCCTTCTTCCGAATAGGAAGGTCGGATTTGCTGATGAGGAATTAGTACTTTAAGCCTCTCGGTAATTAAACACCGGCTGATTTCATCCATAAACACAAAGTTTGTGGCTAGACACACATATATTATATCTAAAAATATATTGACAAGATTCATGAAAAAAAGTTGAATTTTTAGCAAAAAATCCTTACTAACCACATCATGTTATAATAGAGGTTAGTGTATCTATTACAAATATAACCTGTGGAAAGGTTTAAATTGGCTTATTTTAGTAAAATAGGAGAGAAATATAAAAATAGAGGACGACTACCATAAAATTATACAATAAATCGACTCATTGCTATTTTCAATCAATAAAGTAGGCTAAATCGAAAGGTAGACTGATGCAAAAGTTGCGCGACAATTTTCTTTCATGAAAGAAATCGAACGGAATGGTAAAAAAAAAGCATTTGACAACACATGTCTAAATAAGAGTGGTAAGATCGGACGAGAAGTTTGTTGGAATTAATTCGTGACACGTGTAATACGTAACATATTGATTAAGTATACATGAATTAATTATAAGTTGTACGTTATGTATAATAATTTTATATGTCACATATGTCATGTAATAATATTAATTATTGCGTAAAATATCCACACGTTAAGTGATTATCGCGCGTGTTCGTGGATGTATAGTATGGTCTAAAATAGAAACCCCGAATATGTAGAAAGTCATATGGTCAGAGACCGCGATGGATGGGTTCAAAGTGCAACGACCATAAAGCGTACGACGTCTGGTCCCCGAGGGACGACAACCCACGTGTGGTTAGTAGAAAATGCTTGTACATAATTATTAAATATCAAATAATATTTAATATTAAATATTATATAATAATATTTATTATTAAATATTAAATAATATTTAATAGTGGATAAAGATCACTTGACGATAACATCAAGTATATCCTCCTCAGATGATAGAGATGTGAAAGAATTCTCATCTGTAAAGAAAAAGGATTTGGTTTCAAACATAACTTTGAATCCTATCACCTTCTCCCTCTATTTAAAGGATGATGGCTTCACCTCCTCACACATTAATAACCACCAACCTAAGAGGGGAAAGAGAAGGCGTGCCAACCTTTTTCTATACAGTCCACACTACCTAGCCTCTCCATCGGACAAAACAGTGAATTGTTGAATCCGTTGAAGGGGTGCATTAACAATTGGTGGGAGATCGTGAATTCTTGGATCACGCCAGATTCATCAAGTGGCGGGAGCATACGTGGTAAACAGATCAACATCAAAAAATTGAGCAAGTTAAAATTCCGTCTTTTGCTACTTTGCCCTGTGATTCGATTAAACGGTCTTTATTCAAAGATTTATTAAATAAATCCAACAAAATTAACTTACAAAAGAATATTCAAATAATCGAGAATGATGAGAGGTGAAAATAGTGAAGAGATCTCGGCTGCTTTTACGTGGCAATTTGTAGATACGTTTGCTTATACGTTCGCTTTGGGGTAAAATAAGAAAGCTTGAAAGTGTTAAGAATCACTGGAACTAAATCAAGTAATTTGCTTCAATCATGTATGTTCATAATGGGGTAGGTATAGGTTGCAATAACATTAGGTAATTTTATCAACCAATACGTGTTAGTATATGAATAACAAATTTCAACCCACTAGTGCCTTAAAGGGAAAAAGCTAGCAAAGACTGTATATTTATTTACTAGTGTTAAACATAAATAAACTACTGGCAGCCAAGCCAATAACGATGTGACAGAAGTCCAAGGGCCCCCAAACAGATCGGTTGGGATCTGAGGAGGTAAAAAGTGAGGCAAAATATGAGGCCTCCAATCATACGCTGCCACGTGTACAAAAGTGGAAGAAGTTTAAAATTTGTTTGTTTTTAAAAAATAGTTACTTGTACACGTGGCAGCGCATGATTGGAGGCCTCATATTTTACCTTACTTTTTGCCTTCCCAGATCCCAACCCCAAACAGATGGGGTTAGATTGACAGTTGCGCAGGTTTTTAAAGAGAATTCAAATCTGACAAGTCAGGTTGATTGATCGGACTCGGATCAATTCACTAACTGATTTAGGATTGCTAGTCTTAATAGGCACATATATTTGTCACATTAGGTTTGATGGATTGATATGACGGGTAGACAGTTTAGCATGCAACTTGTGGGTTTAATTAGTCGAGTTTGTATCGTGTTTAACACATTGATGAATCAGATTGTGATTTGAAGGTAAGGTTTGTGTCTAGTTTGCCATGTTTGATAAACCTAAAACCGCACAAAGTATTTGTTTTATTCGTATCGTGTTGAAGTGTCATGTCAAAATTTGTAATTCTACTAAATGCATAGTCTAACAGGCAAGTTTAACTTATTTTTGAATTAACAACGCCATAATCAATATGATAATGACAAGTAATATGTCATTCTCTAAAAAGGTCGAAAATGACAATATCGTCTGATTGGTGGATTCTGTCTTGTATTCCTACCATTAAACCACAACTTTTGATTTGTTTCTCAGCGATTATTGTTGGGAGGCAACTACAATAACACACCGGAATAACAAATAATTTCTTCTAAAATATAGCAACTATAAAGAAATAATCGAACGGAAACACGAACAAAAACACCAACAATTTTTAGAGTGGAAAAACCTCCCAAAGTAGGAGTAAAAAATCACAAGACACGCAGGTCACTTAAACGATCTCTACTGTAATCAATAATGGATACAACCAAGTCTCTCTAGGAGTAGCTAGAGAAATGCAACATCATCAAGATCAACCAAACAATCTTGGAACACAACAAGATACAAGAGAGGAACAAAACACAAAGCTGCAATTTTCAGGCGGAAAATTTCTGTCTCGGGAATGCAGCAATCGTACTCACCTAGACACCTCCAAAACACATCTCCACCGTTCCGACTGTACTCCTGTGTCTTGTGCACAATCTATCAAAATTTCATGACAATCCAATTGTAAACGAATCAGCCAATGCAATTTTACCAGAGGCTGGCAAGCTGCCAGTACCTACGAAATTTCAATCTTTTCTCACTTGTACTTGTGTTTCTTATTGTTCTTCTTGTTCCATCACAGTTGTTCTACACATGTGAGTAACACATCACCCCTATTTATAGTGCTCCATCTTGTGTCTTTTCAATGCACAAGGTCTTCCTAGAGTCTTCCAAGCAATAAACATTCTTGGAAAACTAAAGCATCATTCCAACTACCATTTGTTGGAACTCTTCCAATGTCATAATTATCTTTGGCTCAAGACATTGTGACTCTCCAACTAGGAGGAATACCCCATAAAATCCCCCGACCGACTAGTTGGAGGGCAACATCCACCCAGAAGTCAGGCGGCAAAACTCAAACTTTCCTCTTAACAAAACTTTTGTCAACATGTCGGAGCCGTTTTCATGCGTATGAATCTTCTCAAGCTCGAATAGCTTGGTATCTAAAGCATCACGAATCCAGTGATAACGAACATCAATATGTTTGGACCTTGAATGAAATGAGGAATACTTAGACAAGTTGATGGCACTTTGATTATCACAAAACAAGACATACTTAGCTTGTTTCACTCCTACCTCCATTAAGAATTTCATCAACCACAAAAAATCCTTTGCTGCTTCCACAATGGCCATAAACTCGACCTCGGTAGTAGAAAGTGCAACACACTTTTGCAATTTTAATTGCCAAGCCATGACTCCCCTGGCAAAATTGATCATATGTCCAGAAGTAGGCTTGCGATCATCCAAGCTCCCGGCTAAATCAGAATCCGAATAACCAACCAATGTAGGTGAATCACATCCCAAGTTAGCCTCAGATTCAATGTACCACAGAGATATCCCATAATCCGCTTCACAGCCTCCCAATGATGTCTTCTTGGATTTGAAAGATAACGATTGACAATTCCTATAGCATGCGCTATATCGGGTCTTGTGCAAATCATGACATACATCAAACTACCAACTGCCGACGAGTGTGGAACATTCTTCATACTCGACTTCTCATCATTAGTAGATAGACACTGCTCGTGACTGAGCTTAAAATGAGAAGCAAGCGGAATATTAACTGATTTGGCCTTGTCCTTGCCAACGCACCGAATAAAATTCTTAATGTACTTTTCTTGCGACAAGAACAACATCTTTGCATTTATGTCACGTATAACCTTAATCCCAATGATTTTCTATACTGGCCCAAATCCCTCGTAGCAAAGGATCCACTTAAGGTTTTCTTTAACTCATTGATTTTGGAAATGTCTTTTCCAACAATCAGCATACAACAGGAGAATGGTGAAGTCATCATCAGAAAATCTTCGTATAAAAACACAGTGATCGGCCTTTGTCATCTTGTAACCATGCCTAACCATCATTGAACTGAACTTTTGGTACCATTGTCTTGGCGATTGCTTCAAGTCGTAAAGACTCTTTATCAATTTTCAGTCACAATCTTCTTTGTCTTTCACTGGAAAACCTTAAGGTTGCTCCATGTAAATATCTTCATTCAGATCATCATGAAGGAAAGCCGTCTTGACATCCATTTGCTCGACTTCTAAATCACGACTAACAGCCAACCCGAGCACAACTCGAATGGATTATGTCTTTACCACTGGAGCAAAGATTTTGCTAAAATCAACACCTTTCCTTTGGGTAAAACCTTTTACCATTAATCGAGCACTGTATCGAACTTGTGAAGTGTTTCCATCTTTCTTCACTCGGTAGACCCATCGGTTTTTCAATGCTTTCTTGCCTTTTGGCAACTTCATCAATCCAAAGGTGTTATTCTCACAGAGGGACTGCATTTCATCCTTCATGGCATCCATCCATTTCTTTTGTTTTCATCTTCCAAAGCTTCTTGAAAAATTTCAGGATCTCCACCATCAGTAAGAAATACATACTCATTCGAGGGTAATGGACGGAAGGTCTTCTGTCACGGGTAGACTGTCTCAACTCAGCAGCACCAGTAGGCTGCTCAGTCATCTCCTCTTCATGATGGACTTCATTCTCAACACCTGGATTCTCATCATGCTCATCAACTACTACATTTGGCGTGAGAGCAGTTGTAGTTGGTTGATCGCCGCCAATTTTGTATCAACATGAGTAGGAATTTCTTTCTCAGCCTTCTCAATATCATCGATGTTGTAGTCCTCTATAAACACAAAATCTCAGCTGCGCACAAGTTTTCTTGCAACCAGATCAAATAAACGATAGCCAAACTCATTAAGTATGTATCCCACAAATATACAATTATTTGTCTTGTTATCAAGTTTTGATCTCTTATGTTTCAGACCGTGCACATAAGCAAGGCACCCAAACACGCGAAGATTGTCATAAGAGATATCTTTTCCACTCTAAACACGGTTTGGAACATTAAACTTCAAAGAGACACAAGGTGTGAGATTCAACACGTGCACTCCTGTATTCAATACTTCACCATAGAAGTACTTCGGCAACTTTGACTAGGATAGCAAGCATCTCACCCTTTCAACCAAGGTTCTATTCATTCTTTCGGCCAGGCATTCAACTACAATGTCTTCGAAGGAGACCTTTAGTGGCACATACATTGGCTTGGACAATACTCTTTGAAAGGACCAATATATTCTCTCTCGTTATCCATTCGAATAAACTTGACCTTCTTTCCTGTTTCTTTTTCAACCGATGCTTGAAAGGACTTGAATGTGTCAAGCATTTGGTCATTTGACTTCAAGGTATAGGTCTAAATATTCCGAGAATAATCATCAATAAACGTCACAAACTAACAAGCAGTACAAAGTGACCGGGTCTTTACCAGTCTACACACATCGGAATGCACCAAGTCCAAAACGTCCTGCTTTTTTTCTGGTTCAGAAGATGTGAAGGAAACACGTCTTTGCTTTCCAGCCAAACAATGTGGGCATTACTTCAATTTTTGCATTGGAAACACCGGATAACATATTCTCCTTAGCCAGGATGCTCAATCCCTTTTCACTCATATGACCCAAATGTTGGTGCCATAATTCGGAGGAGCTATCATTCTCACAAATATTCATGTCATACTTGGAAATCCCGAATTTGGCAATGTACAAATTCAAATATTTCTTTCCTCTTGCAACCAACATTGAGCCCTTCATCAGTTTCCATTCATTACCTGGAAATGAACTGCAAGATCCTTCATCACTTGGCTTTCCAACCGATAAAAGGTTGAACCGAAGATCAGAAATATGCTTCACATCCTTGAGAACTAGTGTAGTTCCATTATTGGTTCAACAGAAATATTCCCAATTCTGGCATGCTTGATTGTCCTCTATTTCCTATACGTACTACACCGAAATCACCTCCCTCATAGGTTAAGAAAAGATCACGCCGAAAGATAGCATGTGTAAAAACACCACTATCAATCACCCAATCCATCTCATCATATAATATATTAATACTTTCTGCACCATTGTTGAAAACAATGAAGAAATCATCAACAATGGCAATGTTATCATTGTTGATACCTTTTTTCTTGACATCATTGTGGTTATTCTTGTCTCTCATTTCTCTTTTCAACTTTCGGCAATACATTCAGATATGATCTTCAAGCCACAATAGTGGCACTCAATATTATACCATTTGTCGGAACCTGCACGAGAAGTACCATGGTTATTCGAAGTTCGACTTTGACTTCTCCCCTTTGATACACCATAGTTATCTCGACTGTGGCTTCTCCCCTTGATTCGGTAACCAACACTTCAAAATATAGAGAGGGACCAAGAGACTTGCGCGTATTTCTTACTGTGAACGACACTCTTAACCGATTCCATTGTGAGAACACTATTCAGAGCCGAATTAGGCAACGACGTTCTAAAAGTCTCCAATGAATTTTGTAGAGTGCCAGAAGCCACAAAGCTTGTATCTCATCATCAAAGCTTATGCACATCGTCTCCGATTGATTCATAATCCCCTGAAAAATGTTCGGGTGGTCGGCCATTGATGAACCATCATCATACTTCAAAGACATCATATGCTTGATCAGGAATAGCTTATTATTCCCCGTCTTCTTAGCATATAACTCCTTCAAGGTGTCCAGAGGGTTCTTGCATTAGACACCGTGCTTACATGTTTCAAAACATTATCGTCGACCCATTGGCGGATGAACCCACAAACTTATTTGTACAGTAGGTTCCATTCATCATCACTTTTTTCCTTCGTGCTTCTCGGTAAAGAAAACCGGAACATAAAACCAATTGACACAGAGCAAATCTTACATATTTTCTTTATAAACATTATAGTTAGAGCCATTTAAACTTACCATTCTGGATGTGTTCACTTCTATAGTTGCACACAGTCAAGGGAACCTCGCTCTAATACCACTTTTTGGGAGGAAAACACGATAGCACAGCGGAATAACAAATAATCTCTCCCAAAATACAACAACTACAGAGAAATAATCGAACGGAAACATTAACAAAAACACCAACAATTTTCAGCATGGAAAAACCTTCCAAAGTAGGAGTAAAAAACCAAGGGCCCATATGCCACTCAAACGTTCTCCAATATAATCAAATATGAGTACAACCAAGTCTCTCTAGGCGCATCTAGAGGAATATAACATCATCAAGATCACCAAACAATCTTGGAACACAACGATATACGAGAGAGGAACAAAACACAAAGCTGAAATTTTCAGGCAGAAATTTCTGTCTCGGGAATGCAATAATCGGACTCACCTAGACACCTCCAAAACACATCTCCACCGTTCAGAAGGTACTCTCGTGTCTTGTAAACAATTTATCAAAATGTGGTGACGATCCAACGGTGAACGACTCGGCAAATGTAATTTTTTCAGATGCTGACAGGCTGCCCGGCACCTACGAAATTTCACTCTTTTCTCACTTGTACTTGAGTCTCTTATATTTCTTTTTGTTCCCTCACGGTTGCTCTACACATGTGAGTAACACAACACCCTTATTTATAGTGTTCCATCTTGTGTCTCTTCAATGCATAAAGTCTTTCTAGAGTCTTCCAAACAATAAATATTCTTAGAGAACTCATTGTAGTAACTCTTCCAATGTCATAATTATCTTTATCTCAAGACGTTGGAACTCTCCAACTAAAAAGTATACCTAACAATTAGAGAGTCTTCGTACAGTTTGCTGGGAGTTCATTGTTAGTTTTTGAAATGGACGGAGAGTTACCCCTTAAACAAAAGGCAAAATCCAAGGTTTTGATGAATTGTGACCAACCAAAAGAATAAGAAAAGTAAAAGATTCAAAACTGCAAAATGGGATAAAGGGAGAATATTGAACAGAAACCGACAGCTCACCTATGAAAATGACCTTCGACTACAGCGAAAAAACAAACGAAATATAAAAACAAAATTTTTGGTCAAGAACTCGTTCCCCAATTGGATTCCTTCACCTTCCCCTTTTTTCAATCCCCTTTTTTCTTCCACCTTCCTAAAACAAATTTCCTATTTTTATCTCTCCACGAGGAAATATAGAAAAACCAAAATAGGAGAATTCAACTTCACACCATAAATAAATAAGGCAGATGATAACCGGAAGATAATGATCATCTAGCCCTTTGTATTGTATCCTTGGAATCTTTGGCTTGGTTTTCTCTCAGTTACTTACCTCTTTTGTTCTTCAATTAGCTGAAAGTTTTTGCTGATATCCTTTTAGCTCCTTGATCATATTTCCGCACCATGATTTTTGCTCTTTTCTCAAGGTTTGCTATAATTTTGCTCAATTTTTGTTTAGGGAGGAGCAGCTGAACATAAACTTTTAGTTGGAGCTAAAAGGGTCTCTGAGAAATTCCATAAAGATTTCGTTTTTGCTGTGCTTTGGGCAAAAATTGTGAATTTAGCTTCTGGGTCTTTGGTGATTGCGGTTTTCATTCAGCAAGGAGGAAAGGAAATCAAGGAGACGATGTCCCCGTCGGATATTGAATCAATTGGTGGATGTGGTGGAACGGCGTCTTGTTCTGACGCTTCCCGTAGATTTAGCGACCTTAGAGGCGTACAGTGGCGTATAAATTTGGGGATTTTGCCCTCTTCTCCTTCTGCATCTGTTGATGATTTCCGCCGTGCCACCGCTGATTCTAGGAGAAGGTAATTACTTGTTTTGCAGCTTGAATATGGATATTCACTTGAGCTCACCCACCCCCCCTCCTCTTTTATTTGCACTGTGATTTCATTTCTATTTCTTCTGGTATATATGTTTTGAATTTAGTGGGTGAAGTTACACATATTGCCTATGTGCTCAACAAATGCTCATATCAGGTTGTTTTTGATATGAAGGGTGTTGCTTGAAGATGTGGAGATGGTCCAATTCTTATATGATATGTTTAGGTGTTGGTTACTGCTACTTGGGCAATCTGCTGCTTTAAATTTACTCCCTTTATTTTCTTTTCCTCTGGATCTTTAGGTATGCTGCATTAAGAAGACAGCTTCTAGTTGATCCACATGTGCCTAAGGATGGAAGTAGTTCTGACCTTTCCATGGACAATCCATTGTCACAAAATCCAGGTGAGAGTCAGGATTGTGTGTGGTTGAGTTATCTTGAATTCCTTTTGTTGAGTTCTTTCAGTTGCAAAGATTTATAATCATGTTGTGACCATTTCAATTTTCTGAACTCTGGACTGGGGTTTGATTATAATACTTTCATAATAAATATATGTGTATTTGATCGGGTAGTCTTATTAGGCAATTTCCAGTGATTTTGTGGTTTGCCAATGTGTACAGCTTCTTTGGCAAGTTCTGTATGACTTTCTTCTTGATGCCATGTAGATAGCATGTGGGGTCGCTTCTTCAGAAATGCTGAATTGGAGAGAATGGTTGATCAAGATTTGACACGTTTATATCCTGAGCACGGGAACTACTTCCAGACTTCTGGATGTCAAGGCATGCTCAGGCGGATTTTGCTGCTTTGGTGCCTAAAGAATCCTGAGTATGGTTATAGACAAGGTATGTGGAGTTAAAGAAGTACATTTTTTTTTTCAGAGTGTTGTTGCCTTGAGGAATGCTTTTCCACCATTGAAATAGTGTCATATAACTCATGGAACTGTCTGATGCTACTCAAATATATTTGTGAAAATCAGGCATCCCAGATATCTATATAAGCGTATTGTCGTCTTAGTATATATGATTCATCAACCGTAAATGTGCTCCCCACCTCTCCTCCTCCGCCCCATCATTTTGTGCATCATCAGATATCGGTGCTTTGGAGAAGATATGTTGGTGCTTTATTATTTATCATGGTTTGGCCTTTCTAACCGTTGTGGCAAAAAGGCTTAAATTCTGCTGTTCTGAGTGATCATTGATCCTGCTATTGCAGAGTTTAACGGGCATCTTAGGCAAATTTCTTTTGTCTTTGCAGGGATGCATGAACTCCTGGCCCCACTGTTATATGTTTTGCATTCTGATGCACAGAATCTTACTGAAGTGAGAAAGACTTATGAAGACTACTTCATTGACAAATTTGATGGCTTCTCATTTCATGACAGTGATTTGACGATCAAGAAGTTCTCAATGTCCTTGGAAGATCTAAACATCCTTGGAAGAAGTTCGACAAGGGCCACCAGCCTTTATGAACTTGATCCAAAGATACAGTCCATTATTTTCCTAAGTGACGCATATGGGCAGAAGGTGAATTGGGGGTAGTCTTATCTGAGAAGTTTATGGAACATGATGCTATTGTATGTTTGAGTCCTTGATGAATGGTTTGGGGGGTGCTGTTGCAATGGCCGAGTTTTTCTCCCAATCTCGTTTTAGCAGTTTGCATAGTGGATTTCCTCCAGTTATAGAAGCCTCTGCTGCTTTGTACCATTTGCTTTCTATTGTTGATTCATCCCTTCATGCGCATCTCGTTGAGTTAGGGGTAGAACCACAATATTTTGCTCTCCGTTGGCTGCGTGTGTTATTTGGTCGTGAATTTCTCTGGAGAATCTTTTGGTGATTTGGGATGAAATATTTGCTTGTGAGAATAGCAAGTTCAACAAATCCACTGAAAATGGTGTAGATTTAAGCTCTGGAGTGCTTCATTCCTCCAGGGGCGCATATATCTCATCTTTTGCAGTTGCAATGGTCCTTCATCTGAGATCTTCTTTGCTTGCCACTGAAAATGCCACTTCTTGTCTCCAAAGATTACTGAACTTCCCAAATGATGGAAATCTGGAGAAACTGATTGAGAAGGCAAAATCTTTGCAGGCTCTAGCAATTGATGCTAACAGCTCAACCCCACTACTGACTCATGATGAAATGTTTGATAAGAGTAAGTCAAAGTCTGTGAGAGGTTATAGGCTTTCATTGGATTTAGGGTCACCAAATACTCCATTGAACTTTGTTTCCTTACAACTACTGGGAAGAGAAGTGGAGAAATTTGCACAAAGAAGAACACAAACATGACAGAATGAAAAAGCAAACTCCAGTCCCTATAAAGGGTTGGACTGAGAAAGTGAAGTTGCGATTGTCTAGAAGTGAATCTGCTCCATCTACATCGAAGCATCGTAATGCGGTTATGGAATCAAAATCATCTGTGAGGAGAAACCTATTGGAAGATCTTTCCCAGCACTAGGGGTAGATGATGATACAGAGAAACTAGCATGTGATGAAGACCTGAATGAGATGGATCAAAGGGAAGAAGTTGGACAACATGTGAACTGTGAGAATTCTGGTTTTCTATCTGGGCAGACGTCTTTGTCTGGGAATTCCGCAAGTGAAGATAATTCTTCTATTTTCTCTGATTCACCAAGTCATATTAGTCAGCCTAATGAGCAGGGATGTCAGTCAGGGAGAAGTAGTGTTGCTTCTAGCTCAACTGTTGATGAAATTGATACTGTAAATAGCAGCCCAGAGTGTGGGACTAACATCGAGGACACACACCTTCCTGTTTCAGAGTCACCAGAAGACTTCCGTTTACAGTATGAACAAAATGATACTTCTGCTGAAAAAGCAGTTAACCTGAAAGAGCAGAAGCTTCTATTTAGCAGGTTCCAGCGGTTTTGGAAGTTCGGAAGGAGTGGTGGTGAAGGCATCTCTGAGAAAGGGTGGATTACGGAGGCAAATGATTCTTGTGGTGGTGGAACCGACCAGGACAATGGCACGGACTCTTCTACAGCGAATGACTGCATAAAGGCTCCAGAAATTCTTGATAGAGAACCAATGGACCAGAACGCGGTATTTTCTTTGAGAACCCTTGGGCAATCTATGCTGGAGAACATTCAGGTAAGTAATATTATTATGGTTTTGAATGGTCCATTGCAAATTTCTTGCGTTATGTTTCATGAGCCCCACAAACCTTGTAGTGGATTATTGTTACATAGTGGTAAAAAATGAAGATAGTAATTATCATGGGAGATCAAATTCTGTTAGGACACAGTAAATTTTACGAGTCATTAGCTGTTGCATGCCAAGAAGTTGACGTTTCCTAGAAAAATATCAAGCGAGAGAGATGAGATTGAGATGGTTTAGACATATCAAGAGGAGGCAGACAACGACGTCTGTCAGAGCAGTTGAAAGCTTCATCGTAGAGGGAACAAGCCTACACTGACTTGGGATGAGCGGATTAGGCATGATCTACTAGATTTGCACCTCTCTGAAGACATGGTTTAGGATAGGAGTTCATGAAGGCAAAAGATTAAGGCTAACGATGTTTAGACATGATATAGGGGCACGTTAGAGATATTCTCTACAGTTTAGGCTGACATTGCATTTTTGTTTTTGTTTTCTGTGTCTCTGTCTTTCATTATGTATGCATACACATGTTTACGGCTATTTAATATTGAAAGCTCTCTACCTGTATTACTAAATTTCTTCACAAACACACTAGCACACCATATCACTATTAGTTTATCGTTTATGCAGGCACATCTAGAGCCGGGAGTCTCACTGGAAGCAAATTCTCTATCCTTTGGGATGGAGGTGTTGTTTGTCTGTCTCTCACCCTCCCCAGACCCTAGCGATAGCTTTTAACGTCGTTGGGATATACTGTGTATGTGTTTGTTGTGTTGTAAAGATGAAAAAACGCGACACTTTGGTACTCAATCGATACATGGTGTATCTTTTTCATTTCCATGAGATGACCATAGTGCTGATGTTCAGGTGCTTGAATCTGCTTTCCAGCAAGACCGGATGCAGCCAGGACCGTCTAAAAGCAACCTAGTGGGTAAAGGGCAAGTGACAGCCATGGCCGCGCTGAAAGAGCTTCGGAAGATCAGTAATCTCCTCTCTGAGACATGATCTCTCATTCACAATTTTTTATAGTAGTTACCCATTTTGAATGAGGTAATCAAGAGGATTGTCGGCTTCTTATCGTCTTTTAGATTGACCATTCAATGGTGATATGTAATTTGAAGACAATTGTATATAAAAGATTGGCGTTTATCTATAATCATGTTATTGAGAAAACATTACAACCGACTGTGAATTCCTTTATAAAGATGTGACTAATGGAATTTCTCTAGTTTAACTTTTAACTACAAGGAAGGGTACTCCATGCAGTAGTATTGTAAACGAGGCTATAGCTTAACATCTTCAACTTCGTTACAGTAAGATTTAGGATGCAAGTGTAGGTCAGTGGGCACCATTAATTGATTAGAGGTTTCTAATTTGGAGAGGGAGACCTTGGAGCACTGGTAAGGTTGTTGCTTTGTGACTTTGAGGTCACGAGTTCGAGTTGTGGAAACAGCCTCTTGCACAAGGTATATAGGTAAGGCTGCATACATCAGATCGCTAAGCAATCCGGTCTCTCTCTGGATCCTGCACAAATGTGGAAGCATAGTGTACCAAGAACGCTTTTAGGTTTCTGATTTGTTTAGCTTCCATCTTTAACATGTGATATGCTACAATTTGGACTGTTTATTGTAATGAATATTCGGGTTGTTGGCATCAACATCTCTAAATTGCAAGCATAACAGTTGGTCAAGTCTCTGGGAAATTAATGCATGTGGTTTGAGTAAATGTTACTTGCCACTTGTGTGACATAACATCAAACCATATGTTAAAACGGTTCATATATTTTAACTGTTACAATAATTAAACTGATCTAATTTCATGGCTGGTTATCAAACCAACCAGTTTATCTGTCAAACCAGATCGGCTGTAATAACTATAGTCGTATTTATTTGTTTCTACGTAAGTTAAAGACATTATATATAGCAAAGAAATTAGGGCCTCCAGAAACGCCAACCTAGGGGTCTCTCCAGAAAAAGTTCAATTTCTCTATCCAGAGTCGGTACACAAGTATAAACCGTCGTTTTCAACCATCATAAAAATTATCATGCTGATGCTGAAATTTGGAAGAATTACTCATATTCTAACATGTACTTCGTATGTTTCAGTTATAGTTTTGTAGACACGTAAAAGGAAGGGCGTTTCTGGTACACTAGACTTCCACGTTTGCGCATTGATCGTTTCATAATTTGATGTATGCATCTTTACCCTGTATTTTTTTATGCAATAGACTGTTTTTGAGGCTCGAACCTGTAGCCTTAAGGTCATAAAACAGCAACATTAATAGTTGTTCTAAGACTCGCCTTCCAAAGGACGTTCACGGTGCATTAGGCTCTTGCGTTTTTGTAGGCATGTAGATAAAATACAAAATATAAAGTAATAAGTAGACATCTTTCGCTGCCTGATTATTAGAGAAAAGAAATGTAACTTCCACTTACACTTTGATGTATTACTTTTAGTATATTATCTTATTTACAGGGATACCTGTAGAATGAAACATATTCTGATATAAAAAAGAGTAATTAACTTTTTGAGTCTAAAAAAAAGGAATAACGGACTGTAGAACTGAAATGGAAAGAGTATCAAATTATGCTGTCCATTAGACCACTTCCAAGTGACCCCCTCTTTGGCCTTTTTTTTCCCCTCTTCCCTAATACCCACCGATGATTAATGCCTAGAAAGGAGGGCTGGTATTCCATGACGCTGGCCATGGAGACGGATATGACGCGGCCACTAAAAGGCCGCCATGTGGCATTCATTACAAAACATTTTTTTTAAAATTTCGCTGTTTGTTTAAAATTAATAAAAAAAACATGCCCTGAGATTATTTCTAACCCTATTTCTGCTTTTTTCTTCCTCACGCCTCCCTTCTCCCTTCTCCAACGGAATACTCTTCCTCCGTCGACTGCAATCATCTCCACGGCTTCAGGCGGCCAGACTCCACAAATAGCAGGTAATTCTCTAATTCCCTCTAATCATCTTTAATTCTCTCCTTCCCTCTTTCTTCTTCTCCTGTTTTTTCGATCCCGGAGTTCAGCAGAAAACCTTGAACGATTACCAATATTCAAACTTTTGCATTTGCTGGAATTATGTTTCTCAAATGAAAAAAGAAAAAACTGTATTAGCTTCAATACCGGACTGCTGAACTCAATATTTCCATGGATCCTTTGTAATAGGTGTCACATTCAGCTTCATCTACTTATTCTTGTACTCACACTTTCCCATGTTAAACCTCAAATGTTCATGCGAATTGTAATGCTAAGTACAAAATTTTTTTAATGATTAAAAAGATTTAAAAAAAAACAAAATTCAACAATTGAGAAACCTTGAGATCAATTGTTAAAAATTAATTTGAACAGAATACTGTGTTTGTAGCTGTTTACTTCCTTCATGATTTACTTGTGGTATTTTCAGTTTGCTTACTGCGTTGGTGAAAAATTGAGGATGATTTTGAAAAACTTGCAGAGATGCTAGGAGCGGAGTTGCATTCAAGCTTTTCCTGCTGAGCTCCCGGGATCAAAAAAACAGGGGAAGAAGAAAGAAGGAAGGAGAGAATTAGAGATGATGGAAAGAGGGAATTAGAGAATTACCTGCTATTTGTTGAGTCTGGCCGCCTGAAGCCGTGGAGATGATGCAGTCGACGGAGGAAGAGTATTCCGCTGGAGAAGGGAAAGGGAGGCGTGAGGAAGAAAAAGGCAGAAAGTAGGGTTATGAATAATCTCAGTGCATGTTTTTTTTATTAATTTTAAACAAACAGCGAAATTTAAAAAAAAAAGGTTTTGTAATGAATGCCACGTGGTAGCCTTTTAGTGGCCGCGTCATATCCGCGTCTCCATGGCCAGCGTCATGGAATCCCAGCCCTAGAAAGGATACTCATGCCTAAAAGTTGGCTGTAGAACTGACGTTATTATTCCCCCCACCTTTACTTACACTAAAAGAATACTTCAGTTGTTCCCATGACATAGTCTGATAAAAATAGACAAAGAGTAATCACTTTGAAAGAAGGAGGTTGGTGTTAGGAAATCCGCCAAAATCACTGCAAAACGCGCAGCGGAAAAACAAAACTTGATCTCCGATTTCCTACCAAGGATCCATGTTGTTCGTTTAATCGATAAAAGAAACACAAGAATTACCTCTAAAGAATCGAAATCCGCAGGTGGAAGAGGTGCGAAATCACGAACCCTCTGTCGGTATCCACACAAATGCTTCCGCCCGGAGTGCTAGCTCTTGCACAGCATGCTATGATACATCCAAAGACTCAAATATACAGCTCTCTTACACTTCCGCCACTAGTGCGCAGTTCAGTCTCATTGGATCTCTCGTCAATACATTTACGTGTACTTTGATACTTAAGTCTTCCAATGGATTGGCATGAGCTCTTTTTCCCTGCCTGCGCTCTCTAGGTTCAGGCAGGTCGGGTACGTTATTTTGCCTGCTGATTTCTTTTCTTCATGATTGCTGGCTGGTAGTCGATGACTTTGTTGTTTTCTTCTGTCTTATGTGTGGTTTGGGCATTTTCATATCATAGTCGAGTGGACTTTGGCTGTCATGCTGCAAGGAAGTTGGATCCATATGGCTACATTGTCTTCTGGCTCCCTTTCCACGGCACCTTTCAAATTGCTGGGATTTCACATACATCAACCTTCGATCTTCCACAGGGATTGGCTCTCACTCGTTATTTCTGCCTGTCTCCTAGTTGAGGCAGGCATATTCTATGACGATGCGAGCTTCAAACATTCAACCGCACATTCTACTGTTGTTGCATGTCTTCCAGATGGATTGGCATTCATTCACTGTTTTCTGTCGGTCCCTTAATAGGTGACGGCAGACCCGGTATGTTCTCGTTATCCCTCAGCTTTTCTGCAAGTTGGCTATATCGTGTTACTCACTTCTACTTTGCTATTGTGCATGGACGGGATCCTGTTTCTCTCTGGCCTCCACTATCATCAACGCCGAGGTTCACAATGCTGCATCACAGTTTCAACATCTTCCTGTCGTTGGCGGCCTCATTTGTTCTACGACATAAGCCTACACCATCACGCTTGGGGTTTTCTGCGGCATCTCCATCATTCGTCCCATCTATCTCATATGTGGTTTACTGTATTTATCTTATACACTGTAACGACTATCCACACTTCAATCATATAAATATGTACGCTTTTCCTTCGCCAAGGTTTTATCCACAAGGTGGTTTTACTTGGCAAGGTTTTAATGCGGCATATCGTATATGGTTTGAATGCGGATACCCTCATTTGCTTTGCACGTTATACTCTATGTCACTTGTAATAAGGTTTTCCCCACCAGAAGTGAGATCTTTTCTTTAATAAAAGTTTTTGTTTTTTTTAAAAAAAATATATATATAATATATGTATATATATGTATATATATTATATGTATATATATATATATCTGTATATATACACACACACACATATATGGACATCAAAAACCGAGTCCTAATCGGATTAGTTGATGCCAATCAAAATCCATATCAGATATGGATTCTCTCATTATTATCCGACAACACACACACACCACACATATATATAAACCAAAAAACGAAATAATAATAATATAATATATAATATCCAATATTAATATTATTAATATTAAAAAAAAAAATAATAATTAATATCCAATATTATATATTAATATTATTACTCAGCCATACGCATTCTTGTGTGTGACCCGATAGGCCCATATTAATTGGCAGTTGATTAAATCTCTATTAAACCAACAAGTCGTAATTGGCCTCTAGCAAGGCATTACAACTACCCAATTAATACGAGTAAAGTCCAACTAGCCTAATAATAGTACATGCATTAATCCCTTTGTCACACGATATCTAGTTTGAACATAAGTCATGGTCAGCGTCATACTTATATTGTTCAAACATATGATTACTCGATCTCTAAGTAGACTGATAAAACAAATGATATTGATCACACTATCAATTCATTTGAGCACGGCCATGCATTTCACAGTCTCACTAATCGAGGGGCCCAAAGATATCTCTCTCAAAAGAGAGGGACAAATTCTATCTTGATTGTTCAATATCCTCTACATAATTTCTATCACATTCAATCATGACCTTTATTATTATCCAGTTACGGATAACGTTTGATCATGTCAAAATATAATAGTCCTTATGTTGGAAACTATGACAATCTCAAGTCAAAGGATTAAAACATGACTATCATGAGATTTACTTATGACGCTAATCCATGTATGTCTATCCAATACACTGTTCTCTAACAAGTATCTATAGATTGATTCGTATCACCATACACATAATCATCTCATGATTATCAAATCAATACTCATACTGATTATAAATTATTTTATCTCTAACAATAATGAATCAGGGACATATATCAAAATTGTGTAACATACTAACCAACAATAATGATAATAAAACCTCTTTTATTAATAATAAATGCATAACATAAATATCCAAATCATGGCCTAGGGCACATACACTAACAATCTCCCACTTGCACTAGGCCTACAAATATCTGAGACCCATAGATCTAGTGTTGATCATGCTTGACCCGTGAGAGAGGCTTAGTCAATGGATCCGCTATGTTATCGTTTGTGTCAACTTTGCATATCTTGACATCTCCTCTATCGATGATGTCTCGAATGAGATGGTACGTCTGAGTATATGTTTAGATCTCTGATGAGACCTAGGCTCTTTTGCTTGTGCTATGGCACCATTGTTGTCACAATAAATGTCCACAGGATTTGCAATGCTAGGTACCACTCCTAGCTCAGTGATGAACTTCTTCAACCAAACTGCTTCTTTAGCTGCATCTGATGCTGCTATATACTCAGCCTCTGTTGTAGAATCAGCCACAGTGCTTTGTTTTGAACTCTTCCAACTAACAGCTCCACCATTCAATGTGAATACAAAACCGGACTGCGATCTGAAATCATCTATGTCGGTTTGGAAGCTAGCATCTGTGTAACCATTTACAACTAACTCGTCATCCAAACCTCCATAAACCAAGAATACATCTTTAGTCCTTCTGAGGTACTTAATATTCTTGACAGCTGTCCAGTGACCTTCACCGGGTCAGCTTGATATCTACTTGTTGTGCTCAATGGATATGAGACATCTGGTCTAGTACATAACATGGCATACATGATCGATCCTATAGCAGAAGCATAAGGAATTTTATTCATTCGATCTCGCTCATCAGATGTCTGAGGACATTGATTCTTGCTAAGATGAATGCCATGAGACATAGGCAGGAATCCTTTCTTGGACTCTTGCATGTTGAACCTCAACATTTTATCTATGTATGTACTCTGACTCAAGCCTATTATCCTTTTAGATCTATCTCTATAGATCTTGATACCAAGGATATAGGTAGCCTCACCCAAGTCCTTCATTGAAAATGAATTCCCTAACCAAGCCTTAACCTTTTGCAAGGTAGGGATATCATTCCCAATAAGCAATATGTCATCCACATATAAGACCAGAAACACTACTGCACTCCCACTAACCATCTTGTAAACACAAGGTTCATCTTCATTCTTGATGAAACCAAAGTTCTTAACTGTTTCATCAAAACGAAGATTCCAGCTTCGAGATGCTTGCTTCAATCCATAGATGGACCTTTGAAGCTTGCAAACCTTCTTTGAATTCTCAGGATTTACAAAACCCTCAGGTTGTGTCATGTACACATCCTCGAGTAAATTTCCATTAAGGAAAGCAGTTTTGACATCCATTTGCCATATCTCATAATCATAGTATGCTGCAATGGCAAGGAGAATTCGAATAGACTTAAGCATAGCTACTGGTGAAAAGGTTTCATCATAGTCTATACCATGAGTTTGCTTGAAACCTTTAGCCACAAGCCTTGCTTTGTAGGTTTGCACATTTCCATCCATGTCAGTTTTCTCTTCTTGAAAACCCATTTGCAACCAATAGTCTTACCCTCTGGAGGATCAATTAAAGACCAAACTTGGTTATCAACATATTGCATCTCAGAATTCATGGCTCCAAGCCATTTATCTGAATCTGGACCTGACACAGCTTCCTGATAGGTAGTAGGCTCATCTTGATCTATGAGCATAACTTCACTATCATCAGTCACAAGAAATCCATATCTCTCTGGCTGACGATGTATCCTATCAGATCTGCGTTGGACTTGTGTTACATTTTCAGGCTCCACAACTGTTTGTGGTTCTGAAATTGTCTCTAAAGACGGTTCAATGATATCTTGTGGAACTTGAGTTTCCTCAAGTTGTACTATACTCCCCTAGTTCTCTTAGAGAGAAACTCCTTTTCCAAAAAGACTCCATTTCGAGCAACAAACACTTTGTTCTCTGAGGGAATATAGAAATAGTACCCTTTAGTTCTTTAGGATACCCCACAAAAATACATTTGATAGATTTGGAGCTAGCTTATCTGACACTAATCTTTTCACATAAGCTTCACAACCCCAAATCTTAAGAAAAGACAAACTGGGTCTCTTACCAGTCCACATCTCATATGGTGTCTTTTCAACCGCTTTAGATGGTACACGGTTCAAAATGAATGCAGCTGTCTCCAAGGCATAACCCCAAAAGATAAGGAAGATCTACTTGATCATAGATCGAACCATATCTAATAAAGTTCGATTTCTCCTTTCAGAAAACCATTCCATTGTGGAGTTCCTGGAGGAGTCAACTGTGAAACGATTCCACAATTTCTTAGATGTTGGTCAAATTCTTGGCTCAAATATTCACCACCTCGATCTGATCGAACGTTTTATTGTCTTACCAAGTTGATTTTGTACTTCATTTTGAAAAGTTCTAAACATTTCAAAAGACTCATGCTTATGTTTCATTAGGTAGACATAGCCATACCTACTGAAATCATCAGTAAAAGTTGAAATACAAACATCCTCTGTCACTAATGCTGATTGGGCCGCATACATCTGTATGTACCAAGCCCAATAAGTCATTAGCCCTTTCACTATGTCCAGTAAAAGGGGCCTTTGTCATCTTTCCAAGCAAACAAGACTCGCAATTTTCAAATGATTCAAAATCAAATGAATCTAATAATCCATCTTGATGGAGTTTAGATACGCGCTTCTCATTTATATGGCTAAGGCGACAATGCCATAATATGCAGGGTTTAATTCATTTGGCTTAGTTCTCTTTGAAGATATGTTATAAATATTACCGTCATTGGAATCATCAAGGTTAAGGACATAAATGCCATTATAACTACTTGCAATACAATAAAGCAAGTCATTTTTCAAAAATAAACACTTCTTATTTTTAATTAAAAGAATAACCTTCATCATCCAAAACAGACTGAAATAAGATTCCTACTCATAGTAGGAACATAAAAGCAATTGTTTAAACTAACAAAAGCCCATTGGGCAAGACAAGCTCATAGGTCCCTACAGCTATAGCAGCAACTCTTGCTCTATTGCCAACACGTAGGTCCACCTCGCCCTTCTTCAGCATCCTACTCCTTTTGAGCCCCTGCATATTTGTACAAATATGGGATCCACATCCAGTATCTAATACCCAGGAAGAAGAAGTAGATAAATTAATTTCTATAACATAAATACCTGAAGATGTAGTCGCACTACCCTTCAGCTTCTTCAACTCCTCCAAATATCACAATTTCTTTTCCAATGCCCAGGCTTGTTGCAATGGAAACAAGTTCCTTCCTTAGGAACCTTTCCTTGGGACCAGGTTTCGGTTTAGCTTGACCCTTGGACCCTTTTGCACCCTTCGACCTTTGGGCTTACCCTTGCCTTTACCTTTCTTTTTCATAGGCTTGATATTGACACTCAATACATGGGTAGGCTTTTTGATATTCCCCTCAGCAGTTTTGAGCATACCGTGTAGCTCAGGAATGGACTTTTCCATATTATTCATATTGTAGTTCATAACGAACTGAGAAAAACTGCTAGGCAAAGAGTGTAGGATCAAATCCGTGGCGAGTTCCAAACTCAGGGGATATCCAAGTCTTGCAAGGTGATCTATATAGCCTTTCATCTTTAAAACATGCGCTAACAGATTCACCTTCAGACATCTTACAGTCAAAAAGTGCAACAGCGTGTCGAACCTATCCTCCTAGCCTGTTGTTGGAAAGCTTGTTTGAGATGCACACTCATCTCATAAGCTTCTAAGTGTTCCAGGTCTTTCTGAAGTCCTGAACACATAGTTGCCAACATAAGACATCCTATGTCATTGAATCTTCCACATGCTTCTTATACTTATTCTTAACAGCAACAGAAGCATCAGCACAGGAGGGGGTTCAGGGACAGGGTCATCGAGCACGTAGGACTTCTTTTCTTGCTTGAGAACAATTCTCAAGTTTCGAAACCAATCAACAAAATTAGTCCCACATTCTTTTAATTTTTCCTTCTCAAGGATTGATCGCAACGATAAGGTGGAATTGTTATTAGCAGCCATTTATGATCTACAAAACATGCAAAGTAACACTTTATTAATAATGAGGTTAAAATTTATAAAACTCCCACTAAAACATAACCCTCAAAAGAAATATTTTAGTGAGCTAAGATCCATATTTGACTTAATTCTAAACTCAGCTTTGGCATGACGCTTAAAATTAAGTTATTTAGGTAGGTAACTTCTTTACCAATTACATCTCATGTAACTCTTAGAATTTATGGAATAATGACATCATATATCATTGTATGTTAGATTCCATCTAATGCCTTGGGCCCAAAACCGTTTTGATAGCCCAATTAGTCTAACCAATT
This sequence comes from Eustoma russellianum, assembly GCA_036186865.1. NCBI lineage: Eukaryota > Viridiplantae > Streptophyta > Magnoliopsida > Gentianales > Gentianaceae > Eustoma > Eustoma russellianum. The sequence goes on from AP025071.1 coordinate 15,645,150, forward strand.
TTAAACATATGAGTAGCACTATTACTCATCCTACGTAGCTAGGAATGTTTAAAGCACATTGCTTTGGCAATACCTACTTTAATACAATCCCAGTTTTAATAGGTGTTTAAGACATGGATGGCATCAAGACTTAAATTATTAATGAGGGTTCAACTTAGTTTATGTCTTGCATTGCATATCATTATATCGTACATCCTATATGCATATATAATCTATCATCCACGCATCTCATACAAAATGATAAATATGTAAACTGACATAGCATGGCCAAACTAAATATATCTTCATGAGACCAAATGAAGATCATAAAGGAAACCCTATGTGAAAGACTTCCTATTACAACATTTGCAATGATACATATCTTCTACTCTTGAGCTCGTGCCTCCATCTCCATGGAATCCACTCGTCCTTGGTATGTGTCGTCATCACCACTTTTGTAGCTTGATTCTTCATTTATTACAATAATAAAGAAAAACCTAACTACTTGTATAATAAAATGCAACAAAACTGCAGCGGCACGCAGGCCATAATAACCCAAAATAGAAATATGACTAAGTCAATCACATAGGTCCTTGGCCATGCTATGCATCATGCAAAGACATCAACAATTATAATATATCTTACACAAAAATATTATAACAAATAAACATATTATAACAAATAAATATATATTGACATCAATCAGATTGATAATTTTCTTTTCGGAACCCTAACACAGACGCATCAATCATATTAACGATCTTACTGTTTTGAATACGTGTAAACCCTTATAGAAGCACCGATCGAACCGAAAGTTATCATTCTAAACCCGAAACAGGATCATCAATCGAATTGATAACCTGCTATTCGAAATCCGAAACAGAATCATCAGTCGAATTGATAATCTGCCATTCGAAATCCGAAAACAGAATCATCAATTGAATCGATAATCTGTCTGTTTTGAATATGCATAAACTCTTACAGAATCATTATCGATTGTTCATATCGATATAAACATAATCGTTTTGATCATCACATGAAAAATGAAAACTTTATATCACTTATAACATTCTGGAATTATAACATCTCATGAAAACGAATTGAAACATTAATCCGCTCTCACCAGATGAGATTCAAATAGGGTTTTACACATATTGTGTGTTTATATCTAATCTAAATAGAATCGGTTTTAATCATCACATGACAAACGAATACCGCCGTATACAAATCATCTCATGAAAACGATTTAAAAAACACCATTCTTCTCTCATCATATGAAATCCGACTTGGGGTTTGTACATATATCATGCCATACGAATTCAAACAGAAAACATATAATCACATAAGCATGATATAATCGATTTAAACGAGACAACAAGTGTTTCTGATACCACTGTTAGGAAATCCAATATCACTGCAAAACACGCAGCGGAAAAACAAAACTTGATCTCCGATTTCCTACCAAGGATCCATGTTGTTCGTTTAATCGATAAAAGAAACACAAGAATTACCTCTAAAGAATCAAAAATCCGCAGGTGGAAGAGGTGTGAAATCACAAACCCTCTGTCGGTATCCACACGAATGCTTCCGCCCGGAGTGCTAGCTCTTGAACGGCGCAGCTAATAGACTCACTTTTCTCCAAAACGACTCTAGGATTTTCTGTTTCGTGTTATTTCATCTGTCCTCTAAGGACGAGATACATAAATATATACACATATATGGACATAAAAAACCGAGTCCTAATCGGATTAGTTTGCCAATCAAAATCCATATCAGATATGATTCTATCAGGATATTCAAAATCCATATCAGATATGGATTCTCTCATTATTATTTGACAACAATATATATATATTATATATATATATAACCAAAAAACGAAAATAATAATAATAATTATCCAATATTAATATTATTAATAAAAACGATAATAATAATAGTATCCAATATTATTAATATTAATATTATTAATCTCAGCCATACGCATTCTTGTATGTGACCCGATAGGCCCATATTAATTGGCAGTTGATTAAATCGCTATTAAACCAACAAGTCGTAATTGGCCTCTAGCAAGGCATTACAACTACCCAATTAATACGAGTAAAGTCCAACTAGCCTAATAATAGTACATACATTAATCTCTTTGTCACATGATATCTAGTTTGAACATAAGTCATGGTCAGCGTCATACTTATTGTTCAAACATATGATTACTCGATCTCTAAGTAGACTGATAAAACAAATGATATTGATACACTATCAATTCATTTGAGCACGACCATGCATTTCACAGTCTCACTAATCGAGGGGCCCAAAGGTATCTCTCTCAAAAGAGAGGGACAAATTCTATCTTGATTGTTCAATATCCTCTACATAATTTCTATCATATTCAATCATGACCTTTATTATCCAGTTAAGGATAACGTTTGATCATGTCAAAATATAATAGTCCTTATGTTGGAAACTATGACAATCTCAAGTCAAATGATTAAAACATGACTATCATGAGATTTACTTATGACGCTAATCCATGTAGTAATCTCATGATGAGTCTATCCAATACACTGTTCTCTAACGAGTATCTATGAAATTGATTTGTATCACCATACACATAATCATCTCATGATTATCAAATCAATACTCATACTGATTATAATTATTTTATTTCTATAACAATAATGAATCAGGGACATATATCAAAATTGTGTAACATACTAACCAACAATAATGATAATAAAATCTCTTTTATTAATAATAAATGCACATAAATATCCAAATCATGGCCTAGGGCACATACACTAACAGTTGGGAGTTCGAATCTCTTCAGGGTATTTGTAGGGAATTCTATTGATTTGGCTCTATAATGTTGTAACCCATGCATATAACCTGTCTTTGTCTGAATCTATCAGGTTCCTGATTTACATCTCTACACTTCCTGCAGGACCGGGTGGCAGGGACGCTTACTGGTTGGGATACAACCTTGTGTATAACTTGCCCTTTGTCTGTATCTATCAAGTTCCTGATTTACATCTCCACACTTCCTGTGGTTATAACCTTGTATATAACCTGCCCTTTGTCAAGTTCCTGATTTACATCCCCACACTTCCTGTAGTTATAACCTTGTATATAACCTGTCCTTTGTATATAACCTGCCATTTGTCTAAATCTATCAGTTTTCTGATTTACATCCCTACACTTTTGTAGAATCGGGGGTGCCAAGGACGTTTATTGGTTGGGTACAACCTTTTTAAAAGAATACTACAGCATATGATAAGCAAATGAAAACTACTAGTCAGGCAGCAGAAGACCACTAGCCATCAAGAAAATAGTTAGAATAACTATCATTTTCTGTTAGTTTAAGTTGACAACTCTAGATTGTTTTAAGGATATCATTTAATGCTACAATCAATACTGAATCCCGTTTTATACCTTTATACCATGTAAATAAAGTAATAAAGCAATGAATTAGAACGTGAAGAAAGAAAGCTTCTTTTTACATTTTTTCCGGACAAAATAACCCCTAGACTTTCTCTAACTTAAATATGGCATTTCCACCATATTCATTTGGACAAATGAAATTTGAATTTTCTGTAAAATGACAACTAAATTTTCTATAACAGAAAAATGATAATTTGTACCAATAACTATAGCTGTTGTGTCTACATTGCAACAAAAGTTTTTAATTCTCACTGTTCACACGAGTAAATTGCAGTTAGCACCCAAACGTTGGTCACATTTTCCAGTTAGCATTTAATCGTTATGAAACATCAGTTGGCATCCAAACGTGGCCATAATTGACTCATTAACACCAAAAACCGGCTGCTGACCTGCTGCAGCCGGTTTCAACAAATTTTACCGCAAAAATCAATTTTCCCCACAAAATAACGTCTTCTCCTTCTCTCACTCCTGCTGCAATTGGCTCCTTCTGATTTCCTTCATAAATTAGCCTCCCAGTCACACCATTAGTTCCTTCATACTGCTATCCACAAGTGAGACTGAAACCGTGTAAGAGTAGACCGTGTGGCATAAAACGGTTGTAAAAAATCCTTGGGTCTGTGAAGGTGTCATACATAAAAACCGGATGAAATCAGATGATGTAAAATATGAGGTTAAATATGAGGCCTCCAATCATGCTACACACCACGTGTATAAAAGAGCTTTCTTTTTAAAAAAGAAAAAAAGGAAACAACGGGCCCTTTTATACACGTGACATCGCGTGATTGGATGCCTCATATTTAACCTCATATTTTACTTCCTCTGATCTCATCCGCATAAAACCATATCATTTTTTTAAGAAAACCGTATGCCATAATTAGAAGCAGAGCAAAGGATGATTCTTTAGGGTGGTGGTGACCTGAGGGTGTGGTGGTGGTGGAAAGTTCTGGATGGGAAGGGGTGATGGGAGAGGGTAATAAGTGGAAGTTTTGATGGTGGTAGGCGGTGGGGATGAGAGCTCTCGGTTGAGTGTTGTAGGGGGATTGTAACGGTAAGCTTTATAAAGGCCAGGGCATGGTGGCGGATGGAGAGGAGGTGGTGGCGGCAGTAATGGTGTGGCTGTCGGGGTAGGTATGCGGGAGGAGATGAGGGGGCTGGAAGCGGGACTATCGGGGAGGTGCTGGGTGGCTTGGGAGGCTAATTGTGAAGAGAAATCAGAGGGAGCCAATTGCAGCAGGAGGGGGAGAAGGAGAAGACGTTATTTTGGTGGGAGGAAATTGATTTTGGCGGTAAAATTGGCTGAAACATGCTGCAGCAGGTCAGCAGCCGGTTTTTGGTGTTAAGAGTCAATTTTGGCCACGTTTGGATGTCAACTGAGGGTTTCATAACGATTAAATGCTGCAAAATGTGACCGATGAACCAAAAATATACATGTTAGTCAACAACAGTCAACAGCAGATTTCGGGCATAAAGTGTTAAAAGTCCTGCCGGTCAGTACAAAAGCACTGCTCTCGCCATCTTATCTCGGCGCGATATTGATCATCGGCACTTGCCCAATATGACCAGACAGGTCAGGAATGGTTAGAATAAGCCTCATATGGTATGACAATATTTTTGCACCTCGGCTCTCAAGTCATAGTCAACCTCGCAGAACATTCATCTCGGCCTCGGCTGCATATTGGCTCTGCCACGCTAAACTATCGGATAAGATCAAGAGGATATTCTCTACCGTCTGTGGGATCCACTAAGCGGCTCAAAATAACTTTCCAGATGTCAAGCGATGATTGATTCAGGACAAGGACATCATTACAAACAAGCCGACCTACACAACAGCACGATCTCAGGCTTTAGTCCCACGCCTGAGCTCTGCAATGGATTAGACCGCCATCTCAGCCACATCACCGTCTCATCAACCAGGCAGGCGTCAGACCTCCACAATCTCAAGTATAAATACTCCTCTACTACCTAGAGGAAGGGGATTCGAATTCTTGGAGAACAACTGGAGCATTACTTCCAGAAATCCATCTCGGCCATACATAATTTTACAAAACTCAATGAGATTTTTTCCAGGTTTATCTAAATCTCTATTCCAGCATAAACTGCATAGGCAAAATCACATAACTGACTTAAGCGTCGGAGGATTTTTCCCGGGGCAGCGCCATGGGACCTCTAACGTTCTTCTTCCTTCTTAGGTTTTTGTTGAAGGAGATAGACAGAAGATTACGGCACACAACCGGTCACCTCTTATCCACCCGATGAGCGATTTAGGCCTCATCAGTGACCAACGTTTGGATGCTAACTGCAATTTACTCCTGTTCACACATAACTTAGTTGTTTAGTTACATTTTTAATACAATTGACTGCAATATTCACTTTAACTTCTTAATTCACCCTATGTATCCACAACTTAGCTGTGCTGTTACGTTTTAAACGAATTCACGCTAATGTTCACTTGATGACGGAAATTAGACGCATGAATTTCGTATGTTCTTTGTTACCTAAAAAACGTATAAGAGACCAAAAAAAAACTTCTATTACCTTTACCCCTCCTTTGTCAATATGTAGAGACAAAAATCCTTAAACCCGAAAGAAAAATTGCTTTGGAAAATCTTTGATTAACCATTGAAGTTTAGAAACCGAGTGATTTTGCGAGCGAAATTGGACATGAAGGTTTAATTTCATTACTTGAATCTTCTATATTTCACTACTCTTTCCTATTTCAGATTGTGAGAATGTCCTCAAATGTTTATAAATAAATGTTCTCTCGTATTTAGACGCATGAATTTCGTATGTTCTTTGTTACCTAAAAAACGTATAAGAGACCAAAAAAAACTTCTATTACCTTTACCCCCTCCTCTGTCAATATGTAGAGACAAAAATCCTTAAACCCGAAAGAAAAATTGCTTTGGAAAATCTTTGATTAACCATTGAAGTTTAGAAACCGAGTGATTTTGCGAGCGAAATTGGACATGAAGGTTTAATTTCATTACTTGAATCTTCTATATTTTCACTACTCTTTCCCATTTCAGATTGTGAGAATGTCTTCAAATGTTTATAAAATAAATGTTCTCTCGTATTTAGACGCATGAATTTCGTATGTTCTTTGTTACCTAAAAAACGTATAAGAGACCAAAAAAAAAACTTCTATTACCTTTACCCCCTCCTCTGTCAATATGTAGAGACAAAATCCTTAAACCCGAAAGAAAAATTGCTTTGGAAAATCTTTGATTAACCATTGAAGTTTAGAAACCGAGTGATTTTGCGAGCGAAATTGGACATGAAGGTTTAATTTCATTACTTGAATCTTCTATATTTTCACTACTCTTTCCCATTTCAGATTGTGAGAATGTCTTCAAATGTTTATAAAATAAATGTTCTCTCGTATTTAGACGCATGAATTTCGTATGTTCTTTGTTACCTAAAAAACGTATAAGAGACCAAAAAAAACTTCTATTACCTTTACCCTCTCCTCTGTCAATATGTAGAGACAACAATCCTTAAACCCGAAAGAAAAATTGCTTTGGAAAATCTTTGATTAACCATTGAAGTTTAGAAACCGAGTGATTTTGCGAGCGAAATTGGACATGAAGGTTTAATTTCATTACTTGAATCTTCTATATTTTCACTACTCTTTCCCATTTGAGATTGTGAGAATGTCTTCAAATTTATAAAATAAATGTTCTCTCGTATTTAGACGCATGAATTTCTATGTTCTTTGTTACCTAAAAACGTATAAGAGACCAAAAAAAACTTCTATTACCTTTACCCTCTCCTCTGTCAATATGTAGAGACAACAATCCTTAAACCCGAAAGAAAAATTGCTTTGGAAAATCTTTGATTAACCAATGAAGTTTAGAAACCGAGTGATTTTGCGAGCGAAATTGGACATGAAGGTTTAATTTCATTACTTGAATCTTCTATATTTTCACTACTCTTTCCCATTTCAGATTGTGAGAATGTCTTCAAATGTTTATAAAATAAATGTTCTCTCGTATTTAGACGCATGAATTTCGTATGTTCTTTGTTACCTAAAAAACGTATAAGAGACCAAAAAAAACTTCTATTACCTTTACCCCCTCCTCTGTCAATATGTAGAGACAAAAATCCTTAAACCCGAAAGAAAAATTGCTTTGGAAAATCTTTGATTAACCATTGAAGTTTAGAAACCGAGTGATTTTGCGAGCGAAATTGGACATGAAGGTTTAATTTCATTACTTGAATCTTCTATATTTTCACTACTCTTTCCCATTTCAGATTGTGAGAATGTCTTCAAATGTTTATAAAATAAATGTTCTCTCGTATTTAGACGCATGAATTTCGTATGTTCTTTGTTACCTAAAAAACGTATAAGAGACCAAAAAAAAACTTCTATTACCTTTACCCCCTCCTCTGTCAATATGTAGAGACAAAAATCCTTAAACCCGAAAGAAAAATTGCTTTGGAAAATCTTTGATTAACCATTGAAGTTTAGAAACCGAGTGATTTTGCGAGCGAAATTGGACATGAAGGTTTATTCTTACTTGAATCTTCTATATTTTCACTACTCTTTCCCGTTTCAGATTGTGAGAATGTCTTCAAATGTTTATAAAATAAATGTTCTCTCGTATTTAGGTTAGAAAGAAGAACGCGTGAAATTCATGCATTTTATATTGTTACCAACTAAATATCTGCCATCAATTGTGACAAAAACGCAACAAAACAACTAAATCATGGGTACAAAATGAGAATTGAAAAGTTATGTCTGAACATTATCATCAATTGTGTCAAAAACGTAACACAACAACTAAATTCTGGGTGCTCACTACTCCATGAGAATTAAAAAAACTATACGTAAACGTTGTTATTAATTGTGACCAAAAAGTAACAAAACGACTAAGTTATAGGTATGCAGTGACAATTGAAAAGTTATGGCACAATACATACATAACTGCTATAGTTGTAAACACAAAATGTCATTTTCCCCTTCTGTCACAGTTATTTAAAAATACTTTATTTTCCCATATTTTAGTGCTATTTGGTTTGCAAATGATGCTCTGACATTCCAACTTAATTTTTTTTTATTGTCACGCCTCTTGGCGTCTATACTAAAAGTATAATTTCGGTTTGATTCTAAAAAAAAGAGTTATTTTCATTTTAATCCAAAAACCGTAAAAAGTCTAAAGGTCATTTAATCAAAATAAAAGATGAAAATGTAATTTTTCAAAACATAAAAGAGAACAAAATATGTAGATTATAGCCTCTACGAAAGACAATTCAACATTTTCTTTCTTGAAAAGAAAATCAGCAAATCCAAAATCACAATTAGTGTCTCCAGATAGTATGATCAAGAATCCAACTCGATCAGTTACATCATATATTGTTTAGTTAAAGATCTGATAGATGTACAACGCAAGAAAATTTAGGAATCATTCATTTCTCCCAGGAGAAGTAAAACCAAAACAAGCTGTAAAACACTATGGCACAGTCAAGGAACTTCACTGTTCCATGTTATGGAAGCCTGGAAGAAGTGATGTAATGAAGCCGAAGACAATCATTTGGACCTCCTTTACGATACCCCACCAGCGGTTGCCACCCTCCGGGGCCCCAGGATCCATTAGGCGATCACGCTCTCCAGCTCTATCGCCATTCTCTGGCTGATTCTGCTCAGCTCCAGGCTGCGCATCTGCACCCCAAGTGTTAAAACAGCCTGGTAAAGAGCAACATGGTTGCCCTCTAGAAAAACCACAGAAGACAAGATACTGTTTCTCTCTCATCCAAAATAAAGCGTTTAACCACAGATATTCCGTTATCACTGCAGGTTACCTCTAACCTTAATCATTTCTGTATATGTACAAGCAGTAAGTAACGAAAAAGCACGAAAACAGATGCAGTACCGATAGAAGCTTACTTCAAGATCAAGATACTAAGAATTGCAAAGAGGTGGATTGGCATAGAAGCATCGTAGGTGCTAAGGGTTGCACAGAAAAAAAAAAAAGACTTGTGGCCATAAAGGGCTCATAGTGATTGCCATTTTGATTAGATTTATCTATGAATCCAAACGGGAAAAGAAAAAATCCCAGCAGCATGGACAAAATTTATTACTTTATACCAGGAAATAAAGGAACTACTTTTTAAGCTTGCGGCTGGATCCTCTCTAGAAGAATATTAGGGTTTATATGAAACTCACAGACCATACTGACTTTCAAGTCATATAAAGAGAAACCGATTGTTGACTGTCAAGCTTTCTGGAAAAGTCACAAAAAGTTAATTATGTTAAAAGGCGTAGAAATCTTCTACTAATATGTAAGACCTTAAGAGTTTGTGCAGAAGATCTCGAGTATCTACTACAAATACTTAAGGAAGAAGCAAAGCATACATCCCAACCCAACTGGCGCGTGAATGAAACAAAAACAGCTCAGCACAATCCAGTTGCGAAAATATTACTTGCATGAAATTTTTTCAAGGAAAAAAAATTAATGAAAAAAAAAGAGCAAACAAGTCAAATATAACAAACCAACTTACTGAACAATCCAGATCGTCGCCTAAAAATCCTGAAAGCTAAAACTTACATAGGAAATGCACGCAAGGAATGCAGTGGACATGTCAGGATAAGGACTGGAGGCGAGAGCAACTAGAAGTGTTTAAGAAAACATAGGAATGCCACTGCAAACATTTCAAGAAATGGAAACTAAGGAGGGATAAGGTATACAAGGCAACATCAACTGGTTATAAGTCAGCAATCCACTGGACAACCCTCACGAATGGACGCAACCCAGTAGGAGAAACACCAGTGCCAAGGGTGATTCACAAATCATTTTTCAGGTCCGAATATAATGCTTTGAAACACAAATCACGGTCAATATACTGTTAAAATGCTTAAACATATATCACTTTTTGCTATAATACCTGCAGCTGCAACATTCTCATTCCCTGCTCTCCCAGCAGCATGATCATTATCTAGCCTGGCAAGTGGTCTTGGTGGATGTCGAGGAGGCATAGCCGCCCTATGCATACCTTGGGACAGCCATCGAACTAATGGTGCAAGCGCTCCAGTTTGATATCTAGATTAGGCAAATGTGGAATTAACTGATATTACTCAGAAACTTGTCGGCCAAAACATTACTTGGAAATAACTGAAGAAGCAAATAAACAGGGACAATCTGAATGTCCTAATTGCGCTTTGCTATGCACCATCCCCTCCCCAAATCCCAGAAAAAAACACATTTCTCTTGAGCATAAAAGAAGAAATGTTACGTGGAAGCAACAAAACGGTAAAAAGCTAATCCCTTATTTTGCTGGGTGCAGAAGCAAAGACAAAAGAGCTGGGTATAAGATCTCTTGGCTGGTAGCTCAATTACTTACAAGTAAACAATTAGGGCAGAAAACACAAGAAGAGCAAGCCTTTGTCTTGATCATTGGTTAAAAGAAAGATGACAGCTGCTAGCTTCAGAATAAGCAACAAATCGAGTTGGAAGGCAATCTGAAATCTCCTCACAACAACTTGTCCCTGTGCCTCAGGATGCTGTGGATGCGGCTGCTGCTGCTGTGTGTTGTCCAACTGTCCTTGACCCTCACCGCCTGTCCTCGTATCTGAAGCACTTTGTCTATTTTTCATGACAAAGGGAGTTAAAAATATTTATTCAGAATCGCATACAACAAAAGTCAAATCCAATTTTCATCTTCTGATAAGTAAGAAAACAAACAAATAAAATACCAAACACCTTCTACACATAAAAACAAAAATCAAGCTTCTGGCGATACTTTAACCTACACCAGCTATAAAGAGAATCCATTTAAGCAATAAAACTTCTGACACACAACTAAGAACGAAAACTCTGTGTTCCAAGAGCACTTTATTAGTCAACATAGCATCCTACAACAGAAAACATGTCAACTAACATCTTGGTAATACAGCTCACTGGAGTACTCAACGGGAAAGAGAGGTCAGCCTCCAGCATCAGCACTTCAACTTCCATTTATTGATATTTCGATTCTGTAGATACTAGCTAGCAGGCTCAAGTAAACGTATACTCAACAACCAATGCTGATGCATCATATCTACACACAGACACACGCACACTGAGACACAAACAACATACAAAACCTTCAAACTATTAGCATATGAAAAGTATCCAACCCATTATTTAGTGCTTCTGAGAAAATGGGGGTAAAAATAGCGAAACATGAAGGATTCAGAACAAGCCTCAATAGTTATTCTCTGAACTTCAAACTGTTCCAAACTCCATCTCTTGTTTAAAGGACAAAGGCTCAGAACAACTCTTTCTTCACTTTGTAAAGCAGAAAAAGGAAAAGATATATTCTCGGAAATGGTAAGAAATTATCAGACAAGCAACCAGTTAATTTCCAGATGGAGCATACAGTTATCATTCAAATCATAGACTCGTCGGATGCACTGTGAAGATATGCCTTGCACTAAGGTTAGATTCTGAAGCAACAGCTCAAACAAGCTCGACCAACTTTTAGATGAGTAATTCAGTTAAAAGTAGCTCTGATATAACTACCACCAACATACAACAGAAAACATGCCATGGATAACATAGACTATTTGTAAAACATATGAATTAGGAAACCTCTTAGCAACACTATATATTCATCAGAAGAACTTACAAGCTATGCAGGGATGAACCTAAATAAATGTGAAGTTACACACTAAGATCACTGAATGGGTACATTATGACAAATGTGACTTTTTTTCTTTATCTTTTTTGTGTTGACAGGAGATAGGGAGGGGGTGACCAACCAAATCCTGTTAACTACAAAACCGAGAGAGAGAGAGAGAGGAACCAAATTCATTGTGAGTCTTCACTAACTGTACCTTAAAACTAGAAGTCACCAAAATAGAATTATTGCACTTTGTGCAAGACATACAGCATTAAACATGTTAAGCTAATTTAGTCAATTGATTTGACTTGTTAAATTGTGTTGTTGTTTGCAAGATTCATTAGATATCCAACTTAACAACCAAATATATACACATATCATAAAACTAAAAGTTACTTCATCAAAATAAAATATTACATATGAAGCGTAAACTACCATTCTCCACAGCACAACAAGTGACACAAATGACACATCTCATACGGCGAAGGGGAAGGGAGAGGAGAAAAAGTGGTGAGTGCAGCTCTAAGGACAACACATACTAGTCCAGTTTCTTCTGCAAGAAGGCCATCTTGGAAAAGATGAATATAGAAGAGAAACAATTTCAGAATGAAGCAAACACCAAAAGGCTTCATAGTTATTTAACTCTCGAGAAAAAATCAGTTTGCAGGAACTCTTACGTAGGCAAATTGTATGTAAAATGAATGAGATAATTTGGTGGACATCCGGTAGCAGCTCCCATAGACGGAAAAGGGGCAACAGCATAAATACCACGCCCATGATTAACTTGCTCTTGGTTCTGTTGCAGTTGAAAACATCCAGAAAAAATTCCAGGGAACATGATTGGGATATTTCCGTTTATTAAAGGGGCACCGCCAAATGGTGCCTACAGAAGAAACAAACAACGCATCAGGCAACATGCCACGACATATAAAAGCAACATTCTCATCATACCGAACGTCTGACTCTGGCATATTCCTTAATCTAACACAAGCTTGAATAGCCTGACATAGATTACATAGACATATTCATCCCACAGATAGCCCGTTGCCTAATCTACGAATAAAAACTCACATTCCTTTAAATACTGTAGACTGCAAATAGCTGCTCTTTCTCACACAATACTTACATACACAGAGATTAAGTTTCAAAACGGTGCTGGATTCCTTTTTTTCTATTATACTGTAGAATTAAGGCTTGCCATGGGATGTACAATCAAAACATATTCAACGGTAATACTTAAAAACCGTGACGAAGTCAGAGAAAGATGATCGAATAAGAGAAAGTTCCCATTGAAACTCAAGATTCGAAAGTAAAAGAAAATAGAAACACCAAAAAACAGCAACAGGGTTTCAGTGAGATTCAGATAGAAAATGCGGAACCTACCTCCGTTTTCTTGTTGAGATTCTCGGTATGAGAAACAGATGATGATGATGATGATGATGATGATGATTGGGGGCTGCTGCCGCTGTTCGTTAGGTGGGCCTTGGTTTTGGGGTTCTTCAGCCATTGCAGGCGATACCTCTTGATTTCTCTCTTCTACTTCTGCGACTGTTTTGGGGGACTATGGTTATGGTGATTTCGTGATTTTACTTTCGTAATTTGATTTTGGATTTGTATTTTTTAGTCTTTTTTTTGGTCATTTAGTGCTCATAAATGGGTCAATGCGTGTTAATTTGCTGGCCAGGCAGGACGTAACACGTCATTGCAGGAATTAACTTGAAACCCGGTAACTTTTAGATATAACATTTTACTCCCCTGTTTCCATTAATTTATCATACTCAGATATTTCTCTTTAACTAATTTCAAATAAAATAATATTTTTTTGGTCGTGAATTATAACGTAGATGCGACATATGATTATGCAGATCATTAAATGAACAAACTGATGGTGTAGAAATACGTTGTCTCTCTTTTATTAGTTAGTTTATGTCATATATTTTTTGATGAAGACACAGACTACGATCAACAAGTTAAAAAACATGTAGAGGGATGGAGTGTGAGGTAGCATGTGCAAAAAAAAATGTGAAAAGTCCAATCACATGGTTGAAGACTAAGAAGATATGGCACAAAGTACAAACCGTTTTTTTGTGGAACATATGCATTGCATAGATGGGGACATTATGGAGCGTTGGACATACATTTTGGATTATAAGACGATGATTTGAAGTCATAAAGGAGAACATATGATGGAGGGAGGGCTGGTCTAAAATGTCTAAGGCATGCTCAAAGCGCGTCGCGCGTGTACAACCTTGTATAGCCTTGTTTTCGGGCAAATGAGTTTTTAAATATTGTACTCTATTTTTTAAGGGTCTTCTAGAGGTTTTTAGAGTATTTTGGCATGTGTGATACGTGTAGAATACGATTTGGCAGGTATGAAACTGTTTGGAAGGAACTTTTCTTTTTGAAGAAACTAAGGTTTTGGTTCCATGATCAGCCGTCAGTGTTTTGGGAGCATATATCAGCATATAAACATTTGATTGATGTGATGCAAAAGTCTATAGAAAGCTATGATTCGTATCTGCAACTTTCAAGCATTGGCTCATCATCAGATTCGGCTTCTATAAGGTCAAGAATTTACATGCAAACCAGTCCAGATTTCAAAATCCTAGATTGATTAGGAATCTTTTGATTTTTTTTTTTCTAGCTTAGGTTTTTTCCTATTTATACCCTAGTTAGGCTTCTCTTCTGCTACAGACTCTGAATAGAAATTGTTTGCTTTTAGCTAAAAGACATTATTCTTTGCAAGTTATACTCGTGTTTAATCTTTGGTCAAAATTAGGGTTCATATCAAGGTCTTGAGCGAATCTTGTGTCGAATCCGACTTCATCACCATTGGAAACACGTAGCAATGGTGTGAATTGATCTTTAGATTACGAAACATTTCAAAGAAGAAGAATCTTGCTCATTCCAAGCCAAGGAAGTGCCGGCCAAACGTGATCTTTGATTGTCTTGACAACCGAATACGATTTCACAAGGAGGATCGTTTGGAACAAGTAAAGATTGTATCTTGCGCATGCAAGGCTCGCGTCAATTTAGTCTCAGAGCCTCAGGTTCCTTTGTTCTAAATTTGTTCTTTATTCATCCATATTTTATTCATACACGCCACACATAATCCACCAAAAAAATCTCCCGCATCCAAACTATCCCACATATTTGTTTTCATTTTTTAATCATCTTGAATTGGATTACCTCCTTAATTGCAACATAATCTTTATAATCTTGTTGCATATACTTGCTGTTCTTGAACCTAGGACTTGCATCTAGTTAGTTTATTTCTGCATATATAAAAAGCTAGCCACTTTGCCTAAAGTGTCACCCTATGCTTCTTGAATCTTGTTGCTAAGAAGCTCTTAGACAATCTTGATTTTTATTTGTGATTTAAATGTGTGAATCTTGGTGAATTATGTGCATTAAATGTTTCCAATACCTATTGCCTAAACCACATACTACAAAGATTCAAACTTTCTTCTGAAAACACAAACCCCAAACCACAAAGAAAAAAGCAATCGGCTATTATATAGCTCCTAACCAGAAAACTCTACAAATTAACAACATCCTTTCCATCACCAACAAAAGGCCTTGCTTTATAATTATACCCAAACACAATGCCCCCACGGAGTAAAATCAAAGGCATAACAATCCTACATCCAGCTACACAAAAATCAAGCAAACCGAATCTTTGGTATAAGAACCATGATTTTCCAAAGTTTGCTAGGGATTGTAGCAGCAAGAACATCAAGATACTGTGAATAATTCATGTTTTTGACAAAAATGGAGAAAAGTTAAAAAAAAAGTACAAAAAACACAAGAAATACAAGAATTTGTCACATAGGCATCCGATATGGTTCATCCAAAGGCATCTTCATCCTTTATTTGGTCTACTACTAAATTGCACAACGAGATCGAAGAATAAGATTGGAAGATATATGGTTTTTGCCTTAAAAAACTTGTTGCCTTTAAACCCTAAAATGGCCCAAAGCTACAAAATTTAATCAAATACTTCTCTACATACCTTGGAACATTTTGTGCATTTTAACACCATTAAGGACATATAGTTAGATTGCACACTTGACCAGGTTTGGTTAAGGATTGCCGAAAGCAACCTTTTAGTGATTCTTTGGCTCAGCCCATTACAATCATTTTTGGTTTCTATTTTTCTTTGATTATTAGTTTGTCCTATTTGTGTTGAGCTTATATTGCCTTTGATGCCATTGCCCTGTGACATAAATATCCCTTGAAGAAGATCTACAAGCTGACTTTGAAGACCACAACATGTTTGCTCGACTTAATATTGGTTCTAATTCAGTATCTTAAGAAAACACAAGTAGAGTAGAAAAAGGTTGAGCGATTGTGAGCCTAAAAAAGGATAGATAAAAGCCTATTGAGTGAATCTAAACACAACAGTGGAAGGGCACTACACACAATGTTTTGTTTTCACTAACATAATCACATTTTTTGTCTTTGTGTTAGTTTTTTTCTTTCTTTGTTTTTGTGTTTTATTTCAGTTTAACATATGCCCTTTAGTGTTTCTTTTGCCCGACACACTTTAGAGGATCCCAATTGACCCGTAACTATGGACAATGCAATCCGAGCTTAAGGACATCAAAACTGCCCAATAGTCCACATCCATGAACCAAGAAAGATTTGCAAATTTTAAGCAAAGAAATCGAGGCGAACGACAAGGAGTGGGATGGGTCGAGCTCAATAGAGGATACCTCCAGTGGTTGATAGGCGACATGCATACAACATAAAACTTTGAAGATATATTGAAAGAAGAAGTAAATGCATCACAGTTTTACCAAAATCGTAGTATCAACCCCAAAGACGTGTCTTCAATCAAGAAAAAAGGGAAGCCAACAAGATCAAAATGAAGATTCTATCTACCCTTTCATGAAAGAGTGTTCCCGAAGCCTATCTTGAATGGGAGAGAAAGGTAGACTTGATATATTCTTGTAATTTTTTTTTGAATTTGTAGACTATGCTCTTGTATGGTGGGATAAGTTACAAAATGAGATACGCAGAACCAGGGAGTGTAGAATTGTAACTTAAGAAGAGATAAAAAGGGCCATGAGAAGAAGGTTCATTCCACAACATTATGAGAGGTCCTTGTTTCAAAATCTTCAACACATCACACAAGTTATAAGAAGTGTTGATGAGTACGTCAGGAGTTGGAGTTGGTGATGATTAGAGCCAACACATGAGAAAGTGAAGAAGCCATTATAGGATAGTTTTTAGAGGTCAAAACCATGACATAGCCGACATGGTTGAATTGCATCCTTATGTGGATTTGGATTCAATGGTTCACATGGCTGAAAAGGTTGAAAAGCAACTCCAAAGGAAGGTCCATGCAGCTGCGGCCTGTCACACAAAATTCTCAAAACCGAAGCCAAAGGGGTTTCGCACAAACCACAAACTTTTGGCCTCAAACCATCCACATCTCGTCCAACATAAAAAACAACTCCAAACGTGGATAAAGGTACATGAAAAATGGATGAAAAAGCTCCATAAAAAAGGTACGCTTTTTGCCCCTTTAAATCGCTCAAGAGATATCAAATGTTTTCGTTATAGCGCCTCGGTCCGATACTCGACATCGGAACCAGTGCACCCGCCGTAGTCTACTACGAGGACTACGAAGCGTCAAAACGGATCAAGCGCACATCATCCATGACGTAAGAAAAACCAGCAAAAACAACGCTAAATTTAAAACTTCACAAACATCAGTGTAACCAAAGGAAATACAGCAGAAATAAAAGGTGTTCGACTAACTGTTTAACATATATTCCAATACAACATGACAAACATCAAGTCTTCCAACTTAAAAGAGAATGAACAAGAATCTATCTATTTCAATAACCATCATCCCAGTGAGCCCACTCACCACCGTCTTCTACAAATATCATTTCGTATTCTGGCTTACCTGAAAAGAAAATGAAGTATTTGTTCTTAGCGAAAACATCGCCATCAAGTAACCCGTCTATACACCTTACGGGACCACACACGACGAGGCACCAGTATATAAATCAATGCCCAAAATAAGGTGCTCGGGTTGGCAAATAACATCTTTATAACATTTCATCATATTCAAGTAAGCCACATAATTGTCGAACAAATGAAACTAACACATATAGAGCCAAAAATACTACATAAACAAAACATGTGCTAGTAACATTTCTTGCATGTCAAATCTTATGCTTCGTGTATCATGATGCATGTACTTCTTCAAAACCACACACAACACCCATGCATAAGTCTTCTTTCGTAAACATGTCATGCGTGTCATTTCACAAAACATTTCATGATTCTTCTTATCATATTCTTCGCGTAGCAGAACTTTATTACCCTGTGGATGATCAGTCCACAACAAACAGAACTTTATACCTCGTGCTGAAAGGTCCACGGTCCCATAACATATAACTTTATACCCCGTGCTGAAAGGTCCACAACCCCATTACATATATCTTATATCCATGCTGATAGGTCCATGGCCCCATAAAATACTTTATACCCTGCTGTTGATTCGCAGATCACGCTTTTATACCCTGCTTCACAGGTGTGACTTTTATACCCTACGATCAACCAGCAGACATAGTTGCCTTTCGAAAACTTCAATCTTCTTTTCAAACTCGTATTCTTTTCACAAAACAAAACTCATGTCGAAATGCAAAGTGTTCATGTCATGATGCAGAATGCTCATGTAACATCATATCAAACGTGTAAACATGCAGACACACTTTACATGTCAAGTACAAAGTCATGAACCTCTATCACACCCTGCTCGTACCATTTCATGTCCTTTCGTACTACAAAAATCATCTCGAGATCACACTTAACCTTGCTCATTCATACTTCCTCAAACACACCTTATTCGTACCATTTTATGCCCTTTCATATTGCTAACTCACTTCGAATTCATGCCTAACTTTACTCATTCACACTTAATGTTTACAACTCAAATACACCTCATTCGTACCACTTCATGCCCTTTCGTATCGCAAGTTCACTTTGAATTCATGCTTAACCCTACTCATTCAAACTTAATGTTTACAACTCAAGAACACTTCAAAAAAACTTGTATTTTATGAGCAATGGAAGAGAATAAAGGTATCTCACACATATGGAGCGCTTAATGGGTCAAAAGGAACTTCCAGTACACTTGGAACGCCTTCAGGAGGCGCCTAAAGTGACTTGGAGCGCCTATTCTAGGCGTCCGAAGTGTTCTGGAATGTGCTGGTATACATCGAACGCCTACATGAAGCGCCTTATGTGACATCGAACACTTTCAGAGGTGTTCGAAGTGTTCTGGAATGTGTTGTGACACATCGAACGCCTACATGAAGCGCCTTATGTGACATGAAGCGCCTAATGTAGGTGTTCGAAGTGTTCTGGAATACACTGGGACACATTGAACGCCTACTTTAGGCGCCTAATGTGACATTGAACGCCTAATGTAGGTGTTCGAAGTGTTCTGACGGTTCCAGAACTGCAAATTTCTACAGTAACTTCTCTCCTTCATCTTCCTCCTTCACTCCTTCCATCTTAACACCTAAAATTCAACCTTACCCCCTTGAATCTATCAAGCAAAACACACAACAACACAGTTTAAACCTTACATCTATCGGTTTGTATTAACCTTAAGCCTTCTATTATTCCTATCTCCGGATGTATCATCAATCTTCTACCCCATGTTCAACTTACATCACATTCTTCTCTATCTCTTCAAATCTTCTTCAACTCATCTCAAATCATCTAAAGCAACCTTTAGAAACATAACAAGTACCATAAACAATATTTACAACAAAGATGACACTTTAAGGGCATGTTTATCAACAATGAAGCACAACATGAATACTTTCACATTTAGGCCCAAAGAACATGACTTTAAATCAAGCAAACAACAACAAGTACATATAGTAGAGCATGTAATATACACAAATCAAGATTATTAATGTGTGATCCGAATTTTCTCTTTATAAGAACATAGGGCCTGTTGCATCAAAATTTGCGTAAAGCATATAGAAAGATTACTTGCCTTGGAATCTAGATAAGCTTACGAGTGGACTGCAGGATTTCGGGAAAGGTTGAACCTAGATCGGCCGCTCTTCCTTCCTTTTCTTCTTCTCTTCTTCTTCTTTCTCCTTTCTCCTCTTTTCTCTCCAGGCAGTTTCCCCCTCTCTTTGTGTTATCACCCATGGCCCCCCTCTCCTTTGGGGAGTTATACTAAATGTGTAACTCTCCCATCATTTAAGTGGGGAGGCATTTTGGTAATTTTGCCTAATTTTTTAATTCTCACTTTTAACCCTTTCTTTTCTTTTTTTTTTCTATAATTTATTTAACTAAGTCTCATAACCTATACAATTAATTAAATTGTATTTAAGGTTGACTTCTAACTATTGAAAGTCATACTTAAAAGTTACGGGGTATGACATTCCACATTCCTTACAAAAAGTTTCGTCCTCGAAACTTACGTACCTTAGTTGAAAAATTGAGGATACTTCTCCCTCATCTGTTCTTCGAGTTCCCAAGTGGCCTCGCGTTCCGTGTGGTTTCTCCACTAAACCTTCACATAAGGGATTACCTTTTTTCTCAACACCTGGTCCTTCCAGTCTACAATCTTCACTGGTATCTCTTCATAAGTAACATCATCACTGAGTTCCAAAGGTTGTGCTTCAAGCACATGACTTGGATCCGTCACGTACTTCCTTAGTTGTGATACATGAAATACGTTGTGGACTTGTGCCGATACCGGAGGTAATGCTAACTTATATGCCAAAGCTCCTACCTTCTCAAGTATTTCGTAAGAACCAATAAAACGGGGGCTTAGCTTGCCTTTTACTCCAAACCTCATGATGCCCTTCGTAGGTGATACTCTCAAATAAACTTTCTCACCCACATTAAATTCCAATGGTCGTCGCTTGGAATTTGCCCAACTTTTGTTGCGGTCTTGAGCCGTCTTGAGTCTATATCGTATGATTTTCACCTTTTCTAGTGTCTTCTCGAGCAGCTCGGGTCCGGTGATGGTCCTCACACCGACTTCATCCCAGTAAACAGGTGAGCTACACCTTCGTCCATACAACGCTTCGAACGGAGCCATATCAATTGCACTATGGTGACTGTTATTATATGAGAATTCCATTAGCTTCACCATTCCATCCCAACTCCCTTTGAAATCTAAAACGCAAGCCCTTAACATATCTTCCAAGGCTGAATAGTACGCTCGGATTGTCCATCAGTTTGGGGATGATACGATGTACTCAACCTTAATTCTGTACCCATGGCTTTTTGAAATGCTGTCCAAAACTTAGATGTAAACTGTGAATCTCGTTCGGACACTATACTTACTGAAACACCGTGCAAGCTAACAATATTCTCCATATATAGATTCACCAACTTATCGAGAGACAATTCCCTCGAGATGGGTAGGAAATGTGCAGACTTGGTTAAGCGATCCACAATGACCCAAATCATGTCATATCCACTTCTTGTCTTTGGTAACCCAGCTATAAAATCCATCGTGACATGTTTCCATTTCCATTCTGGGATCTCTAACGGCATCAGCAGTCCACCATGCTGTTGGTGTTCCGCCTTGACTTGTTGACAAACTAAACACCTCTCTATAAACTCCGCAATATGCCTTTTCATTGCGGACTACCAATAATATTGCTTGAGATCTCTATACATCTTGGTGCTTCCAGGGTGTATCGATAACCTCAAACTATGAGCTTCTTACAAAATTTCTCTTCTAAGTTCATCTATATCAGGCGCACATAGTCTTCCTCTGAACCGTAGGCTCCCATCCTCATTAACATGAAATCCCTCAACCTGGTCATGTTTCATCCTTTCCATTATCTCACTTAGGGTCTTATCATTCTTCTGAGCCTCTTTTACCCGATCACTCAAACTCGGTGTGATGGTCAATGCTGTCAAAATGTTCACCGTGGAGTCAATCAAATCTAAACTAAATTCTGCCATTTCTCTTACCAATAGTGATTGTCGCGCATGGCTGGACTTCCTGCTTAATGCATCCGCCACTTTATTAGCCTTTCCTGGGTGGTACTGAATGGTCAAATCGTAATCTTTCAACAGCTCCAACCATCTCCGCTGTCTTATGTTTAATTCTTTATGAGAGAACAAATACTTTTAGCTCTTATGGTCTGTGATGTTGGACCGTGCAACTGCAATAAACACCACTAGAGGGGGGTGAATAGTGGTTAGCGGAAATTACACTACAACCCTTTGTTAAAATCCCCTTTGAAAACAGAATCTGAGACCACCTCAGATTCAGAACCCGTTTTTCAAAAATTCACAAATAATTGTACACAACTCCAAAAATTATGAAACTTTCCAGAATTTAAATTCAATGAGTTAACAATACTCTGTCCAAAAATCAGACAAAAATAAGATCGTTTGACCCTTCAAACAAATTAAAAGATTTAGATGGTCAATCTGGACAGAATTGGACAGAATGTTGCTGATTTTGCAAATAGTGTTTCTCTTTGAATACTCAACCAAAAAGGTTGATCTTTATATGAAAACACTCCTTAGGATGTGTACATGAAGTTTCCAAAAGGCCATGACCTCAAAAAATTCTTGACAAATACAGAATTTAACTTTTCTCAAAACTGGTCAGATTGCAGCCAGATTGGAGCAGTTATCTTGCAAAGACTGAAAGACTAACTTTTACTTGCTCAAATCAAGTGATTCTTGTTGCAAATGAAAGCTAACAGTCTGAAGTATAACTCCACCAAAACTCACAAATTTTGAAAATGTTTAGCTATTTTTTCAAATTGTGTGAAGTTGGGTGAAAACTGCAGTCAAAAACGGGCAGAAAACAGAAATAAAGAAACAAGAGAAGAACACCGAGGATTTATCCTGGTTCGGTCAATGTGACCTACTCCAGTCCCAAGGAACACCTTTCCTTGGATTTCACTATGAAATGAACACCTTACAACAAGAGCCAAGCTTGATCCTTGGGTTATACACCAACCCTACTCATCTTCTAAGCAACACTTAGTTGCAACTCCTCTAAGACCTATTGATGTAGCCTTATAAAGATGGCTAATCAATCTTACAAATGAAGCTCAAGAGGATTGTAGCACAACAAAAATATCAAGAACACCTTTGCTACAACAAAATACAACAACAAATGAAAGCTATAGAATGCTTGTGAGCTTCAAGTGTGTTTCATCTTCTTCACCAATGCCTCTATTTATAGTGTGATTTGAGCCTTGAAGATAAGAATGCCAATGTGTCATCATCTTCATCATCAACTCCAAATGTCTTCTCATCATTGGTTGGCTTTGTACACTTGGCAAAATAAAACAACATGATTGGTCCACCTTGGCAAAATGATGTTGGCCGATTTTTTCCACCTTGGATAGTCTCATTTATCCTTTGCAAAATGTAGATAATAAGAAGAAGATAATGCACCAAAATAACCTCAACTCCTTGCTTGAGAATAGCCATGTGAGCTTTTACTTTTTCAAATCAAAAATTCAGCTCCAACTTTAGTAAGTAGCCGTTGGCTACTTTGATTTTTCAAGACATATATTTTGATTTTTTCTTAATAGAATAAGAAAGGATAATATCACCAAATTATCCCCAACTTCAAGCATCATAATAGGACATGTGAGAGCTCCATTTGACTTCCAAAAATCTGCTGAAAATACCCAAGAAAAGCACATAACCGTTGGCTATTTTTAGTAAACTCCAAGTTGGCAATTTTGCCAACTAGCTCCTTTTTGGTTGGTCCACTTGTCTCCAACTCATAAAATGAATACCACCTCATATCCAACTATATATGCACGTTTTTAAGCATACATATATGTGTATCAACTCAGATTTTTGAAGAAGAAATAAATAGATAACACTTGACAAGATTATGTCAACGTGTAACACCGAAATTCTCCAATATTTCTTCTTATATGTTGAGATCATTTCCACACCTTTGACACCTTTAATATCTCTAAATAATGATGATAAATGTTCTCTTATAACATATATAAGAGGGTCTTCAAGAAAAAAATAGAATGTGACATCTCAAATCGTCACATATCCAGCTATAGTCAATAATATCATCGGTTGAGAGAATAAGATATATGATCACCATATTATCTTCAAAATAATAATAACACAGCTCCAGAATGAAGATAATAATATACTCAAGATATTCCTTGAGTGAAAATACCAAAAATACCCTTGGGGGTAAAATGACCAAAATACCCCTGGTGTAAGAAAACTCTAGAAATGACCCGGATGGTCATAAATATTCATGATATCACCTTTGTCATGATAAATAGGATAAGAATACATCCTTGAAATATTTTCATCATATCATGTTCCTACAAAACTCAAAATACCAATTTTGCCCCTTTTGGTAAGTTGTAGAAACTTCCAAGGCACGTTAGTCACAAGTCAAAAATAATCACCAAAAACACATAATAATCACATAATGAACATGTATAAATCATGTACAAATGAAAACAATCATTTTAACACATTTTAGAAAATTATTTCTAAAAACCCTAGACATCGATCGATGTGCAACAACCTGAGAGATCGATGTCAACTTTTTCAACTTTTAATCACATATAACACCATGTATGACATTTTTAAGTATTAACCACTTAAAATCATGACTTTGAAAATTATCCAAACATATTTCTCAACATTCTGACATTTTTAAGTATTAACCACTTAAAATCATGACTTTGAAAATTATCCAAACATATTTCTCAACATTCTCCCCCTTTTGGATGATTTTCAAAATAACCTAACATGATTTTAATGTCACAACTTATAATTAAAAATTTAACCAAATGTTTTCAACTTTTAAATAGTATGTTGCTCCCCCTCAGCTCATACTCTCCCCCTTAACCTATACTCAACTCATAACCAATTGAAACCTATCATTTCATACCAAATGATGACTTACCAACTAAAATCTAAAATCATGTGCTTATTCTATATCATCCAAAAATAACCTAACATGATTTTAATGTCACAACTTATAATTAAAAATTTAACCAAATGTTTTCAACTTTTAAATAGTATGTTGCTCCCCCTCAGCTCATACTCTCCCCCTTAACCTATACTCAACTCATAACCAATTGAAACCTATCATTTCATACCAAATGATGACTTACCAACTAAAATCTAAAATCATGTGCTTATTCTATCTCCCCCTTTATTTTGCAAATCATGCAAAAGATAGAACTATACAATGGTATCGTAAGTCAACATACCTAACTTGGCAGGCAAGTTTTCAAATGTGGCTTGATTAAGGGGTTTGGTAATGATATCTGCGATTTGGTGATCAGTTCTTATATGGTTTATCACTATGTCCTCATTTTGAACATGATCGCGAAGAAAGTGGTATCGCACCTCAATGTGTTTGGCCTTAGAATGAAGCACCGGATTCCGGGAAAGATTGATTGCGCTTGTGCTATCGCATAAAATTGGAATCTTTTTCATTTTAATGCCAAAATCACTAAGTTTTGTTTAAGCCAAAGTATTTGGGTAGTACATAAACTCAAAGCAATATACTCGGCTTCAGTGGTAGAAAGAGCTACACTAGCTTGCTTTTTAGAAAACCAAAAAATCAAGTTGGTTCCTATGAATTGACAAGTACCGCTAGTGGATTTTCTATCTAACTTACAACCACCGTAATCAGCATCACTATATGCGTGTAATTCCAACTTAGCGTTTCTATCATACCACAGTCCTAAGTGAGGTGTATGCTTAAGATATCTAAAGATCTTTTTCACGGCATTGTAATGTGATACCTTAGGACAAAATTGAAACCTAGCACACATACATACACTAAACATGATGTCAGGTCTTGATGCAATTAAGTATAACAGTGATCCAATCATAGACCTATAGAGTGTGTCATCAAAAGGTTTACCATTTTCATCCTTATCAAGTTTGGTACTAACACTCATAGGGGTAGTTGTAGGTTTCAACTCTTCAAAACCAAACTTCTTAATCATATCATTGACATACTTAAGTTGGCTAATATGAATTCCTTGAGGGGTTTGTTTAATTTGAAGTCCTAAGAAATAATTCAACTCTCCTACCATTGACATTTCAAACTCCGACTTCATACACTCTTCAAAGTCTTTTACTAAGGTAGGGTTGGTTGAACCAAAGATGATATCGTCAACGTATATTTGAACTATTAACAAATCATTACCTTTTCTTTTTAGAAATAATGTGTTGTCTATAGTTCCCCTTTGATAATTATTTGCAATAAGAAAGTTTGCAAATCTATCATACCAAGCTCTTGGAGCTTGTTTCAAACCATATAAAGCTTTCTTATGCTTGTACACATGGTTAGGATTCTTTGGGTCTTCGAATCCAGGGGGTTGTTTAACAAACACCTCTTCTTGGATGTATCTATTCAAGAATGCACTCTTGACATCTATTTGGAAGAGCTTAATATTGCTTAGACTTGCAATTGCAAGTAACAATCTAATTGCTTCTAGTCGTGCAACGGGTGCAAAGGTTTCTTCATAATCTATACCTTCTTGTTGATTATATCCTTGTGCGACTAGTCTAGCTTTATTTCTTGTAATGTTTCCTTGTTCGTCCATCTTATTCCTAAACACCCATTTCGTTCCTATTATTGACTTGTTTTCGGGTTTAGGTACTAAGTCCCACACGTTGTTCCTTGTGAATTGATTTAATTCCTCATGCATAGCTTCTATCCATGTTATGTCACCTAAGGCTTCCTTTACATTCTTAGGTTCTAATTGTGAGATTAAGCTATGTCCTTCAAGTTGACTTATATTTCTACGTGTTCTAACCCCAACACTTGGATCCCCAATGATTAATTCTCTAGGGTGCCACCAATTCCTAGATCGACTAGGTTCACCCTCATCTTGTTCAAATGTTTCATTAGTGTGAACATTATCATATGTAACTGGATCATTAATTACATTATCTTCCAATTGCAAAGTTTCTTCATTTATATCACCTAAGGGTTCATGCATGTCTTGTTCAGGGGGAGTTGGTTCTAGATTATCAAGTACAGGCTCAAGTATTACATCATCATCAAACATATTTTCAACATTTGTTTCTTGTTTATGTTGATGTTTATCACTAACTTCGAAGCATGCATTTTCATTGAATTTTACATGTATAGATTCAATTATTTTTCTAGATGCAGGATTATAACACCTATATGCTCTTAAGTTAGTTGAATACCCAACAAATATGCATTCAATAGACTTTTGTTCAAATTTATCTAGATTATCCTTAGTGTTTAGCACAAAACATTTACATCCAAATACTTTAAGATAATCTATTTTAGTTTGTCTATTGTTTAGCAATTCATAAGGCGTTTTATTTAATTTCTTTCTAATAGTTAGCCTATTTATAATATAGCATGCACAACTAACAGCTTCAGCCCATAAATATTTAGGTAGTTTATTTTCACAAAGCATTGTCCTAGCAACTTCTTGAATCGTTCTATTTTTACGTTCAACAACTCCATTGAGTTGTGGTGTTCTAGGTGGTGAGAATTCATGTTTAATTCCATATAATTCACAAAATTTGATTACATCTTTGTTTTTAAATTCTCCACCTCTATCACTTCTAATTCTTTTGACATTTTCTTCATAAATGTTTTCAAGTTGCTTGATAAGGGTTTCGATTGCTAATGGAGCATCGTCTTTGTGTGTTAAGAACAATGTCCATGTGTAGCGTGAGTAATCATCTACTATGACACACACATAGTAGTGTCCACCTAGACTTCTTGTCCTACTTGGACCAAATAAGTCTAAGTGAAGCAATTCTAGTACATGACTAGTACTCACTTCATGTTTCGGTTTTAAGGTTTCTTTAATGTGTTTTCCCTTAATACATATTTTGCACATTTGAAAATTATCTAAGTTTAACTTAGGCATTCCTCTAATTAAATTCTTCTTAGACAACTTCTTAATAGTTGAAATTCCTATATGGCCTAATCTTCTATGCCATAAATTTACATCTAAGTCATGTGATATCAAACACTTAACCTTGGCATCTAACATATTATCTAAGGTAAGAGTATAAATATTACCATCTCTATTTCCTTTTAAAACTATTTCTCCTTTTTCATTTATTATATCACATGAATTGGGAAGAAATGAGACATTGTAACCACAATCTATAAGTTGAGAAATACTAAGTAAATTATAAGATAGATTGCTTACTAATAACACATTTCGTATTTGAAATGTGTTAGGGTCCCCAATTGTTCCTTTTCCAACAACTTGTCCTTTGTTGTTGTCACCGAATGTTACTTTTCCTCCATTCTTGATATGTTCCAATTCGATGAATAGCTTGGGATTCCCCGTCATATGCCTCGAACATCCACTATCTAAAAACTATTTGGTTTTCAGATTCTTTGACTTTGCCTCCTTCTTGCATTCCTTGCGTTTATCCTACAATGGAGACAAAGTTTTAGGTACCCTTTATTTGGGTCCTTGAATGTTAGGGGCATTATTCTTGTTTAGATAACCCTTAGGTATCCAAACTTGAACATACCTTTTAGGCACATTTTTAGCATGGTTAAAATAAGAAGGATAAGCATATACATGATTATTCCACATAAGTGAAGATGCATTGTTATACATGTTGTGCCATGGTTGATAATCATTATAGGATCGCCGAATTTTATAATGTGTATAAGGCATGCGATTTTGTTTCTTGAAAGGCACAATATAAGTGTGATCATAGGTATTTCTATAAGACTTATACGAGTGTTGCCTATACTTAGGTTCATAATAAGTTGGATGCTTTTTATTATGTCTAGTTGCATTTGTATACATATAGGCATAGTTTCTAGGTTGTCTAGATGCAAAGTTTGGCCTAGATGTATGTTTATGCGTGTGTGCTATTATGGGTGTATGTTGCATTTTTGCGTTGATATTAGTAGAAGAAGGTGTAGAAGAAGGTGTAGCAGGAAAAGTTGATTTTATTGTATTATATGGCAACCTTGTACTAGATGAAACAAACTTAGTCTTTTTATTCACTTTTTCATTTTCTTCTTTATAGCCTAAGCCGATTTTATCATTTTCATACTTTTGTGAAGAGATGAGTGTGTCTAACATGTTTGCACCAGATTTAAATTGTTCTATCATTTTTTCTAAGGTAAATTTAGAAGACTTAAGTTGCACTATTTCATTTTCACAACTTTCTAACTTGGATTTCAACATTTTATTTTCCATTTGTAACTTTTGTTCATCTTTCCTATATGATTCAATTTTATTCTCTAAAGAATCAAGAGTATTAGTAGACTCTTGTTTAAGAGATTCTAGTTGATCGGAAAATTCCAAGTTGGACGTCTTCAACTTGTCATTTTCTTCAACTAGTTTCTTCTTTTCTTTAGAGAGCCTCTTACAGTGAGCATGCATTCGTAGGAATTCTTCATACATTTCATCAAATGTCATGTCACTATCAGAATCACTATCAGAAGAAGAACATACCTCGTTGGATACGAAGCAGACTTGAGCTTCCTCAGTTTCGGATTCTGAGTCGGATGAGTCGCTCCATGTACTCACCTTCATTGCTCGTTTCCATTTTCTTGCCTTAGACTCCTTGGTGTTTGACATTTGAGCCTCCTTGTCCTTGGCGTGTTTATTATTATTATTGTTGTTATTATTATTTTTCTTCGTGGGACAGTCGTATGAAATATGTCCTTTTTGACCGCATTCATAACACTTTAATTCTTTATTATACCATTTGTTTGTGTTATTCTTCCTAGGTTGAGAAGAAGAAGAAGAAGAATTACGTTGTCTATTCCTATTTGGACGTTTGAAAAACTTTCTAAGTTTTCTAGCGATCAATATCAAGTCATCGTCTAATTCAGTATCACTATTACTATCATCGTTACTGGCATGTGCTTCGGTTGTTTTGAAGGCTATTGACTTACCGGATGACTTAGACGATTCAGACTTTCGTTGGTTCAGTTTTACCTCATAGACTTTAAGAGACCCGATCAATTCATCCATCTTGGTGATTGACTTTGTCTCCTCGATTGCAGTCACCTTTGGATCCCATTCAGCAGGGAGACTTCGTAGCACCTTTTGAACCTTTTCATTGTTCGAAAATGACTTCCCTAAAGCTTCAAGGGCATTGAAAATATTAGTAATCCTCAAATCCATATATGTTATGGATTCGTTTGGCATCATTTTGAAAGTCTCTAATTCAGTCATAAGCATGTTTATTTTTGACTCTTTAACACCACTAGTACCTTCGTGTTTTAGTACAAGTGATTTCCACATGTCGTGTGCGCTTGTGCAATTAGACACATATCCTGCTTCAGAAGTTGTAAGTCCATTTAAAAGTAATTGCATAGCTTTAGCATTCATGGACATTTTCTTTTTATCATCCGATGACCATTCACTTTTATATTTTTCAACCTCTTGAGTTACTCCACTAACTTGTATAATTTTCATTGGAATGTACGGCCCATCTTCAACTATAGACCATAAATCGATGTCTATAGCTATTAAGAATAGCCTCATTCTTAGTTTCCAATGAACAAAATTATTGCCATCAAAAAGAGGAGGGCGTTGTGTAGACATACCTTCCAACTCACCTTTGTGAGAAACAATAGCCATAGTATGTACCTTGGATTTGAGACAAGCAGTATATAAAGAATTGTTGTTTCTTGGCCCTGTATTGTACGTACGGTGTTGAATCTTGCTTCTTTTGAGTGGTGTTGGTCTGGCTCTGATACCAAATGTTGGACCGTGCAACTGCAATAAACACCACTAGAGGGGGGGTGAATAGTGGTTAGCGGAAATTACACTACAACCCTTTGTTAAAATCCCCTTTGAAAACAGAATCTGAGACCACCTCAGATTCAGAACCCGTTTTTCAAAAATTCACAAATAATTGTACACAACTCCAAAAATTATGAAACTTTCCAGAATTTAAATTCAATGAGTTAACAATACTCTGTCCAAAAATCAGACAAAAATAAGATCGTTTGACCCTTCAAACAAATTAAAAGATTTAGATGGTCAATCTGGACAGAATTGGACAGAATGTTGCTGATTTTGCAAATAGTGTTTCTCTTTGAATACTCAACCAAAAAGGTTGATCTTTATATGAAAACACTCCTTAGGATGTGTACATGAAGTTTCCAAAAGGCCCTGACCTCAAAAAATTCTTGACAAATACAGAATTTAACTTTTCTCAAAACTGGTCAGATTGCAGCCAGATTGGAGCAGTTATCTTGCAAAGACTGAAAGACTAACTTTTACTTGCTCAAATCAAGTGATTCTTGTTGCAAATGAAAGCTAACAGTCTGAAGTATAACTCCACCAAAACTCACAAATTTTGAAAATGTTTAGCTATTTTTTCAAATTGTGTGAAGTTGGGTGAAAACTGCAGTCAAAAACGGGCAGAAAACAGAAATAAAGAAACAAGAGAAGAACACCGAGGATTTATCCTGGTTCGGTCAATGTGACCTACTCCAGTCCCAAGGAACACCTTTCCTTGGATTTCACTATGAAATGAACACCTTACAACAAGAGCCAAGCTTGATCCTTGGGTTATACACCAACCCTACTCATCTTCTAAGCAACACTTAGTTGCAACTCCTCTAAGACCTATTGATGTAGCCTTATAAAGATGGCTAATCAATCTTACAAATGAAGCTCAAGAGGATTGTAGCACAACAAAAATATCAAGAACACCTTTGCTACAACAAAATACAACAACAAATGAAAGCTATAGAATGCTTGTGAGCTTCAAGTGTGTTTCATCTTCTTCACCAATGCCTCTATTTATAGTGTGATTTGAGCCTTGAAGATAAGAATGCCAATGTGTCATCATCTTCATCATCAACTCCAAATGTCTTCTCATCATTGGTTGGCTTTGTACACTTGGCAAAATAAAACAACATGATTGGTCCACCTTGGCAAAATGATGTTGGCCGATTTTTTCCACCTTGGATAGTCTCATTTATCCTTTGCAAAATGTAGATAATAAGAAGAAGATAATGCACCAAAATAACCTCAACTCCTTGCTTGAGAATAGCCATGTGAGCTTTTACTTTTTCAAATCAAAAATTCAGCTCCAACTTTAGTAAGTAGCCGTTGGCTACTTTGATTTTTCAAGACATATATTTTGATTTTTTTCTTAATAGAATAAGAAAGGATAATATCACCAAATTATCCCCAACTTCAAGCATCATAATAGGACATGTGAGAGCTCCATTTGACTTCCAAAAATCTGCTGAAAATACCCAAGAAAAGCACATAACCGTTGGCTATTTTTAGTAAACTCCAAGTTGGCAATTTTGCCAACTAGCTCCTTTTTGGTTGGTCCACTTGTCTCCAACTCATAAAATGAATACCACCTCATATCCAACTATATATGCACGTTTTTAAGCATACATATATGTGTATCAACTCAGATTTTTGAAGAAGAAATAAATAGATAACACTTGACAAGATTATGTCAACGTGTAACACCGAAATTCTCCAATATTTCTTCTTATATGTTGAGATCATTTCCACACCTTTGACACCTTTAATATCTCTGAATAATGATGATAAATGTTCTCTTATAACATATATAAGAGGGTCTTCAAGAAAAAAATAGAATGTGACATCTCAAATCGTCACATATCCAGCTATAGTCAATAATATCATCGGTTGAGAGAATAAGATATATGATCACCATATTATCTTCAAAATAATAATAACACAGCTCCAGAATGAAGATAATAATATACTCAAGATATTCCTTGAGTGAAAATACCAAAAATACCCTTGGGGGTAAAATGACCAAAATACCCCTGGTGTAAGAAAACTCTAGAAATGACCCGGATGGTCATAAATATTCATGATATCACCTTTGTCATGATAAATAGGATAAGAATACATCCTTGAAATATTTTCATCATATCATGTTCCTACAAAACTCAAAATACCAATTTTGCCCCTTTTGGTAAGTTGTAGAAACTTCCAAGGCACGTTAGTCACAAGTCAAAAATAATCACCAAAAACACATAATAATCACATAATGAATATGTATAAATCATGTACAAATGAAAACAATCATTTTAACACATTTTAGAAAATTATTTCTAAAAACCCTAGACATCGATCGATGTGCAACAACCTGAGAGATCGATGTCAACTTTTTCAACTTTTAATCACATATAACACCATGTATGACATTTTTAAGTATTAACCACTTAAAATCATGACTTTGAAAATTATCCAAACATATTTCTCAACATTCTGACATTTTTAAGTATTAACCACTTAAAATCATGACTTTGAAAATTATCCAAACATATTTCTCAACATGTGAATACTGTGCACTTTTCCCCATATAAGCAATGCCGCCAGATCTTCAAGGCGAACACAACTGCGGCGAGTTCAAGATCGTGTGTCGGATAGTTTTGCTCTTAAGTCTTTAGCTGTCTTGAGGCGTATGCGATGACTCGTTCATTTTGCATCAAAACACAACCTAAAAACAAGGTATTAGACTAAACTTAATTGGTATACAAAATCATAACCTTATGCTACAGGTTACGTACCTAAAACATTTTTCGATGCATCGCTATAAATCACAAACCCATCACTTCCGGAGGGTTGAGCCAATACTGGAGCTGTGGTTAATCTCTTCTTAAGCTCCATGAAGCTTTGCTCGCAGTCCGCCGTCCGCTCAAACTTGGACTTCTTTTGAGTAAGGCGACTGAGAGGCACTGCTATGCTAGAGAAACCCTCGATAAACTTTCTATAATACCCCGCTAGACCTAAGAAACTTCGAACTTCGGTGACATTAGTAGGTCTAGGTCATTCTGTGATAGCTTCCACCTTCTTCGGATCCACAGCAATCCCCTCCGTTAAGAAATATGTTTGGATAATTTTCAAAGTCATGATTTTAATTGGTGAATACTTAGAAATGTCACATATGGTGTTATAAGTGATTAAAGGATGAAAAAATGAAGAAAAATGACATGGATCTCTCAGGCAGAGACACATGGATCGATTGATGTACGTCAGCCCCTCACGTGGATCGATCCATGTTGGACTGGGAAGAACCAAAAACTTACTGTGAGACATCGATCTCTCATGTGGATCGATCGACGTACGTCAGCCCCTCACGTGGATTGATCGACGTACGTCAGCCCCTCACATGGATCGATCCACTCTCACAGAATGTTTAGGGTTTTTAGAAATATTTTTCTAAAATATGTTAAAGTGGTTGTTTTCATTTGTATATGATTTATACATGCTCATTATGTGAATCTTATGTGATTTTGATGATTTTATATGTATTGAGACTAACGTACCTTGGAAGTTTCTACAACTTACCAAAAAGGGCAAAATTGGTATTTTGAGTTTTGTAGGAACATCACATGGTGAAAATATTTCAAGGATGTATTCTCATCCTATTTATCATGATAAAGGTGATATCATGAGTATTTCTGACCATCCGGGTCATTTCTGGAGTTTTCATATACCAGGGGTATTTTGGTAATTTCACTCCCGAGGGTATTTTTAGTATTTTCACTCAAGGAATCTCTTGATCATATTATTATCTTCATTTTGGAGCTGATTTATTATTCATTTTGGTAATTTCACTCCCGAGGGTATTTTTGGTATTTTCTCTCAAATGATGATATTGTTGACTATAGCTGGTTAAGTGACGATTTGAGATGTCACATTCTATTTTTTCTTGAAGACTTCACATGCCCTATTGTTGTGCTTGGAATTGAGGATATTTTGGTGGTATTATCCTTTCTTTTATTATCAACAATTTACAAAAAAATCAAAATTTTTTTGGAAATGTTGACTAAGTAGCCAACGACTACTACATCCAAGTGGGGGCTGTTTTGTATTTGAAATCTTCAAATGCCCACATGCCTATTATCTTGCCAAAAAGTTGAGAAGATGATGGAGTCGTTATAGCTATTATCTTTGAGTATTATCTTCACATTTTCAAGATAATTCCAAGACTATTTTTAGTTGGAATTTTCGGCCAAATGGAGTTGCCAAGGTGGACCAATTATGTTGTCTTATTTTGTCAATTATGTTGTCTTATTTTATCTCTAAGGCTCAAATCACACTATAAATAGAGGCAATGGTGAAGAAGATGAAACACACTTGAAGCTTACAAGCATTTGTTGAACTGTCTAGCTATCATCATCATCTTCTTCTTGTTGTTGTTCTATTCTTTGTAGCTAAGGTGTTCTTGTTGTTTTTGTTGAGCTACAAGCCTCTTGAGCTTCATTTGTAAGATTGATTAGACATTCTTATAAGGCTATATCAATAGGTGGTAGAGGTGTTGCAACTAAGTGTTGCTTAGAAGGTGATTATCCAAGTCTTGAGTAGGGTTGGTGTATAACTCAAGGTTCAAGCTTGGTTCTTGTTGTAAGGTGATTCATTTGATATTGAAATCCAAGGAAAGGTGTTCCTTGGGACTGGAGTAGGTCACATTGACCGAACCAGGATAAATCCTCAGTGTTCTTGGCTTGTTTCTTCATTTCTGTTTTCTGTCCGTTTTTACTGTAGTTTTCCTACAACTTCTCACAATTTGAAAAAATAGCTAAACACCTTCAAAATTCGTGATTTTTGGTGGAGTTATACTTCATACTATTAGCTTTCATTTGCAACAAGAATCACTTGATTTGAGCAAGGGAAAGTTAGTCTTTCAGTCTTTTCAAGATAACTGCTCCAATCTGGCTGTAACATGACCAGTTTTGAGAAAACTTAAATTCTGTATTTATCAAGAATTGTTTAATGTCAGAGCCTTTTGGAAACATCATTTAAACATCCTAAGGAGTGTTTTGATATAAAGATCAACCTTTTTGGTTGAGTATTCAAAGATAAACACGTTTTGCAAAATCAGCAACATTCTGTCCAATTCTGTCCAGATTGACTATCTGAATCTTTTTATTTGTTTGAAGGGTCAAACGATCTTATTTTTGTCTGATTTTTGGACAGAGTCTTTTTAACACATTTAAGTTATATTCTGAAAAGTTTCATAATTTTTGGATTTGTGTACAACTAGTTTTGAATTTTCAATAACGGGTTCTGAATCTGAGGTGGTCTCAGATTTTGTTTTCAAAGGGGATTTTTACAAAGGGTTGTAGTGTAATTTCTGGTAACCACTATTCACCCCCCTCTAGCGGTGTTTATTGCAGGTGCACGGTCTAACAATGGGTATCAGAGCGAGGTTAACACCACTCAAAAGAAGCAAGACTCAACACCATACGAATAATACAAGGCCAAGAAACAACAATTCATTATATACTGCTTGTCTCAAATCCAAGGTACATACTGTGGCAATAGTTTCTCACAAAGGTGAGTTGGAAGGTATGTCCACTCAACACCCTCCTCTTTTCAATGGCAATAATTTTGTCCATTGGAAACTAAGAATGAGGCTATTCTTAATGGTTATAGACATCAATTTATGGTCTATAGTTGAAGATGGGCCGTACATTCCAATGAAAGTTGTACAAGTTAGTGGAGTCACACAAGAAGTAGAAAAATATAAAAGTGAATGGACTTCGGAAGATAAAAAGAAAGTGTCAATGAATGCTAAAGCTATGCAATTACTCCTGAATGGACTTACAACGTCTGAAGCAGGATATGTTTCAAATTAAAAAAGCGCACACGACATGTGGAAATCACTTGTATTAAAGCATGAAGGTACTAGTGGTGTTAAAGAGTCAAAAATAAACATGCTTATGACTGAATTAGAGACTTTCAAAATGTTGCCGAACGAATCCATAACATCTATGGATTTGAGGATTACTAATATTTTCAACGCCCTTGAAGCTTTAGGGAAGTCATTTTCTAACAATGAAAAGGTTCAAAAGGTAATACGAAGCCTTCCTGCTAAATGAGATCCAAAGGTGACTGCAATCGAGTAGACAAAGTCAATCACTAAGATGGATGAATTGATCAGGTCTGTTAAAGTCTATGAGGTAAAACTAAACCAACGGAAGTCTGAGTCATCTAAATCATCAAGTAAGTCAATAGCATTCAAAACAAATGAAACACATACAAATAATGATGATAGTAATAGAGACACTAAATTAGATGATGACTTGATATTAATAGCGAGAAAACTTAGGAAGTTTTTCAAACGTCCTAATAGGAATAGACAACGTTCTTCTTCTTCTTCTTAACCTAGGAAGAATAACATAAACAAATGGTATAATAAAGAATTAAAGTGTTATGAATGCGGTCAAAAAGGACATATTTCATACAATTGTCCAACGAAGAATAATAATAATAATAACAACAATAATAAACTAGCCAATGACAAGGATGCACAAATGACAAAGACAAAGGAGTCTAAGGCAAGGAAAGGGAAACGAGCAATGAAGGTGAGTACATGGAGCGACTCATCTGACTCAGAATCCGAAATTGTGGAAGCTCAAGTTTGCTTCGTATCCAACGAGGTATGTTCTTCATCTGATAGTGATTCTGATAGTGACATGACATTTGATGAAATGTATGAAGAGTTCTTAAGAATGCATGCTCACTGTAAGAGGCTCTCTAAAGAAAAGAAGAAGCTAATGGAAGAAAATAACAAGTTGAAGACGTCCAACTTGGAATTTTCCGATCAATTAGAGTCTCTTAAACAAGAGTCTACTAATACTCTTGATTCTTTAGAGAATAAAATTGAATTACATAAGAAAGATGAACAAAAGTAAAAATTGGAAAATAATATATTAAAATCTATGTTAGAAAGTTGTGAACATGAAATAATACAACTTAAGTCGTCTAAACTTAACTTAGAAAAAATGTTAGAACAATTTAAATCGGGTGCTAATATGTTAGATACACTAATCTCATCACAAAAGTATTTCAACGATAAAACCGGCTTAGGCTATAAAGAAGAAGATGACAAAGTAGGTAGAAAGACTAAGTTTGTATCTTCAACTACTAAACAGCCTTATAAAGATATAAAAACAATTTTGCCTGCTAAATCTTCTTCTACTCCTTCTTCTGTTTATTCTAAGAAAAAAATGCAACATACACCCATAAAGGCACACACGCATAAACATACATCTAGGCCAAACTTTGCATCTAGACAACCTAGAAATTATGCCTATGCGAATAGACATAATAAAATGCATCCAACTTATTATGAACCTAAGCATAGGCAACACTCTTATAAGTCTTATAGAAACGCCTATGAACACACTTATATAGGGCCATTCAAGAAACAAAAGCGCATGCCTTATACACATTATAACAATCAGCCATCATGTAATAATTATCAACCATGACGCAACATGTATAATGCATCTTCACCTACGTGGAATGATCATCTATATGCTAATCTTTCTTATTTTCCAAATTATAATCACGCTAAAAATGTGCCTAAAAGGCATGTTCAAGTTTGGATACCTAAGGGATATCTAAACAAGAATAGTGCCCCTAACATTCAAGGACCCAAATAAAGGGTACCTAAAACTTTGTCTCCATTGTAGGAAAAACGCAAAGAATGCAAGAAGGAGGCAAAGTCAAAGAATCACAAAACCAAATGGTTTTTAGATAGTGGATGTTCGAGGCATATGACGGGGAACCCCAAACTATTCATCGAATTGGAACATATCATGAATGGAGGAAAAGTAACATTCGGTGACAACAACAAAGGACAAGTTGTTGGAAAAGGAACAATTGGGACCCTAACACATTTCAAATACGAAATGTGTTGTTAGTAAGCAATCTCTCTTATAATTTACTTAGTATTTCTCAACTTATAGATTGTGGTTATAATGTCTTTTTTCTTCCGAATTCTTGTGATATAACAAATGAAAAAGGAGAAACTGTTTTAAAAGGAAATAGAGATGGTAATATTTATACTCTTACCTTAGATAACATGTTATATTCTAAGGTTAAGTGTCTAATATCACATGACTTAGATGTGAATTTATGGCATAGAAGATTAGGCCATATAGGAATTTCAACCATTAAGAAATTGTCTAAGAAGAATTTAATTAAAGGAATGCCTAAGTTAGACTTAGATAATTTTCAAATGTGTGAAACATGTATTAAAGAAAAACACACTAAAGAAACATTAAAACCGAAACATGAAGTGAGTACTAGTCATGTACTAGAATTGCTTCACTTAGACTTATTTGGTCCAAGTAGGACAAGAAGTCTAGGTGGACACTACTATGTGTGTGTCATAGTAGATGATTACTCACGCTACACATGGACATTGTTCTTAACACACAAAGACAATGCTCCATCAGCAATCGAAACTCTTATTAAGCAACTTGAAAACATTTACGAAAAAAAATGTTAAAAAGATCAGAAGTGATAGAGGTGGAGAATTTAAAAACGAAGATGTAATCAAATTTTGTGAATTACATGGAATTAAACATGAATTCTCACCACTTAGAACACCACAACTCAATGGAGTTGTTGAACGTAAAAATAGAACAATTCAAGAAGTTGCTAGGACAATGCTTTGTGAAAATAAATTACCTAAATATTTATGGGCTGAAGCTGTTAGTTGTGCATGCTATATTATAAATAGGCTTACTATTAGAAAGAAATTAAATAAAACGCCTTATGAATTGCTAAACAATAGACAACCAAAGACAGATTATCTTAAAGTATTTGGATGTAAATGTTTTGTGCTAAACACTAAGGATAATCTAGATAAATTTGAACAAAAGTCTATTGAATGCATATTTGTTGGATATTCAACTAACTCAAGAGCATATAAGTGTTATAATCCTGCATCTAGAAATATAATTGAATCTATATATGTGAAATTCAATGAAAATGCATGCTTTGAAGGTAGTGATAAAAATCAACATACACAAGAGAATAATGTTGAAAATATGTTTGATGATGATGTATTACTTGAGCCTGTACTTGATCATCTAAAACCAACTCCCCCTGAACAAGACATGCATGAATCCTTAGATGAAATAAATAAAGAGACTTTGCAATTGGAAGATAATACAACTAATGATCCAATTACATACGATAACGTTCACACTAATGAAACATTTGAATAAGATGAAGGTGAACCTAGTCAATCTAGGAATTGGTGGCACCCTAGAGATCTAATCATTGGGGATCCAAGTGTTGGGGTTCGAACACATAGAAATATAAGTCAACTTGAAGGACATAGCTTAATCTCTCAATTAGAACCTAAGAATGTAAATGAAGCCTTAGGTGATATATCTTGGATAGATGCTATGCATGAGGAGTTAAATCAATTCACAAGGAACAATGTGTGGGACTTAGTACCTAAGCCTGAAAACAAGTCTATAATAGGAACGAAATGGGTGTTTAGGAATCAAATGGATGAACAAGGAAAAATTACAAGAAATAAGGCTAGACTAGTCGCACAAGGTTATAATCAACAAGAAGGAATAGATTATGAAGAAACCTTTGCACCCTTTGCACGACTAGAAGCAATTAGATTGTTACTTGCGATTGCAAGTCCAAGCAATATTAAGCTCTTCCAAATGGATGTCATGAGTGCTTTCTTGAATGGATACATCCAAGAAGAGGTGTTTGTCAAACAACCCTTGGATTCGAAGATCCAAAGAATCCTAACCATGTTTATAAGCTTAAGAAAGCTTTATATGGTTTGAAACAAGCTTCAAGAGCTTGGTATGATAGTTTTGCAAACTTTCTTATTGCAAATAATTATCAAAGGGAGACCATCGACAACACATTATTCCTAAAAAGAAAAGATAATGATTTGTTAATAGTTCAAATATATGTAGACGATATTATCTTTGGTTCAACTAACCCTACCTTAGTAAAAGACTTCGAAGAGTGTATGAAGTCAGAATTTGAAATGTCAATGGTAGGAGAGTTGAACTATTTCTTAGGCCTTCAAATCAAACAAACCCCACAAGGAATTCACATTAGCCAACTTAAGTATGTCAATGATATGATTAAGAAGTTTGGCTTTGAAGATTTGAAACCAACACCTACACCCATGAGTGTTAGCACCAAACTTGATAAGGATGAAAATGGTAAACCTTTAGATGACACACTCTATAGGTCTATGATTGGATCACTGTTATACTTAACTACATCAAGACCATATATCATGTTTATTGTGTGTATGTGTGCTAGGTTTCAATCTTGTCCTAAGATATCTCATTACAATGCAGTGAAAAAGATCTTTAGATATCTTAAGCATACACCTCACTTAGGACTTTGGTATGATAGAAACGCTAAGTTGGAATTATACGCATATAGTGATGCTGATTATGGTGGTTGCAAGTTAGATAGAAAATCCACTAGTGGTACATGTCAATTCATAGGAACCAACTTGATCTCTTGGTTTTCTAAAAAGCAAGCTAGTGTAGCTCTTTCTACCACTGAAGCCGAGTATATTGCTTTAAGTTTATGTACTACCCAAATACTTTGCCTTAAACAGCAACTTAGTGATTTTGGCATTAAAATAAATAAGATTCCAATTTTCTGCGATAGCACAAGTGTAATCAATCTTTTTCGGAATCCGGTGCTTCATTCTAAGGCCAAACACATTGAGGTGCGATACCACTTTCTTCGCGATCATGTTCAAAATTAGGATATAGTCATAAACCATATAAGAACTGATCATTAAATCGCTGACATCTTTACCAAACCCCTTAATCAAGCCACGTTTGAAAACTTACGAGCCAAGTTAGGTATGATGACTTACGACACCATTGTATAGTTCTATCTTTTGTATGATTTGCAAAATAAAGGGGGAGATAGAATAAGAACATGATTTTAGTTGGTAAGTCATGATTTGGTATGATAAGTTTCAATTGGTATAAGTTGAGTATAGGTTAAGGGGGAGAGTATAAGTTGAGGGGGAGCATAATATTTGAAATTTTGTTGAAAACAAAGTTTGAAAATAATTGGTAAGATTTATGATGTTAAACAATTGGTTATGAGTTGTGTTATTAAAATCATGTTAAGTTATTTTGAAAATCATCCAAAAGGGGAAGAATGTTGAGAAATATGTTTGGATAATTTTCAAAGTCATAATTTTAAGTGGTGAATATTTAGAAATGTCACATATGGTGTTATAAGTGACTAAAGGATGAAAAAGTGAAAAAAAATGACGTGGATCTCTCAGGCAGAGACACATGGATCGATTGACGTACGTCAGCCCCTCACATGGATCGATCCATGTTGGACTGAGAAGAACCAAAAACTTACTGTGAGACGTCGATCTCTCATGTGGATCGATCGACGTACATCAGCCCCTCACGTAGATCAATCGACGTACGTCAGCCCCTCACATGGATTGATCCATGTCTCAGAGAATGTTTAGGGTTTTTAGAAATATTTTTCTAAAATATG
The DNA here is from genome assembly GCA_036186865.1 of Eustoma russellianum. Taxonomy (NCBI): domain Eukaryota; kingdom Viridiplantae; phylum Streptophyta; class Magnoliopsida; order Gentianales; family Gentianaceae; genus Eustoma; species Eustoma russellianum. The sequence goes on from AP025071.1 coordinate 15,687,473, forward strand.
TTAAAGTGGTTGTTTTAATTTGTATATGATTTATACATGCTCATTATGTGAATTTTATGTGATTTTGATGATTTTAAATGTATTATGACGAACGTGCCTTGGAAGTTTCTACAACTTAAATGTATTGTGACGATTTGAGATGTCACATTCTATTTTTTCTTGAAGACTTCACATACCCTATTGTTGTGCTTGGAGTTGAGGATATTTTGGTGGTATTATACTTTCTTTCATTATCAACAATTTACAAAAGAAAATCAAAGTTTTTTTTTTTGGAAATGTTGACTAAGTAGCCAACGGCTACTACATCCAAGTGGGGGCTGTTTTGTGTTTGAAATCTTCAAATGCCCACATGCCTATTATCTTGTCAAAAAGTTGAGAAGATGATGGAGTCGTTATAGCTATTATCTTTGAGTATTATCTTCACATTTTCAAGATAATTCCAAGACTATTTTTAGTTGGAATTTTCGGCCAAATGGAGTTACCAAGTTGGACCAATTATGTTGTCTTATTTTGCCAAGTGTACAAGACCAACCAATGATGAGAAGACATTTGGAATTGATGATGAAGATGGTGACACATTGGAGTTTTTATCTCTAAGACTCAAATCACACTATAAATAGAGGCAATGGTGAAGAAGATGAAACACACTTGAAGCTTACAAGCATTTGTTGAATTGTCTAGCTATCATCATCTTCTTCTTCTTGTTGTTGTTCTATTCTTTCTAGCTAAGGTGTTCTTGTTGTTTTTGTTGAGCTACAAGCCTCTTGAGCTTCATTTGTAAGATTGATTAGCCATTCTTATAAAGGCTATATCAATAGGTGGTAGAGGTGTTGCAACTAAGTGTTGCTTAAAGGTGATTATCCAAGTCTTGAGTAGAGTTGGTGTATAACTCAAGGTTCAAGCTTGGTTCTTGTTGTAAGGTAATTCATTTGATAGTGAAATCCAAGGAAAGGTGTTCCTTGGGACTGGAGCAGGTCACATTGACCGAACTAGGATAAATCCTCAGTGTTCTTGTCTTGTTTCTTCATTTCTGTTTTCTGGCCGTTTTTACTGCAGTTTTCACACAATTTCTTACAATTTGAAAAAATAGCTAAACATCTTCAAAATTCGTGATTTTTGGTGGAGTTATACTTCATACTGTTAGCTTTCATTTTCAACAAGAATCACTTGATTTGAGCAAGGGAAAATTAGATTTTTAGTCTTTTCAATATAACTGCTCCAATCTGGCTGCAATCTGACCAGTTTTGAGAAAACCTAAATTTTGTATTTATCAAGAATAGTTTAAGGTCAGAACCTTTTAGAAACATCATCTAAACATCCTAAGAAGTGTTTTTATATAAATATCAACCGTTTTGGATGAGTATTCAAAGAGAAACACGTTTTGCAAAATCAGCAACATTCTGTCCAATTCTGTCCAGATTGACCATCTGAATCTTTTTATTTGTTTAAAGGATCAAACGATCTTATTTTTGTCTGATTTTTGGATAGAATCTTGTTAACACATTGCATTTATATTCTGGAAAGTTTCATAATTTTTGGAGTTGTGTACAATTAGTTTCGAATTTTTCAATAATGGGTTCTGAATCTGAGGTGGTCTCAGATTTTGTTTTCAAAAAGGATTTTTACAAAGGGTCGTAATGTAATTTCCACTAACCACTATTCACCTCCCTCTAGTGATGTTTATTGCAGGTGCACTGCCCAACACCATCCTCTGATATCACGTGACCCAGAAAAGTCGCGCTTCTTAACCAAAACTCACACTTGATAAACTTAGCGTACAGTTGTTTCTGCCTTAAGATGCCTAGAACGATTCTCCGATGCTCAGCTGAGTTTGCTTGTCAGGAGAGTACACTAGAATATCATCTATTAATACCACAACAAACCTATCCAACTGTTCTCGGAAAACAGTATTCATAAGGTCCATAAAGGCTGCAGGGGCATTTGTTAATCCAAATGGCATCACCAAAAACTCGTAGTGGCCATATCTCGTGCGGAAGGCTGTCTTTGCAATGTCCTCGGCCTTCACTCGCAATTGATGATACCCTGATCGAAGGTCAATTTTAGAGAAGATTTTGGCACCCTTGAGCTGGTCAAACAAATCTTCAATTCGTGGAAGGGGGTACTTATTCTTGATGGTAATTTTATTCAACTCTCGATAGTCGATACAAAGTCTCATGCTACCATCTTTCTTCCTCACAAACAAAACGGGTGCTCCCCAAGGTGATACACTAGGGCGAATAAACTTCTTGTACAATAACTCCTGCAGTTGTTCTTTCAGCTCTCTCAACTCTGCCGAAGCCATTCTATAAGGGACTTTAGAAATGGGTTCAGCTCCTGGAATCAAGTTTATCTCGAACTCGACTTCCCTCGGAGGTAGCACTCCTGGCAATTCTTCCAGAAACACATCCAGAAACTCGTTGACTACTGGAATTTTCTCAATAGATGGTACCTCCTGAGTAACGTCCATCGTATACACTAAGAATCCCTCGGCACCTTTCCTTAAGGCTTTGCAAGCTTGAGCAACCGACATATACACCTTCTTGGAAACTTTCTTTCGTTCCGCATCTCCTTAAAACATTATCTCTTCCATCTTAGCACTATTGACTGTCACTTGCTTCAACCGGCAACCAATGTTGGCTTGATACTTGGCCAACCAGTCCATCTCTAATATAACGTCGAAATCGTACATCTGGATGGGAATCAATGTGGCAGAGAACCTTTGCTCTCTGAATTCCAACTCACACTCTCGGTTTTGCTGGTGCAAAATCATAATTTGATCTCCGGCCGCTTGAACACGGTACGGAGTCTCTAACCACTCAGGCAAACTACCAAGGTGCTTAGTGAATCTCTTTGCTACAAAGGAATGGCTTACGCCGCTATCGAAAAGCACGTTGGCAGGTATCTTATTTACTAAAACCGCACCTAAGACCATATCAAATTTTACATAGAGAGTTAAACACGTAGAGTCTTAGTTCACTCAAAATTCAAACTTATTTTAAATTGTACCTACTACCACATCAGTGGCTTCCTGTATGTTGGCATCGGTCATGACATAGACACGGGCATTCGTTCCCAGCTTTGCTCTAGGCTGCTGGGCCGCTTCTCCTGGAGCGTTTTTCTTCGTATCGAGACAGTCTCTAATCATATGGCCCACCTGTCCACATCTGTAACACGCTCCAACCAACTTCCTGCATTCTCCAACATGGCTCCTGTTGCAGTGTGGGAAAATTCCCACAGATGGCGAGGCTACTGAATTCTGCACTGGAGGTCTCGGAAAATTCCCAGCTGGGCCCTCTTCGGAATCTTGACCCAACGTCCGGGTCTGCCACCAACTCTAATCTCCGTCCTTGGCCTCTTGCCTCTATCAGACGACCCTCACTAGCTGCTCTTGCTTCCACCCTGCGAAAGTCACTCTCAACACGAAAACACGCATCCAAAATATCCTCGTAAGTTTTCATTCCCGCGTTCACTATTACCGACTGTATTCTTGAGTCCAAACCCCTCTCGGATTTTGTCATCTTAAGGCGATTATCAAACATAATCGCAGGGACAAACTTACCCCAAGCATGGAAACGGTCTGCATACTCTGACATCGTCATACGACCCTGCTCCAATCTGTCAAACGCCCTTATCTTGTCCAAATCGCAGTCTCTGGCACGTAGTACTTCAGGAAAACATCACATAATTATGCACATGCGATAGGTGGGGTCATTCTCAACACCATCCCAGCCCATCATTCGCCAGCTTTGCCACAAAGAAGGGGTGTGGCTACATCTACCTTTATCTCTTCAGGCACTTGCACTAACCGGAAACATTTCTCCACCTCAGCCAACAGTGCTGAGCCTCCTCAGGATCAGTACATCCTCCAAACTCTGGAACTCTCATCTTCCTCATATCTCTGTAGAAGAACCGGATATTATGTTGCGGTGGCAGAGGCGGCGGAGGCTGATGTTGCTGAGCAAACCCTTGTGCGGTCACCGTTAGTGCATCAGTGAGAACCTGGAGTAAATCCACTTGTGGTGGCTGGTTCTCCTGTCCGTTGCCAGGGTTTCCTGTCTAATCTCTTCTTGGAGGCATTTTTCTCTGAAAGTCAACGTTCCATTAGCAATCAATAGATACAAGATGTTACTGAAAGCTTGAATGCGCAAGAATGGGTGGGGTATGAAATAAAATATTAATATGAAATTAGATGATAAACGCGCTCGCACACACCCAACCCTGATCATACTTAAACTCTAGATAATCAGCACTTATACCTAAGGATCAAACTTAAGGGAAAATCATATCTTAAATTGCTAAAAGATCATGAACCTAAGTTTCCGAGATAGATCTGAAGCCTAGGCTCTGATACCACCTGTAGCACCCCGGCCCGATACTCGACATCGGAACCAGTGCGTCCGTCGTAGTCTACTACGAGGACTATGAAGCGTCAAAGCGGATCAAGCGTACATCACTCATGACGTAAGAAAAAACAGCAGAAATGTCGCTAAATTTAAAACTTCACTAACATCAGTGTAACCAAAGGAAATACAACAGAAATAAAAGGTTTTCGACTAACTGTCTAACATATCTTCCAATACAACATGACAAACATCAAGTCTTCCAACTTAAAAGAGAATGAACAAGAATCTATCTATTTCAATGACCATCATCCCAGTGAGCCCACTCGCCACTGTCTTCTACAAATATCATTTCGTACTCCGGCTCACCTAAAAATAAAATGAAGTATCTGTTCTTGGCGAAAACATCGCCATCAAATAACCTGTCTATACACCTTACGGGACCACATACGACGAGCCACCAGTATATAAATCAATGTCCAAAATAAGGTGCTCGGGTTGGCAAATAACATCTTTATTAACATTTCATCATATTCAAGTAAGCCATATAATTGTCGAACAAAATGAAACTAACACATATAGAGCCAAAAATACTACATAAACAGAACATGTGCTAGTAACATTTCTTGCATGTCAAATCTTATGCTTTGTGTATCATGATGCATGTACTTCTTCAAAACCACACACAACACCCATGCATAAGTCTTCTTTCGTGAACATGTCATACGTGTCATTTCACAAAACATTTCATGATTCTTCTTATCATATTCTTCGCACCCTGCTCGTACCATTTCATGTCCTTTTGTACTACAAAAATCCTCTCGAGATTACACTTAACCTTGCTCATTCATACTTCCTCAAACACACCTTATTCGTACCATTTTATGCCCTTTCATATTGCTAACTCACTTCGAATTCATACCTAACTTTACTCATTCACACTTAATGTTTACAACTCAAATACACCTCATTCGTACCACTTCATACCCTTTTGTATCGCAAGTTCACTTTGAATTCATGCTTAACCCTACTCATTCAAACTTAATGTTTACAACTCAAGCACACTTGAAAAATACTTGTATTTTATGAGCAATGGAAGAGAATAAAGGTATCTCACACATATGGAGCGCTTAATGGGTCAAAAGGAACTTCCAGTACACTTGGAACGCCTTCAAGAGGCGCCTAAAGTGTCATACCCCGTAACTTTCAGGTTCGACATTTAATAATTAAGAGGCATCTTAAAATACAATTTATTTAATTGTGTAAGTGTATGAGTCTTAGTTAAATAAAATATAGATAGAAAAATAGTCAAAAGAGAAAGATAAGAAAAAGTAGACTAAAGTGTCCAAAATGCCCCTCCCCACTTAAGTGATGGGGAGTTACAACATTGAGTATAACTCCCAAGAGAGGGAGGAGGGCTGTCAGTTATTACACAAAAGAGGAGAAGAAAAATGCCTAGGAGGAAGAAAGGGAAGAAGAGAGAGAGATAAAAGAAGAAAGGAAGAAGAAGAAGGCTAACCTAGGTCCAATTCGTCCCGAAATTCTATCACATACTCGTAAGCTTATCTAGATTCTAAGGCAAGTAGTCTTTCTATACGCTTTACGCAAATTTTGGTTTCAACAGGCCCTATGTTATTATAAAGAGAAAATTCGGATCACACATTGGTAATTTTGATGTGCTTATGTTAAATGCTCTACTTTGTGTATTTGTTGTTGTTTGGATGAGTAAAGTTGTGTTATTTGGGCCTAAATCTGAAAGTTTATACTGTGCTTAATTGTTGACAAACATGCCCTTAAAATATCATCTTGGTTGTAAATATTGTGTTGTGATAATTGTTATGTTTCCTAAGACTTGTTTTGGTTGATCTGAGATGGATTGGAGAAGGTTTAGATGATGTGTGCTGCAAGTTGGGCATGTGTGGAAGATTGATGATACATCCGGGAATATGAATGATAGAAGGCTTAAGGTTGATGCAACCAATAGGTTTAAGAATCAAATCATGCTAGTTGTGTGTTAAGCATGACAAATCTAGATGCTAAGATGGATCTTGAAGTGGTAAACATGAAAGGGGTGAAGGAGGAAGGTGATGGGAAGAAGTTACTGCAGAAAACTGCAGTTATGGAACCGTCAAAAAACACTTCGAACACCTACTTTAGGCGCTTCAAGTCACATTAGGCGCCTAAAGTAGGCGTTCAATGTGTCCCAATGCATCTCCGTACACTTCGAACACCTACATTAGGTGCTTCATGTCACATAAGGCGCTTCATGTAGGCGTTCGATGTGTTACAGCACATTCCAGAACACTTCGAACACCTCTAAAGGCGTTCGATGTCACATAAGGCGCTTCATGTAGGCATTTGATGTATACCAGCACATTCCCGAGCACTTCAAACGCCTAGTATAGGCGCCTCATGTCACTTTAGGCGCCTCAAGTAGGCGTACCAAGTATACGGGAAGTCTTTTTGACCATTAGGCGCTTTATGTACGTGTAATTACTTTATTCTCTTCCTTTGATCATAAAATGCAAGGGTATTTGAGGTGTACTTGAGGAATAGATGTTAATTTTGATTAAGTAAGGATAAAAGTGAATTCCAAGTGATTTGGTGAAACGAACAGACTTAGGAAGGTACGAGCATGGAGTGTTTGAGGTGCAAGATCATTGTACTTGATATGTAAGATGTGTGTGTATGTTACATGTTTGATATGAAGTTGCATGAGCATCCTGCATCATGACATGAACACTTTGCATTTGACATGAGAATTGCTTTGCGAAAGAACATGTGTTTACAAGAGAAGATTAAAGTTTTCGAAAGGCATGGCTGTTGGTTGATCGCAGGGTATAAAAGTCACGCCTGCGAAAGCAGGGTATAAAAGCGTGACCTGTGAATCAACAGCAGGGTATAAAGTTATATGTAATGGGGCCGTGGACATTTCAGCACGGAGTATAAAGTTCTGTTTGCTGTGGACTGATCACCCACAGGGTATAAAGTTCTGCTACGCGAAGAATATGATAAGAAGAATTATGAAAAGTTTTGTGAAATGACATGCATGACATGTTTACGAAAGAAGACACATGCATGGGTTTTGTGTGTGGTTTTAAAGAAGTACATGCATCATGATACACGAAGCATAAGATTTGACATGAAAGAAATGTTACTAGCATATGTTCTGTTTATGTAGTATGTTTGGCTCTAAATGTGTTGGTTTCATTTTGTGTGTCAATTATGTGGCTTATTTAGATTTGATGAATTGTTATGAAGATTTTATTTGCCAACCGGAGCATCTTATTTTGGACATTGATTTATATACCGGTGACTCGTCGTGTGTTGTCCCGTAAGGTGTATAGACGGGTTACTTGCTGGCGATGTTTTCACTAAGAACAGATTCTCCATTTCCTTTGTAGGTGAGCCAGAGTACGAAATGATATTTATCGAAGACGATGGGGATTGGGCTCAATGGGATGATGGCCATGGAAGTATATAGATTTTTGGTTATTCTCTTTAAGTTGGAAGACTCGATGTTTATCATGTTGTACTGGAGGATATGTTAGACCGTTAACTGAACACATTTTATTTCCGCTGTATTACTTTGGTTACATTGATGTTGGCGAAGTTTTAAATTTTACGACGCTTCTGCTGATTTATCTTACATGATGAGTGACGTACGCTTGATCTGCTTTGACGCTTCGTAGTCCTCGTAGTAGACTACGACGGGTGCACTGGTTCCAATGCCAGTATCGGACCAGGGCGCTACATAAAGTGACTTGGAGCGCCTATTCTAGGCGTCCGAAGTGTTCTAGAATGTGCTGGTATACATCGAACGCCTGCATGAAGCGCCTTATGTGACATCAAACACTTTCAGAGGTGTTCGAAGTGTTCTGGAATGTGCTATGACACATCGAACACCTACATGAAGCGCCTTATGTGACATGAAGCGCCTAATATAGGTGTTCGAAGTGTTTTGGAATGCACTGGGACACATTGAATGCCTACTTTAGGCACCTAATGTGACATTAAGCGCCTAATGTAGGTGTTCAAAGTGTTCTGACGGTTCCAGAACTGCAAATTTCTACAGTAACTTCTCTCCTTCATCTTCCTCCTTCACTCCTTCTATCTTAACACCTAAAATTCAACCTTACCCCCTTGAATCTATCAAGCAAAACACACAACAACACAGTTTAAACCTTACATCTATGGATTTGTATTAACCTTAAGCCTTCTATTATTCCTATCTCTGGATGTATCATCAATCTTCTACCACATGTTCAACTTATATCACATTCTTCTCTATCTCTTCAAATCTTCTTCAACTCATCCCAAATCATCTAAAGCAACCTTTAGAAACATAACAAGTACCATAAACAATATTTACAACAAAGATGACACTTTAAGGGCATGTTTATCAACAATGAAGCACAACATGAATACTTTCACATTTAGGCCCAAAGAACATGACTTTAAATCAAGCAAACAACAACAAGTACATATAGTAGAGCATGTAACATACACAAATCAAGATTATTAATGTGTGATCCGAATTTTCTCTTTATAAGAACATAGGGCCTGTTGCATCAAAATTTGCGTAAAGCATATAGAAAGATTACTTGCCTTGGAATCTAGATAAGCTTACGAGTGTACTGCAGGATTTTGGAAAAGGTTGAACCTAGATCAGCCGCTCTTCCTTCCTTTTCTTCTTCTCTTCTTCTTCTTTCTCCTTTCTCCTTCTCTTTTCTCTCTAGGCGGTTTCCCCCTCTTTTTTGTGTTATCACCCACGGCCCCCCTCTCCTTTGGGGAGTTATACTAAATGTGTAACTCCCCCATCATTTATGTGGGGAAGGCATTTTGGTAATTTTGCCTAATTTTCTTAATTCTCACTTTTAACCCTTTCTTTTCTTTTTTTCTATAATTTATTTAACTAAGCCTCATAACCTATACAATTAATTAAATTGTATTTAAGGTTGACTTCTAACTATTGAAAGTCATACATAAAAGTTACGGGGTATGACATTCGTTGTCAAGGCATGGGACATATTGTATCTCCATGTGCTAATAAATGTATCATGTACATTAATGAAAATAGTGGTGGATATTATGTATGAGCATAAAGAAGATGTAGAAAACATTGATGAAAACTTAAAAGACGAGGAATGCATGAGTGAGGAAGACAACTATGTATCTAGAGAGTTTCGTGTTACTAGGCAAAGCCTTAATGCACAACCTAAGTCAGATGATTGTAAACAACATCTAGAGAATATATTTCATATTCATTGCATGGTTAGTGGTGAGGTTTACACTATGACTATAGATGCTGCTTCATGTGCTAATGTTGCTAGTGTTGAATTGGTTAGAAAACTTGTTTTACCTGTGCTTGATCATCCTAAACCTTATAATACAATGGCTTAATGATTACGGTGAAGTGCAAGTTAGCAAATAGGTTTTAGTACCTTTCTCTATTGGTAGTTATCATGATGAAATTTCATGTGATGTTTTCATATACATGCCAGTCATGTCTTACTAAAAAGACCATGGAAATTTGATAGATAAGTCACTTATGATGGATTCCTTACTAGATACACTTTTAAAATGAACAACAAATTGTATCAATCACATGCTGTCTCCAAAGAAGGTTCGAAGATCAACGTAGGATGTATAAACACTATGAGTCTAAAAAAGAAAAGGATGCAGAACAACGATTTATTGATTCGACGAGGTAAGAACATAAAAGAATGAATCATGGGCTAAATAAAACGTTAAAAACAAGAGGAAGCAAAAAGTACGAAACTCGGCCAAACGGCCAAGTTCAGAACTTGAGCAATCTGTCAAGATTAAGAAGTCATTTTATGCAAAATCTTATGAAGTTTCACATGCTTTGATGTCTCACAAAACCAGGCTATCACGATTTTTAAGGATGTTTTGCTTGCTGTGTTGAACTTACCTTCCACTTTCTCAAGTGGAGTTGCATCGGTGTTGCTTGAATTTTCAGATTTGTTTCCCGAGAAAGAGTCTACGGCTTAACCCCCTTTGAGAGAAGTTGAGCATCAGATTGACCTTATATCGGGAGCTACGTTGCCTAATCATCCAGCATATCGAGCTAGCCATAAAGAAACTAAGGAGATTCAATGTCAAGTTGAAGATCTTTTGGCTAGAGGACACATTTGGGAGAGCACGAGTCTTTGGAGAATGTGGACTAACTGTCATGCCATCAAAAAAATCACGGTGAAGTATAGGTACCCTATTTCTAGATTTAATGACATATTGGATAAGTTATATGGCGCTAAGTATTTTACTAAAATTGATTTAAAAACTGGATACCAGCATGTTAGAAGAAAAGGAGATGAATGGAAAAATTTGTTTAAGACTAAATTTGGATTATCTGAGTAGTTAGTTATGTCTTTTTTTAACTAATACACCTACTACTTGCACGAGATTCATGAGTCAAGTCTTGCGTTCATTCATTGATAAATTTATGGTTGTCTACTTTGATGATGTCTTGATCTATTATAAAACGTTGTATGAGCATATCGATCATCTGCGTGCTATTTTGGAAACATTGCAAAAAAGAATCACGGTATGCTAACTTTAGAAGTGTTCATTTTTTCTTGATAAGATTGCCTTCTTAGGTTATGTTGTTAGTACATATGTCATTGAATTGGATCAAGAAAAAGTTTAGTCTATCACAGAATGTCTTACACCTAAAAACGCTAATGAAGTTAGGAGTTTTCATGGATTTGCTAGTTTTTATAGACGTTTTGTGAAAGAATTTTCCTATACTGCTGCCCCTTTAAATGAAGTTGTGAAGAAAGAAGTTGGTTTTCATTATGGTGAGGCGCAGAAAAAAGCTTTCCTAGTGCTTAAGAAGAAACTTACTACTGCACCTATTCTTGAGTTGCCTAAATTTGATGATACTTTTGAAATTGAATGTGATGCATTAGGAATAGGTGTAAAGGAGGTATTGAATCAATCTAAATGACCAGTTCCATACTTTAGTGAGAAACTAAAAGGAGCTCAAGTGATTACTCGACATATGATAAGGAGCTTTATGCATTGGTTAGAGCTTTGCAAGCTTCACAACATTACTTGCAACCAAAGGAATTTTTGTTTCACACTAATCATGAGTTCCTTAAGTATCTTAAAGGCCAAGGAAAATCAAACAAGATACATGCTAAGTGGGTAGAATTCATAGAACATTTTTCTTATGTGATTAAGTATAAGCAAGGAAAAGATAACATCATAGCTGACGCATTGTCTAGGACATATTCTTTGATTACTACATTGTATTTTCATTTGCTTGGATTTCATTCTACAAAGGAGCTGTATGTTGATGACCATGACTTTCATTCTATTTATGAGGCATGTGCTGAGTCTCCATTCGGTAAGTTTTATAAAAATGATGGTTTCTTGTTCAAGGAAAACAAATTATGCATTCCATGTTCTATACGCATGTTGTTGGTTATGAAGGCCTATGATGGAGGCCTAATAGGTCATTTTGGCATTTTCAAGACTTTGGAAATCTTGCGTGAATATTTCTTTTGTCCTCATATGCGTGTTGATGTTGATAGAGTGTGTGCGAGTTGCATTACATGTGACAAGCAAAATTTAAGATCTAACTGCGTGGATTATATCATCCCCTTCCCATTCAACTCATCCTTGGATTGATGTTTCTATGGAATTCGTTCTTGATTTTCCAAGGTTTAAGAATGCTAGGGATTGTTTTTGTGATGTTGATAGATTTTCTAAGATGGCTCACTTTATTGCTTGTAAAAAGATTAATAGATTTTCTAAGATGGCTCACTTTATTGCTTGTAAAAAGATTGGCGATGCTTCTCATGTTGCTGAATTATTCTTTAAAGAAGTGGTAAGTTAGCATGGTATGCCTTGAACTATTGTTAGTGACAGAGATACTAAATTCTTGAGTCACTTTTGGCGTGTTTTGTGGGATAAAATGAGTACTAAGCTTTTTTTACTACTGCACATCCACAAACTGATGGACAAACTGAAGTTGTTAGTAGAATATTATCTTAAAAGTTGTTGAGAAATATGTTTGGATAATTTTCAAAATCATGATTCTAAGTGGTGAATACTTAAAAATGTCACACATGGTGTTATATGTGATTAAAAGTTGAAAAAGTTGAAAAAATTGACATCATTCTCTCATGTTGTTGCACATCGATCGATCTATGTACATAGATCTCTCACATCGATCGATCTATGTAAGGCAGAAAAGTTTAAGACCTTTTTGTGAGACATCGATCTCTAAACATGAGACACATTGATCGATCGATGTACATCGAACCCTCACGTCGATCGATCGATGTGGTTCTGTGAGACATCGATCTCTGAAGCTGAAGCACTTCGATCGATCGATCGATGTCTAGGGTTTTTAGAAATAATTTTCTAAAATGTGATAAAATGGTTGTTTTCATTTGTATTTGATTTATACATGTTCATTATGTGAATCTTATGTGACTTTGGTGATTATTATTGTCTTGTGACTAACGTGCCTTGGAAGTATCTACAACTTACCAAAAAGGGCAAAATTGGTATTTTAAGTTTTGTAGGAACATCATATGGTGAAAAATATTCCAAGGGTGTATTATTATCTTGGTTATCATGAAAAAGGTGTTATTGTGATTATTTATGACCATCGGGGTCATTTCTGAAGTTTTCTCACACCAGGGGTATTTTGGTCATTTTACCCCCAAGGGTATTTTTGGTATTTTCACTCAAGGAATCTCTTGAGCATATTATTATCTTCATTTTGGAGCTGTGTTATTATTATTTTGAAGATAATATGGTGATCTTATATCTTATTCTCTCAACCGATGATATTATTGACTATAGCTGGATATGTGACGATTTGAGATGTCACATTTTATTTTTTCTTGAAGACTCTCTTATATATGTTATAAGAGAACATTTATCATCATTATTCAGAGATATTAAAGGTGTCAAAGGTGTAGAAATGATCTCAACATATAAGAAGAAATATTTAGGAATTTCAGTGTTACACGTTGACATAATCTTGTCAATTGTTATCTATTTATTTCTTCTTCAAAAATCTGAGTTGCTACACATATATACATTTTAAAAACGTGTTTAATAAGGTGGATATGATATGGAGTTCATTTTATGAGTTGGAAACAAATGGACCAACCAAAAAGGAGCTAGTTGGCAAAATTGCCAACTTGGAATTTACCAAAAATAGCCAACGACTATATTGGATTTCATGGGTGTTTTTCAGCAGATTTTTGGAAGTCAAATGGAGCTCTCACATGCCCTATTATTGTGCTTGAAGTTGGGCATAATTTGGTGGTATTATCCTTTTTTATTTTATTAAGAAAAATCAAAATATATTGTTGGAAAATGTAAGTAGCCAACGGCTACTACATTCAAAATTTGAGCTGAATTTTTGATTTGAAAAAGTAAAATCTCACATGCCTATGTTTATGCCAAGAAGTTGAGGCATTATCTTCTCCTTATTATCTATTCTTGCTATGGATAATTCAATACAATTCCAAGTGGAATTTTCAGCCAACAAGTTGATGCCAAAGTGGACCAATCATTGTGTTTTATTTTGCCAAGTGTACAAAGCCAACCAATGATGAGAAGACATTTGGAATTGATGATGTAGATGGTGACACATCGGAGTTCTTATCTCCAAGGCTCAAATCACACATAAATAGAGGCAATGGTGAAGAAGATGAAACACACTTGAAGCTCACAAGCATTTGTTGAATTGTCTAGCTTTCATCTTCATCTTCTTGTTGTTATTGTTTTATTCATTGTAGCAAAGGTGTTCTTGTTGTGTTGTGGTGAGCTACAAGCCTCTTGAGCTTCATTTGTAAGGTTGATTAGCCATCTTTATAAGGCTACATCAATAGGTGTTAGAGGAGTTGCAACTAAGTGTTGCTTAGAAGGTGATTATCCAAGTCTTGCGTAGGGTTGGTGTATAACCCAAGGATCAAGCTTGGCTCTTGTTGTAAGGGTGTTCATTTCATAGTGAAATCCAAGGAAAGGTGTTCCTTGGGACTGGAGTAGGTCACATTGACCGAACCATGATAAATCCTCGGTGTTCTTCTCTCGTTTCTTTATTTCTGTTTTCTGCCCGTTTTTGACTGCAGTTTTCACACAACTTCACACAATTTGAAAAAATAGCTAAACATTTTCAAAATTCGTGATTTTTGGTGGAGTTATACTTCAGACTGTTAGATTTCATTTGCAACAAGAATCACTTGATTTGAGCAAGGGAAAGTAAGTCTTTCAGTCTTTGCAAGATAACTACTCCAATCTGGCTGCAATCTGACCAGTTTTGAGAAAACTTAAATTCTGTATTTTTCAAGAATTGTTTAAGGTCAGGGCCTTTTGGAAAATTCGTCTACACATCCTAAGGAGTGTTTTGATATAAAGACCAACCTTTTTGGTTGAGTATTCAAAGAGAAACACGTTTTGCAAAATCAGCAACATTCTGTCCAATTCTGTCCAGATTGGTCATCTAAATCTTTTTATTTGTTTGAAGGGTCTGTTGGACCGTGCACCTGCAATAAACACCACTAGAGGGGGGTGAATAGTGGTTAGTGGAAATTACACTACAACCCTTTGTTAAAATCCCCTTTGAAAACAAAATCTGAGACCACCTCAAATTCAGAACCCGTTTTTCAAAAATTCACAAATAATTGTATACAACTCCAAAAATTATGAAACTTTCCAGAATTGAACTTCAATGAGTTATCAAGACTCTATCCAAAAATCAGACAACAATAAGATCGTTTGTCCCTTCAAACAAATAAAAAGATTCAGATGGTCAATCTGAACAGAATTGGACAGAATGTTGCTGATTTTGCAAAACGTGTTTCTCTTTGAATACTCAACAAAAAAGGTTGATCTTTATATCAAAACACTCCTTAGGATGTGTAGATAAATTTTCCAAAAGGCCCTGACCTTAAACAATTCTTGAAAAATACAGAATTTAATTTTTCTCAAAACTGGTCAGATTGCAACCAGATTGGAGCAGTTATCTTGCAAAGACTGAAAGACTAACTTTCCCTTGCTCAAATCAATTGATTCTTATTGAAAATGAAATCTAACAGTCTGAAGTATATCTCCACCAAAAATCACGATTTTTGAAAATGTTTAGCTATTTTTTCAAATTATGAGAAGTTGTGTGAAAACTGCAGTAAAAAACGAGCAGAAAACAGAAATAAAGAAACAAGAGAAGAACACCGAGGATTTATCCTGGTTCGGTCAATGTGACCTACTCCAGTCCCAAGGAACACCTTTCCTTGGATTTCACTATGAAATGAACACCTTACAACAAGAGCCAAGCTTGATCATTGGGTTATACACCAACCCTACTCAAGACTTGGATAATCACCTTCTAAGCAACACTTAGTTGCAACACCTCTACAACCTATTGATGTAGCCCTATAAAGATGGCTAATCAATCTTACAAATGAAGCTCAAGAGGCTTCTAGCTCACCACAATACAACAAGATCACCTTTGCTACAATGAACAAAACAATAACAACAAGAAGATGAAGATGAAAGCTAGACAATTTCAACAAATGCTTGTGAGCTTCAAGTGTGTTTCATTTTCTTCACCAATGCCTCTATTTATAGTGTGATTTGAGCCTTGAAGATAAGAATGCCAATGTGTCATCATCTTCATCATCAACTCCAAATGTCTTCTCATCATTGGTTGGCTTTGTACACTTGGCAAAATAAAACACCATGATTGGTCCACCTTGGCAAAATGATGTGGCCGATTTTTCCACCTTGGATTTATCATAATTATCCTTTGCAAAAATGATAAGATAAATTGGAATATGCTTCAAGAATTTCTCAACTCCTTGCCATGAGAATAGCCATGTGAGTGTTGACCATTTTAAACTTAAAATTCAGCTCCAACTTTGAACAAGTAGCCGTTGGCTACCTTTAACATTTCCAAAAAAATTCTTTTTGTTTTTCCTTAATAAAATGAGAAAGGATAATACACCAAATTATCCTCAACTTCAAGCAACATAATAGGACATGTGAAGTCTTCATTTGACTTCAAAAATATGCTGAAAACACCCAAGAAAAAACAATATAGCCGTTGGCTATTTTTAGTAAACTCCAAGTTGGCAATTTTGCATACTAGCCCCTTTTTGGTTGGTCCATTTGTCTCCAACTCATAAAATGAACTCCACATCATATCCACCAGCATATTCACTTTGTTCCACATATATATATGTGTAGCAACTCAGATTTTTGAAGAAGAAATGAATAGATAACAGTTGACAAGATTATGTCAACGTGTAACACCGGAATTCCCCAATATTTCTTCTTATATGTTGAGATCATTTCCACACCTTTGACACCTTTAATATCTCTGAATAATGATGATAAATGTTCTCTTATAACATATATAAGAGAGTCTTCAAGAAAAATAGAATGTGAAATCTCAAATCGTCACATATCCAGCTATAGTCAATAATATCATCGGTTGAGAGAATAAGATATAAGATCACCATATTATCTTCAAAATAATAATAACACAGCTCCAGAATGAAGATAATAATATGCTCAAGAGATTCATTGAGTGAAAATACCATAAATACCCTCAGGGGTGTGAAATGACCAAAATACCCCTGGTGTGAGACAACTCCAGAAATGACCCCGATGGTCAGAAATAATCACAATTCCACCTTTGTCATGATAAATAGTATGAGAATACATCCTTGAAACATTTTCATCATGTGATGTTCCTACAAAACTCAAAATACCAATTTTGCCCTTTTTGGTAAGTTGTAGAAACTTACAAGGCATGTTAGTCACAAGACAATAATAATCACCAAAAACACATAATGATCACATAATGAACATGTATAAATCATATACAAATGAAAACAATCACTTTAACACATTTTAGAAAAATAATCCAAAAAACTCTAGACGTCGATCGATCGAAGTGCCTCAGCTTCAGAGATCGACGTCTCACAGAACCACATCGAGCGATCGACATGAGAGTTCTATGTACATAGATCGATCGACGTGCAACAACCTGAGAGATCGATGTCAACTTTTTCAAACTTTTCAACTTTTTAATCACATATAATACCATGTGTGACATTTTTAAGTATCCACCACTTAAAATCATGACTTTGAAAATTATCCAAACAAATTTCTCAACATTCTCCCCCTTTTGGATGATTTTCAAAATAACCAAACATGATTTTAATGTCACAACTTATAACCAAAAATTTCACCAAATGTTTTCAACTTTTAAATAGTATGTTGCTCCCCCTCAACTCATACTCTCTCCCTTAACCTATGCTCCAAAATTTATACCAATTAAAACTTATCATATGATTCATCATGACTTAGCAACTAAAATCCATCATGATTTACCAACTAAAATCATGTTCTTATTTTATCTCCCCCTTTATTTTGCAAATCATGCAAAAGATAGAACTATGCAATGGTATCGTAAGTCATCATTCCTAGTTTGGCTCGTAAGTTTTCAAAAGTGGCTTGATTAAGGAGTTTAGTGAAGATGTCAGCGATTTGGTGATCAGTTCTTATATGGTTTATCACTATATCCTCATTTTGAACATGATCGCGAAGAAAGTGGTATCGCACCTCAATGTGTTTGGCCTTAGAATGAAGCACCGGATTCCAAGAAAGATTGATTGCACTTGTGCTATCGCAAAAAATTGGAATCTTATTCATTATAATGCCAAAATCACTAAGTTGTTGTTTAAGCCAAAGTATTTGGGTTGTACATAAACTCAAATCGATATACTCGGCTTCAGTGGTAGAAAGAGCTACACTAGCTTGTTTTTTAGAAAACCAAGAAATCAAGTTGGTTCCTATGAATTGACAAGTACCGCTAGTGGATTTTCTATCTAACTTGCAACCACCATAATCAGCATCACTATATGCGTGTAATTCCAACTTAGCATTTCTATCATACCATATCCTAAGTGAGGTGTATGATTAAGATATCTAAAGATCTTTTTCACTGCATTGTAATGTGATACCTTAGGACAAGATTGAAACCTAGCACACATACACACACTAAACATAATATCAGGTCTTGATGCAGTTAAGTATAAAAGTGATCCAATCATAGACCTATAGAGTGTGTCATCAAAAGGTTTACCATTTTCATCCTTATCAAGTTTGGTACTAGCACTCATGGGGGTAGTTGAAGGTTTCAACTCTTCAAAACCAAACTTCTTAATCATATCATTGACATACTTAAGTTGGCTAATGTGAATTCCTTGAGGGGTTTGTTTGATTTGAAGTCCTAAGAAATAATTCAACTCTCCTACCATTGACATTTCAAATTCTGACTTCATACACTCTTCGAAGTCTTTTACTAAGGTAGGGTTAGTTGAATCAAAGATAATATCGTCTACGTATATTTGAACTATTAACAAATCATTACCTTTTCTTCTTAGGAATAATGTGTTGTCGATAGTCCCCCTTTGATAATTATTTGCAATAAGAAAGTTTGCAAATCTATCATACCAAGCTCTTGGAGCTTGTTTCAAACCATATAAAGCTTTCTTAAGCTTGTAAACATGGTTAGGATTCTTTGGATCTTCGAATCCAGGGGGTTGTTTGACAAATACCTCTTCTTGGATGTATCCATTCAAGAAAGCACTCTTGACATCCATTTGGAAGAGTTTAATGTTACTTAGACTTGCAATCGCAAGTAACAATCTAATTGCTTCTAGTTGTGCAACTGGTGCAAAGGTTTCTTCATAATCTATACCTTCTTGTTGATTATAACCTTGTGCGACTAGTCTAGCCTTCTTTCTTGTAATGTTTCCTTGTTCGTCCATCTTATTCCTAAACACCCATTTTGTTCCTATGATAGACTTGTCTTCAGGTTTAGGTACTAAGTCCCACACGTTGTTCCTTGTGAATTGATTTAATTCCTCATGCATAGCATCTATCCATGACATGTCACCTAAGGCTTCCTTTACGTTCTTAGGTTCTAATTGTGAGATTAAGCTATATCCTTCAAGTTGATTTATATTTCTAAGTGTTCTAACCCCAACACTTGGATCCCCAATGATTAGTTCTCTAGGGTGCCACCAATTCCTAGATTGACTAGGGTTCACCCTCATCTTGTTCAAATGTTTCATTAGTATGAACATTATCATATGTAATAGGATCATTAGTTACATTATTTTCCAATTGCAAAGTTTCTTCATTTATTTCATCTAAGGGTTCATGCATGTCTTGTTCAGGGGGAGTTGGTTCTAAATGATCAAGTACAGGCTCGAGTAATATATCATCATCAAACATATTTTCAACATTTGTTTCTTGTTTATGTTGATGCTTATCACTAACTTCAAAGCATTCATTTTCATTGAATTTAACATGTATGGATTCAATTATCTTTCTAGATGCGGGATTATAACACCTATATGCTCATGAGTTAGTAGAATAACCAACAAATATGCATTCAATAGACTTTTGTTCAAACTTATCTAGATTATCCTTAATGTTTAGCACAAAACATTTACATCCAAATACTTTAAGATAATCTATTTTAGGTTGTCTATTGTTTAGAAATTCATAAGGCGTTTTATTTAATTTCTTTCTAATATTAAGCCTATTTATAATATAGCATGCACAACTAACAGCTTCACCCCATAAATATTTAGGTAATTTATTTTCACAAAGCATTGTCCTAGCAACTTCTTGAATTGTTCTATTTTTACGTTCAACAACTCCATTGAGTTGTGGTGTTCTAGGTGGTGAGAATTCATGTTTGATTCCATATAGTTCGCAAAATTTTATTACGTCTTTGTTTTTAAATTCTCCACCTCTATCACTTCTAATCCTTTTAACATTTTCTTCATAAATGTTTTCAAGTTGCTTAATAAGAGTTTTGATTGCTAATGGAGCATCGTCTTTGTGTGTTAAGAACAATGTCCATGTGTAGCGTGAGTAATCATCTACTATGACACACACATAGTAGTGTCCACCTAGATTTCTTGTCCTACTTGGACCAAATAAGTCTAAGTGAAGCAATTCTAGTACATGACTAGTACTCACTTCATGTTTCGGTTTTAAGGTTTCTTTAATGTGTTTTCCATTAATACATGTTTCACACATTTGAAAATTATCTAAGTCTAACTTAGGCATTCCTCTAATTAAATTCTTCTTAGACAATTTCTTAATAGTTGAAATTCCTATATGACCTAATCTTCTATGCCATAAATTTACATCTAAGTCATGTGGTATTAGACACTTAACCTTAGCATCTAACATGTTATCTAAGGTAAGGGTATAAATATTTCCATCTCTATTTCCTTTTAAAACCGTTTCTCCTTTTTCATTTATTATATCACAAGAATTGGGAAGAAAGGTGACATTATAACCACAATCTATAAGTTGAGAAATACTAAGTAAATTATAAGATAGATTGCTTACTAATAACACATTTCATATTTGAAATGTGTTAGGGTCTCCAATTGTTCCTTTTCCAACAACTTGTCCTTTGTTGTTGTCACCGAATGTTACTTTTCCTCCATTCTTGATATGTTCCAATTCAATGAATAGTTTGGGGTTTCCCGTCATATGCCTCGAACATCCACTATCTAAAAACCATTTGGTTTTAGATTCTTTGACTTTGCCTCCTTCTTGCATTCCTTGCGTTTATCATACAATGGAGACAAAGTTTTAGGTACCCTTTATTTGGGTCCTTGAATGTTAGGGGCACTATTCTTGTTTAGATATTCCTTAGGTATCCAAACTTGAATATACATGTTAGGCCCATTTTTAGCATGATTATAATTTGGAAAATAAGAAGAATTAGCATATACATGATTATTCCACATAAGTGAAGATGCATTGTTATACATGTTGTGCCATGGTTGATAATCATTATAGGATGGCTGAATTTTATAATGTGCATAAGGCATGCAATTTTGTTTCTTATATGGAGCTATATAAGTGTGTTTGTAGGCATTTCTATAAGACTTATAAAAGTGTTGCCTATACTTAGGTTCATAATAAGTTGTATGCATTTTATTCGGTCTAGATGCATTTGTATACATGTAGGCATAATTTCTAGGTTGTCTAGATGCAAAGTTTGGCCTCGATATATGTTTATGCGTGTGTGCTTTTATGGGTATATGTTGCATTTTTGCCTTGATATTAGTAGAAGAAGGTGTAGAAGAAGATGTAGCAGGCAAAGTTGATTTTATTGTATTATATGGCAACTTTGTACTAGATGAAACAAACTTAGTCTTTTTATTCACTTTTTCATTTTCTTCTTTATAGCCTAAGCTGGTTTTATCATTACCATACTTTTGTGATGAGATGAGTGTGTCTAACATGTTTGCACAAGATTTAAATTGTTCTATCATTTTTTCTAAGGTAAATTTAGAAGACTTAAGTTGTCTTATTTCATTTTCACAACTTTCTAACTTGGATTTTAACATTTTATTTTCCATTTGTAACTTTTGTTCATCTTTCCTATATGATTCAATTTATTCTCTAAAGAATCAAGAGTATTAGAAGAATCTTGTTTAAGAGATTCTAGTTGATCGGAAAATTCCAAGTTGGACGTCTTCAACTTGTCGTTTTCTTCAACTAGTTTCTTCTTTTCTTTAGAGAGCCTCTTACAGTGAGCATGCATTCTTAGGAATTCTTCATACATTTCATCAAAGGTCATGTCACTATCAGAATCACTATCAGAAGAAGAATATACCTCATTAGATACGAAGCAGACTTGAGCTTCCTCAGTTTCGGATTCTGAGTCGGATGAGTCGCTCCATGTGCTCACCTTCATTGCTCGTTTCCCTTTTCTTGCCTTAGACTCCTTTGTCTTTGTCGTTTGTGCCTCCTTGTCCTTGTTTATTATTTTTGTTGTTATTATTATTTTTCTTCGTGGGACAGTCGTATGAAATATGTCCTTTTTGACCGCATTCATAACACTTTAATTCTTTATTATACCATTTGTTTGTATTATTCTTCCTAGGTTGAGAAGAAGAAGAGAAGAGGAATTACGTTGTCTATTCCTATTTGGACGTTTGAAAAACTTCCTAAGTTTTCTAGCTATTAAGATCAAGTCATCATCTAATTCTGTATCACTATTACTATCATCGTTACTAGCATGTGTTTCGGTTGTTTTGAAAGCTATTAACTTACCGGATGACTTAGACTATTCGGATTCGTTGGTTTAGTTTTACCTCATAGACTTTAAGAGACCCGATCAATTCATCCATCTTGGTGATTGACTTTGTCTCCTCGATTGCAGTCACCTTTGGATCCCATTCAGCAGGGAGGCTTCGTAGCACCTTTTGAACCTTTTCACTGTTCGAAAATGACTTCCCTAAAGCTTCAAAGGCATTGATATAGATGTTATGGATTCGTTTGGCAACATTTTGAAAGTCTCTAATTCAGTCATAAGCATGTTTATTTTTTACTCTTTAACACCACTAGTACCTTCATGCTTTAATACAAGTGATTTCCACATCTCGTGTGCGCTTGTGCAATTTGACACATATCCTGCTTCAGAAGTTGTAAGTCCATTCAAAAGTAATTGCATAGCTTTAGCATTCATGGACATTTTCTTTTTATCATCCGATGACCATTCACTTTTATATTTTTCAACCTCTTGAGTGACTCCACTAACTTGTACAACTTTCATTGGAGTGTATGGCCCATCTTCAACTACAGACTATAAATCGATGTCTATAGCCATTATGAATAGCCTCATTCTTAGTTTACAATGAACAAAATTATTGCCATCAAAAAGAGGAGGGCATTATGTAGACATACCTTCCAACTCACCTTTGTGAGAAACAATAGCCATAGTATGTACCTTGGATTTGAGACAAGCAGTATATAATGAATTGTTGTTTCTTGGCCTTGTATTGTTCGTACGGTGTTAAATCTTGCTTCTTTTGAGTGGTGTTGGTCTGGCTCCGATACCAAATATTGGACCGTGCACCTGCAATAAACACCACTAGAGGGGGGTGAATAGTGGTTAGCGGAAATTACACTACAACCCTTTGTTAAAATCCCCTTTGAAAACAGAATCTGAGACCACCTCAGATTCAGAACCCGTTTTCAAAAATTCACAAATCATTGTACAAAACTCCAAAAAATTATGAAACTTTCCAGAATTGAACTTCAATGAGTTATCAAGACTCTGTCCAAAAATCAGACACAAATAACATCGTTTGACCCTTCAAACAAATAAAAAGATTCAGATGGTCAATCTAAACAGAATTGGACAGAATGTTGTTGATTTTGCAAAACGTGTTTCTCTTTGAATACTCAACCAAAAAGGTTGATATTTATATCAAAACACTCCTTAAGATGTGTAGATAAAGTTTCCAAAAGGCCCTGACCTTAAACAATTCTTGAAAAATACAGAATTTAAGTTTTCTCAAAATTGGTCAGATTGCAGCTAGATTGGAGCAGTTATCTTGCAAAGACTGAAAGACTGACTTTTCCTTGCTCAAATCAAGTGATTCTTATTGCAAATGAAAGCTAACAGTATGAAGTATATCTCCACCAAAAATCACGAATTTTGAAAATGTTTAGCTATTTTTTCAAATTATGAGAATTTATGTGAAAACTGCAGTCAAAAACAGGCAGAAAACAGAAATAAAGAAACAAGAGAAGAACACCGATAATTTATCCTGGTTCGATCAATGTGACCTACTCCAGTCCCAAGGAACACCTTTCCTTGGATTTCACTATGAAATGAACACCTTACAACAAGAGCCAAGCTTGATCATTGGGTTATACACCAACCCTACTCAAGACTTGGATAATCACCTTCTAAGCAACACTTAGTTGCAACACCTCTACAACCTATTGATGTAGCCTTATAAAGATGGCTAATCAATCTTACAAATGAAGCTCAAGAGGCTTGTAGCTCACCACAATACAACAAGATCACCTTTGTTACAATGAACAAAACAATAACAACACGAAGATGAAGATGAAAGCTAGACAATTTCAACAAATGCTTGTGAGCTTCAAGTGTGTTTCATCTTCTTCACCAATGCCTCTATTTATAGTGTGATTTGAGTGTTGAAGATAAGAATGCCAATGTGTCATCATCTTCATCATCAACTCCAAATGTCTTCTCATCATTGGTTGGCTTTGTATACTTGGCAAAATAAAACACCATGATTGGTCCACCTTGGCAAAATGATGTGGCCGATTTTTCCACCTTGGATTTATCATAATTATCCTTTGCAAAAATGAGAAGATAAATTGGAATATGCTTCAACAATTTCTCAACTCTTTGCCATGATAATAGCCATGTGAGTGTTGACCATTTTAAACTTAAAATTCAGCTCCAACTTTGAACAAGTAGCCGTTGGCTACCTTTGACATTTCCAAAAAAATTCTTTTTGCTTTTCCTTAATAAAATAAGAAAGGATAATACACCAAATTATCATCAACTTCAAGCAACATAATAGGACATGTGAAGTCTTCATTTGACTTCAAAAATATGCTGAAAACACCCAAGAAAAAACAATATAGCCGTTGGCCATTTTTAGTAACTCCAAGTTGGCAATTTTGCCAACTAGCCACTTTTTGGTTGGTCCATTTGTCTCCAACTCATAAAATAAACTCCACATCATATCCACCAGCATATTCACGTTTTTCCACATATATATATGTGTAGCAACTCATATTTTTGAAGAATAAATAAATAGATAACAGTTGACAAGATTATGTCAACGTGTAACACCGGAATTCCCCAATATTTCTTCTTATATGTTGAGATCATTTCCACACCTTTGACACCTTTAATATCTCTGAATAATGATGATAAATGTTCTCTTATAACATATATAAGAGATTCTTCAAGAAAAATAGAATGTGACATCTCAAATCGTCACATATCCAGCTATAGTCAATAATATCATCGGTTGAGAGAATAAGATATAAGATCACCATATTATCTTCAAAATAATAATAACACAGCTCCAGAATGAAGATAATAATATGCTCAAGAGATTCCTTGAGTGAAAATACCATAAATACCCTCAGGGGTGTGAAATGACCAAAATACCCCTGGTGTGAGACAACTCCAGAAATGACCCGATGGTCAGAAATAATCAAAATTCCACCTTTGTCATGATAAATAGGATGAGAATACATCCTTGAAACATTTTCATCATGTGATGTTCCTACAAAACTTAAAATACCAATTTTGCCTTTTTTGGTAAGTTGTAGAAACTTCCAAGGCATGTTAGTCAACAGACAATAATAATCACCAAAAACACATAATGATCACATAATGAACATGTATAAATCATATACAAATGAAAACAATCACTTTAACACATTTTAGAAAAATAATCCAAAAAACCCTAGACGTCGATCGATCGAAGTGCCTCAGCTTCAGAGATCGACGTCTCACAGAACCACATCGATCGATCGACATGAGAGTTCTATGTACATAGATCGATCGACGTGCAACAACTTGAGAGATCGATGTCAACTTTCTCAAACTTTTCAACTTTTTAATCACATATAATACCATGTGTGACATTTTTAAGTATCCACTACTTAAAATCATGACTTTGAAAATTATATAAACATATTTCTCAACAGGAACAAACGATCTTATTTTTGTCTGATTTTTGGATAGAGTCTTGTTAACTCATTGAAGTTCAATTCTGGAAAGTTTCATAATTTTTGGAGTTGTGTACAATTGAGGTGGTCTCAGATTCTGTTTTCAAAGAGGATTTTAACAAAGGGTTGTAGTGCAATTTCCGCTAACCACTATTCATCCCCCTAGTGGTGTTTATTGCAGGTGCACGGTCCAACAATAGTTACACGCCATAATTCAAAAAAATTTAAAGAATTGGGAGGATTGTTTGCCATACATTTATTTTGCATATAATATGAGTGTTCATAGTGGTACTACTCATTCCCCTTTTGAAGTTTTTTATGGCTTCAATCCCCTATCCCCACATGATTTATTGCCTTTGCCTACTAAAGAACGTGCTAGTTTAGATGAAAAGTCCAAGGCCGAACATGTTAGAAAATTGTATTAAAAGGTTAAATTGCAGAGGAAAAATGAGCAATATGCCAAACAAGTACACAAAGGTAAGGAACGAGTGATCTTGGAGCCAGGAGATTTAGTGTGGTTATATTTACGCAAAGAGAGGTTTCCAAAGGCGAGGAAGTCAAAATTGCAGCCTAGAGGTGATGCTTGAATGACAATGCCTATGTCATCGACATTCCCCCAAGTAAGTATGATGACATTTTGAATTCTTTCAACATGACTAATCTGTCTCCGTTTAGTGCAGATTTTAATTCGAGATCGAATCCTTTCGAGGGAGAGAGAATGATGAGGACATGGAAGGCGATCAACAAGTTGAAGACATGTAGCAGGATGGAGTGGGAGGTAGTATGTGCAAAGAAGATGTGAAAGGTCCAATCAGAAGGTCGAAATCTAAGAAGATAAGGCACGAAGTATAAGTGTTTCTTGTGGAACGTATGCATGCATAGATAAGGACGTTATGGAGCGTTGGACATACATTTTGCAACCTAAGACGTTGATTCAAAGTCATTAAGGAGAGCATGGAATGGAGGGAGGTCTGGTCTAAAATGCCTAAGGTATGCTCGAAGGGCATCGCACGTGTACGACCTTGCGTGGCCTTATTTTCGGTCTAATAGGCTTGTAAATATTGTATTCTATTTTATTAGGGTCTTCCAGAAGTTTATGGAGCATTTGGCATGTGTAGAATTTGGTTGGTAGGAATCTGTTGAAGGAACGTTCCTTTTTGAAGAAACTAGATTTTTGACTAAATGACCAACCGTCGATGTTTGAAGCATATATCGGTCTATGAACATCGGATCGACGTGATTCTAAATCCTATAGAAAGCTAAGAGAGCTCATCATCAGATTCGGCTTCTAAAAGGTCAAGAATTCACGTGTAAAATCAGTCCAAATTTCAAGATCATAGATTGAGTAAGAATCTTTTGATTTCCTTTTTCTAGCTTAGGTTTTTCCTCTATATACCTTAATTAGGCATCTCTTTTGTAGGATCTGCAAGGCACCACTAGAGAGGGGGGTTGAATAGATGGTGCGGAAATTGTGGTTCTTAAAATTTCTTTAAACTTGAACAATTCAAGTTCTGAAAACAGATTCTGTTTTCAGGACCAGTATTAAAACGTTTTTAAAACTAGGTTAGAGGTCTCCAAAAATTATGAAATTTTGATAGAACTTAGCCTCAGACGTTATGAGGGTCCCCTAAAACTTTCAAATTAAAATTCAACCTTTAACCCCTTCAAAAATCGTTGGTAATCAGATTGTGCAAACCTGCCAGAAACGGTAGATGGTTTTGAAAAATTAATTCCTATTTGTGTGAACGTCCAAATGCTCTGAAAATTTAACCACTAACTCCTTATATACTATATTTAAATGGGTTGAAACAGTTTTAGAAAATTATTTTGGGAAGTAGGTCAACTACAACCAAAGTCTCAACCTTTGCAAGTCTGAAAATCAGACTGCACTAGTCTCAGAACTTTTGATGTTTGATTGACTTATACTTATCCAAAAGGTTGAAACTTGTGCCAAATTAACCCTAGAACGTGTGAGCATATTTCTGGAAATTTTTGTAATTTTTGAAAATCGTTTACTATCTTTACGGATGCGAACAAGAAGGATAAACAGTGCAGTAACTGAAAAGTAAATGCAGAAAGTAAATGGCACCAAGATTTTTATACTGGTTCGGTTATAAACAACCTACTCCAGTCTTCAAGGAACACCTTCCTTGGTTCACACTAATCACACACACAACACACCTTACCACAGGGTTGATAGAGTTACACCTAACTCCAACCCTTTACAAACCTTGTATTGTAAGTACAATTCGCACGAACACCACCACCTTGCTAGAGTGAAGATTGATCACACCTTGATCAATCTTTTACAAAGATATATGAATGGTGGTTTATCTCAAGCCTATTCAACATTGAAAGATATGAAAACAATAGGCTTTACAAGAAGATAGAAAGAAAGAAGATGTAGGAGAAGAAGAGCTAGGCTTTTTGATCTCTTTGAATTGCAATGCTTGTTGTTGTTTTGTTTGCTCTCTTCTTTCCTTATAATGGTGCAGCCGTCCCCCTTTGCTTGTCTTCCCCTCTTGAAAATTATCTTTTAAGTCCTTGAGAGAGTGTAAGACATCATTGTGACAAGGCCTTGCTTACTTGGCACCTTCTTATTGGATGATTATTTAGTCTTCGCTTACTTGGCACCTCCTTATTGGTTCAACGTTGTCATCATGATGACTTGGAAAAAAAATCTGAGAATTACACTTAACCATGTGCCAAAAATCATCACAAAATAACTTCCATAAATCATAAGATATTCACATAAATTGTAAGACAAAAAATCCTTCCAACCTTAATGAAACAAATCGGCCATTATGTCTCATTTCCATGCTGAATTTTCAGCATGTGTATCATTCCATTTCTTTCAAAATAATGCCCAATTTACCTTGATTTTTTCTTTAAAAATTGAATCACCAAGTTATGGTAAGTATTGCTATCACATAAGAAATGAACTTGGACACATCCAAGCTTACAAATTCGGCCACATGTCTTCACACATGCTGAAAAATTTTCAGCATGTGTGATATTTAAAATATCACACTTTATTAATTCAAATAATATTCAAAACATTTCTATTTCTTCTTCCAATCAATCACATAATGAAAGATGACAAAATATGTCACACTTAAGAGCAAAAATCGGCCAGCAACATTTTAGCATGCTGAAATTTTTTCAGCATGTGATATAAGAGAGATATATTTTGAATTCTTACCATTTGTAGCTTCTCTCTTCAATTCACCAACATTGTATGATTGATCCTTGACCAATCAAGATGCCAACAAAGCTCCACATATGCTCCAAATCAGCTGGTGTAGACGTTGGAATGTGTATGTGCATGTGCTGAAATTTATTTTTGCTAACTTTGTAAAATAGTGCACATTTAATAATACACACATGTAATATTCCAATCAGCCCTTAATTTAATTTTCTAGCACACCTTAAGATGTATATCATATGTAAAAAGTGTCTAGATACGTGTCACATGATGTACCAAAAACGTTCCATGTGTTGTGTGCGTAGAAGACTGAATTTTCGATATTTATCGATTACCCGATTTTTCTCTAATTTAAATTCCAACTTTTGCACATGTTATATATATTATGTTATACATAATATATATAATATATACTTTAAATCTCAGCACTTGGCTGGTTTAAAGTGGTACCATTAGCATGTGACAAAATTAAACTTGGAATCTTCACATTTTGGCCTTAATGTGGAGTAATTTGTGTGTGCCAACATGGAAAGTATTTTTGGCTGATTTTTCTGTCATGTGCACGAAATTTTAATCCATTTTTGATGTATATGGGCTGGCCATTTATTTATGGCAAGTACGTGACACGTTGGCGAAGTTTCGGTATTCGCCCGATACGACAAATTTCGGTTTAGAACCTTTTATCGTGTCGTATTTGATTTGTCATCACCATATCTTATATCATATGATATAAGACCTGAATATACTCATAAATATGAGTTAAGTATAGTGGTGTGACGTTAACGTACGTACGTAAAATATATAACGTGTCGGTAGTACGTTAGAATACATGTGTATGTGCCTTTTAAAAAAAATCTGAAAATAGGTGTAATATATATGTATATTGCGTGTATAATTAAGATGGGGAGGAGGAGAAAACTTTCCTTCCTTAGCCTTGTTGCCTTTGTGCCTTTTCCAAATGTGGCTTCCTTTAATGAACTACTTAGTTTATTAAATTAAGTACTTCACTTAATGAACTAGTTTAGTTCATTAATGGTGGCACCTGAAAATAGTGTAAACACAACAAATGTTTGCCATATGATGTAAGCTTTAATGCTTCATGGCTCGTTAGTACGGCAACATAATATATAAGCTAAATAAGGCAAGTAATGGCAAGATATCATGCATACATGTACACGTTTATATATGTTTGTACACGTTTATATATATGTATATATATATATATATACATTTAAGTCACTTATTTTGAAATCACTCAAACCCCCTTATCTCTACAATCTCCCCCTTTTGATGATTTTCAAAATAATTTATGCACATGATTTAAATGCTATCTCTCCCCCTCGAAACATGCACAGATTTGAGATTTGAATTTCGAATTTCAAATCCGGCTCTCCCTTGATTTGTGCAATTAATATCAATGTGTCTCTCTCCCCCTTAAATGTCTCTCTCCCCCTTAAATCATGCTTTTCTCTCCCCCTTTATTTTGGAAAGTAAATCAAAAGATTCCTGTAAAAAAGGAAAGTAAATCAAATCACGTCAAATCAAATCATATCAACGTGAATCATGCCTAATTTAGAACGAAGAGATTCATACGTGGCTTGATTTAAGGCTTTTGTAAAGATATCTGCTACTTGTGCTTCTGTGCGTACGTGATCTATGACAATGTCACCATTGTTTACGTGATCACGAAGAAAGTGATAGCGTACTTCTATGTGCTTTGCCTTAGAATGTAACACGGGATTCTTAGACAAATTTATGGCACTCATACTATCACAATATATAGGAATTTTATTTACAGTAATTCCAAAGTCCGAAAGTTGTTGTTTTATCCACAACAACTGTGTGCAACAAAGGCTAAGAGTCATGTACTCAGCCTCAGTAGTGGACAAAGCAACACTTGCTTGCTTTTTGGAAAACCATGAAATAAGGGAATTTCCTATAAATTGGCAAGTTCCGCTCGTGCTTTTTCTATCTATTTTGCAGCCACCATAATCTGCATCAGTGTAAGCATGTAAGTCAAATGTAGAATCCTTATCGTACCAAATTCCTAAGGTGGGCGTGTGCTTAATATAACGGAATATTCTTTTTACCGCATTGAAGTGTGACACCTTAGGTTGACTTTGAAAACGTGCACACATGCAAACACTAAACATGATATCAGGCCTACTAGCAGTTAAATATAGCAAAGAGCCTATCATAGATCGATATAAGCCATTATCAACGTCTTTGCCATGTTCGTCTTTGTCTAATTTAGTAGTGACACTCATAGGGGTGGGGGATGATTTCAAATTTTCGAAATTAAACTTTTTAATCATGTCATTAACATATTTTGCTTGGCTTATATGAATCCCTTTACTCGTTTGCTTAATCTGCAAGCCAAGAAAATAATTAAGTCTACCATCTCTCCCAAAACCAATTGGTGACAGGAGATGCGCATACCCTAGCCTTATAGTGCATTCAGCACACAAGCGCCCACGGCATTCGACTGTGACTTGGCCCACACGGCCTACGCCCATCGGCCTACGCCACGGGACAATTGCTGCACCTAACAATCTCCCCCTCAGCAATTTCTCCTGCTGGGAATCGAACCCGTGACCTCGCTCTGATACCACTTTTATGCAAAATTCACACAACTGAAAGTTGTCTAAGTCAAGCGTAGGCAATCCCCGTAATAGGTTCTTTCGTTGAAGTTTTTCTAGTGTGGAAATGTCAATGTGTCCTAAACGTCTATGCCATAAATTCACATTGGGTTCATTTGACATAAAACACTTAACTTTAGCGTCTACTACATCATCCATAGATAGCGTAAAAATATTGCCTTCTCGTTTTCCTTTTAAAACGATTTCTCCATTTTTATTTATTATGTTGCAATAAGGGTGAGTAAAACACACATTAAAACCATTGTCAACAAATTGAGAAATGCTAAGAAGATTGTAGGATAAGTTGCTTACCAAAAATACGTTGGAGATTTGGAGTGTGTTCGGATTACCAACCGTACCTTTTCCGATGATCTTGCCTTCATTGTTGTCTCCAAAGGTCACGGATCCGCCTTTTGTGACCTTCTTTAATTTGGAGAACAAGCTCGGGTCACCCGTCATGTGCCTCGAGCAACCACTGTCAAGGAACCACTTTATTGATGTATCTTTCGATGTGTGGTCTCCCTGCAATGTGAAAAGATGATTTAGGTACCCTTTTAATTTTGGGTCCTTTCGAGTTAGTTAATCACCTCTTGGTAAAAGTACCTTTCGGTACCCATACTTAGGTGATCCTTCTCGGTCTATCAAATGACAAGAATGTAGATGAAGGTGCGATATAATAGACATGTGGTGCATGCACTTTGGGCCTTTGCCCAAGGACTCCCTTATACTCATTAAATGAAGGACGTTTTTGATATGTCCTTGTGTGTGTGTGCGTAGTGCGTGGATGATATGAATTCCGTGTATGCATTATTCTCTTCTTTTCATATCTATAAGGTACAAAGTTATATTTCACATGATATGAAGAGATGGGGCGTGAGGAAGGGGGCATTTTCTGCGTCATCTTAGACGTCACTTGCGGCTTAGGGGTGTCTACTTTCTTAGACACAACAAACTTGGTTGGTTTGGTTGATACTTCGTTAGTATCAATGTATCCCAGTCCAGTTTTGTCGCTGTCATGCTTTTGTGATAATATGATGCGATGCAGCATGTTGGACCCTGTATCAAACTGTTTCATCATTTTCTCTAAATCGGTATTCCTTGATTTCAAATTTGAAATCTCGGATTTCATTTCATTATTTTGAGTGGTTAATGATGAAATCTCAGTCTTTAATGCAGTGATGATGCATGATGACTCTTTCTTTGAATCGCTTAATTGAGCGACAAGATTCTCGTTAGAAGATTCTAACAGTTTCTTGTCTTCAATTAATCGTTTCTTTTCTTTAGCGAGAGTCTTAGTGAATTTATGCAATTCTAGATACTGACTAAAAAGATCATCATAAGAAGGTTCAGAGTCAGAGTCAGAATCAGATGATACCTCATTAGATGCTTTGGATGCAAAGCATACTTGTGCGGTCTCCTCTTCGGTCTCAGTTTCAGAATCTGATGAATCACTCCAGGTGGAGGCATTTAGAGCACGTTTCCTTTGTTTGGGTTCTGAGACGAGTCTATGTTTGTTCCGCTCGTTGTCAGGGTACTTAGTAGTTTGCTTTTCTTTATTTGGGCAGTCATATGATAAGTGTCCGAGTTTGCCACATTCGTAACATTTAACGTCTTTATCGTTTGACTTGTTCTTATTTCTCTTAGTAGTAGTGCCCTTATTTTTGTTTCTGAATGACCTTCTCATAAATTTTCTCAATCCTTTAGCCAATAGAATTAGGTCATCATTATCCGATTCGGAATCACTATCCTCTACGTGATCGGAGGGGGGAGACGTATTCATTTGATTTAAAAGCAATAGCTTTACCTTGTTTAGATGATTCCGATTTCCGAATGGTGAGTTTATTTTCATAAACTTTAAGTGATCCGATTAGTTCTTCCATCTTTATTGATTTAGTTTCCTTGCTTTCTTCTATTGCAATCACTTTTGGGTCCTATTCAGAAGGAAGGCTTTGTAGGACTTTCTGTACCTTTTCCTGCGTAGTAAAAGCCTTACCAAGAGACTCAAGAGAGTTGTAGATGTTAGTCAAACGAAGATCCATATCTACAATAGACTCATTGGGCAATAATTTAAAAGACTCAAGTGTGGACATGAGCATGTTAATTTTTGACTCTTTTACTTGACTCGTGCCTTCGTGTTTCATTTCTAGTATCCTCCACATTTCTTGTGCACTCGAACAGTTTGACACATAACTAGACTCACTCTTACTTAATCCGTTTTAGAGTAGTTGCATAGCCCTAGCATTCATACTAAGTTTCTTTTTATCATCACTCGTATATTCTTGTCTAGATTTAACGACTTCTAATGTGACTCCGTCTACAGTGGATACCTTAGATGGGACATAAGGACCATCTTCAATGATTGACCAAAGATCTATATCTATAGCCATAAGAAAAAGCTTCATTCTAAGTTTCCACTGAATAAATGACTCACCATCGAAAAGTGGAGGCCTTTGGCTCGACATACCTTCTTGCTCGGTTTTGAGATTTGTGGTTGCCATTTCACTGAATCGTTGGATTCCTTGAAGTGAGTGTTCCTGCGTTCTGATACCACTTGTAGGATCTGCAAGGCACCACTAGAAGGGGCGGGGGGGTTGAATAGATAGTGCGGAAAGTGTGGTTTTTAAAATTTCTTTAAACTTGAACAATTCAAGTTCTGAAAACAGATTCTGTTTTCAGAACCAGTTTTAAAACGTTTTTAAAACTAGGTTAGAGGTCTCCAAAAATTATGAAATTTTGAGAGAACTTAGCCTCAGATGTTATGAGGGTCCCCTAAAACTTTCAAATTAAAATTCAACCTTTAACCCCTTCAAAAACCGTTGGTAATCAGATTGTGCAAATCTGCCAGAAATGGTAGATGGTTTTGAAAAATTAATTCCTATTTGTGTGAACGTCCAAATGCTCTGAAAATTTAACCACTAACTCCTTATATACTATATTTAAATGGGTTGAAACAGTTTTAGAAAATTCTTTTGGGAAGTAGGTCAACTACAACCAAAGTCTCAACTTTTGCAAGTCTGAAAATCAGACTACACTAGTCTCAGAACTTTTGATGTTTGATTGACTTATACTTATCCAAAAGGGTTGAAACTTGTGCCAAATTAACCCTAGAACGTGTGAGTATATTTTTGGAAATTTGCGTAATTTTTGAAAATCGTTTATTATTTTTACGGATGCGAACAAGAAGGATAAACAGTGCAGTAACTGAAAAGTAAATGCAGAAAGTAAATGGCACCAAGATTTTTATACTGGTTCGGTTATAAACAACCTACTCCAGTCTTCAAGGAACACCTTCTTTGGTTCACACTAATCACACACACAACACACCTTACCACAGGATTGATAGAGTTACACCTAACTCCAACCCTTTACAAACCTTGTATTGTAAGTATAATTCGCACGAACACCACCACCTTGCTAGAGTGAAGGTTGATCACACCTTGATCAATCTTTTACAAAGATATATGAATGGTGGTTTATCTCAAGCCTATTCAATATTGAAAGATATGAAAACAATAGGCTTTACAAGAAGATAGAAAGAAAGAAGATGTAGGAGAAGAAGAGCTAGGCTTTTTGATCTCTTTGAATTGCAATGCTTGTTGTTGTTTTGTTTGCTCTCTTCTTTCCTTATAATGGTGCAGCCGTCCCCCTTTGCTTGTCTTCCCCTCTTGAAAATTATCTTTTAAGTCCTTGAGAGAGTGTAAGACATCATTGTGACAAGGCCTTGCTTACTTGGCACCTTCTTATTGGATGATCATTTAGTCTTCGCTTACTTGGCACCTCCTTATTGGTTCAACGTTGTCATCATGATGACTTGGAAAAAAATCTGAGAATTACACTTAACCATGTGCCAAAAATCATCACAAAATAACTTCCATAAATCATAAGATATTCACATAAATTGTAAGATAAAAAATCCTTCCAACCTTAATGAAAAAAATTGGCCATTATGTCTCATTTCCATGCTGAATTTTCAGCATGTGTATCATTCCATTTCTTTCAAAATAATGCCCAATTTACCTTGATTTTTTCTTTAAAAATTGAATCACCAAGTTATGGTAAGTATTGCTATCACATAAGAAATGAACTTGGACACATCCAAGCTTACAAATTCGGCCACATGTCTTCACACATGCTGAAGAATTTTCAGCATGTGTGATATATAAAATATCACACTTTATTAATTCAAATAATATTCAAAACATTTCCATTTCTTCTTCCAATCAATCACATAATAAAAGATGACAAAATATGTCACACTTAAGAGCAAAAATCGGCCAGCAACATTTTAGCATGCTGAAATTTTTTCAGCATGTGATATAAGAGAGATATATTTTGAATTCTTACCATTTGTAGCTTCTCTCTTCAATTCACTAACATTGTATGATTGATCCTTGACCAATCAAGATGCCAACAAAGCTCCACATATGCTCCAAATCAGCTGGTGTAGACGTTGGAATGTGTATGTGCATGTGCTGAAATTTATTTTTGCTAACTTTGCACATTTAATAATACACACATGTAATATTACAATCAGCCCTTAATTTAATTTTCTAGCACACTTTAAGATATATATCATATGTAAAAAGTGTCTAGATACGTGTCACTTGATGTACCAAAAACGTTCCATGTGTTGTGTGCGTAGAAAACCGAATTTTCGATATTTATCGATTACCTGATTTTTCTCTAATTTAAATTCCAATTTTTGCACATGTTATATATATTATGTTATACATAATATATATAATATATACTTTAAATCTCAGCACTTGGCTGGTTTAAAGTGGTACCATTAGCATGTGACAAAATTAAACTTGGAATCTTCACATTTTGACCTTAATGTGGAGTAATTTGTGTGTGCCAACATGGAAAGTATTTTTGGCTGATTTTTCTGTCATGTGCACGAAATTTTAATCCATTTTTGATGTATATGGGCTGGCCATTTATTTATGCAAGTACGTGACACGTTGGCGAAGTTTCGGTATTCGCCCGATACGACAAATTTCGGTTTAGAACCTTTTATCGTGTCGTATTTGATTTGTCATCACCATATCTTATATCATATGATATAAGACCTGAATATACTCATAAATATGAGTTAAGTATAGTGGTGTGACGTTAACGTACGTACGTAAAATATATAACGTGTCGGTAGTACGTTGGAATACATGTGTATGTGCCTTTTAAAAAAATCTGAAAATAGGTGTAATATATATGTATATTGCGTGTATAATTAAGATGGGGAGGAGGATAAAACTTTCCTTCCTTAGCCTTGTTGCCTTTGTGCCTTTTCCAAATGTGGCTTCCTTTAATGAACTACTTAGTTTATTAAACTAAGTACTTCACTTAATGAACTAGTTTAGTTCATTAATGGTGGCACCTGAAAATAGTGTAAACACAACAAATGTTTGCCATATGATGTAAGCTTTAATGCTTAATGGCTCGTTAGTACGGCAACATAATATATAAGCTAAATAAGGCAAGTAATGGCAAGATATCATGCATACATGTACACGTTTATATATGTTTGTACACGTTTATATATATATATACATTTAAGTCATTTATTTTGATATCACTCAAACCCCCTTATCTCTACATCTTTTGCTATAGACCCGAATGAAAACTTTTTTCCCCAAAATATACCCTAGTTAGGGTTCATATCATGTCTTGAGCAAACTTTGCGGAGAATCAAAATCCGAGTTCTTCACCATTGAAAACACGTATCAAGGGTGTGAATTCATTCTTGGATTATGAACACGTTATAAGGGAGAAGAATCTTACTCACTCCAATCCAAGAAGTACGCAAACAAAGGTGATCTTTGATTGTTCTTGATAACCAAACACGATTTCTTGAGAAGGATCGTTTAGAACCACGATTATATCGTATCTTGCACGTGCAAGGCTCGCATCAACTTTTACATTACAATTTCATGTGAATTACAATGCCTCCGAAATAATATTCACTTTGCATAATTAACATATCAAATTAGGTCTAATTTTGAAATTACCCTTACAAGCAACTAATAAAGACAATATATTAATTATAGAAAAGTGATAGATCAGGATAAAGCTTGGAAGCACAATAATTTTAATGATCATGAAATACATTAAACGATGTCTCTATAACTATTTATATTTTCTAAATAGACTAAGAATTTGGGATAGGGGAGTATTTTACCTCTTTCTATCTTTATCTTGATTATTCTGACATATTTATATTTGAAAATAGGTGACGAATATTGAACAGAAATTATGCAATTTTCTAATGTAAAATGCATAGTATCGTTGCGCAACGGTGACTCCGTAATCCTGAAAAATTGTGAAATGATACAAAATCACCAGGGCATTACACCCCCTTTACAACACCAAGAAAGTAAACAAAATTGCCACCAAGGCACAGTCTAGGTGGCACTCGAATTGAGATTTACTCCAAGATGTTAAGAGTTCGAATCTAGAGACAAGTAGGCATTCCAGTGCTGCTAGGTCGAAGACCTAGTTTGCGAGGGGCACATGGGTCACTGTGTAAGTCCTCATCCGACCTAGGAAGCCGATGTCCTCCTGATTTACCTCCTCTACAATGTTCTTTGGGACTGAGGCGGTGGAGGCCTCCGAATTGAAGTATTTCACCTTTACTAAACAAAAGTTATTAGTTCATCTGCTTCATATTTACACACTTAATTTACTCTCTTGCCTCCTATAGTACACAAGCGAACAAAAGCCCGAAGATTTAGAAATAAACATTCTTTTTCTTCAGAGATGATAACATAAAGGAGTACGCCAATGTAGTCAACTGGCTCGTAGATCATCTTCAAAACTCTGAGCTCCTTGGTGATTGTTGACTCAGGAGGCCGCTGGTCGGTACCACGAGAAGCCGGCTGGTGGCTTCTCTGCTGCGTGACTGAAGTGTTTGCTAGGGTTGTCAAAGGTGCAATATGGATGACTGAAGCACTAAGGTGCCTGCAAGTCTCCCTAAAGTGCCGCCATGGCACAGGAAAGCTGAGGCCGGTGGCTTGTAGAAACTATGGACAGAGAATACAATATGTTCCTCAATTCTATGTGTCTCCTGGTGATGCTTTAAGAATATGGTTAGACTCAAGGTGGGGTTAGAATAATAAGGAGAGATGCCAGTGCCGCAAAATATATAGAAATTATAACACAAGAACTTGAGCACAATGAATTGAAGAATTAATATTCACAGCAGTTAAGAGGATTCTTCCTCTATATTTCAGACTACAGTAGTTTTAGTATTTATACACATAGAAATAGAAAAAGAACCTAACGGCTAATTGTACGTCAATAACCAAGAGGATAATTGTTCCTAACGGCTATATTACATTCCTCACTTTCCTTATATTTTCTACACTCCCCCTCAAGCTTGGTGTATACATTTTTACACCCAAGCTTGGATAACATTTTATGAAACTGTCTTGAAGGAACTGACTTCGTTAATATATCAGCTATTTGATCAGTGGATGGAATATAATGTAGAAGCAGTGATTGATCTTCCAGTTTCTCTCGAATAAAATGTCTGTCAATTTCTACATGCTTGGTCTTGTCATGGTGTATTGGATTTTCAATCATATGTATTGCAGAAATATTATCACTGAAAGCTTTAATCTGTGATCCAGCCGCTTGTTGAAGATCTTGTAATACTCGTTTTATCCACAGCCCTTCACATATTCCCAATGCCAATGCTCTTAGTTCTGCCTCTGCACTGCTACGAGCAACAACTGTCTGCTTTTTACTTCTCCATGTAACTAAATTTCCCCACAGAAATGTACTGTATCCAGATGTAGACCTCATATCACCCTTTGAGCCTCCCCAATCTGCATCTGTGTAAACTTTGATGTCCCTACAGTCATGTTTACCAAAGAATAAGCCTTGACCTGGAGAACCTTTAAGATATCTAAGAATTCTCATAACTGCCTTTAAATGTACGCATGTTGGTGAGTGCATGAATTGACTTACATAACTTACAGAATAACAAATATCAGGACGTGTGTGTGATAAATAAATTAACTTACCAACCAATTTTTGATATGAGTGCACATCAGTTAATACCTTACCAGCCTGTGATTCAGTTGTTTTGACAGATTCCATAGGAGTAGAAACCGGCTTACATCCTAACATGCCAGTTTCTTGAAGAAGGTCTAAAATATATTTTCGTTGTGAGATAACCATACCTGTACTGTTCCTTCCAACTTCCATCCCCAAGAAATATCTTAAGGTACCTAGGTCCTTAACTTCAAAGGCAGTAGCAAGATATTTTTTAATCCTTGAAATACTTAAACAGCAATTTCCAGTCAAAATTATATCGTCAACATAAACAATGAGAAGAGTGACAGCCTTACCAGTGGTGTAAACAAATAGAGTGTGATCACTTTGGGCTTGCTTAAAGCCATAATTAAGAAGTACTTCTGTAAACTTACTGAACCAAGCTCTTGGTGATTGCTTGAGCCCATAAATAGACCTTTTTAACCTGCATATCTTTCCTCTAGTTTCAGTAGATTCAAAGCCAGGTGGAATATGCATAAACACTTGTTCCTTCAATTCTCCATTAAGAAATGCATTTTTGATATCCAGTTGATTAAGTGTCCAATCTAGGTTAACAGCCAAGGAGAAAATTATTCTAATAGTATTCAGTTTTGCAACAGGTGCAAATGTCTCTAGATAATCAATTCCATAGGATTGAGTAAAACCCTTTGCAACTAATCTAGCTTTATACCTATTAATGGACCCATCCGAATTGAATTTTAATGAAAAGACCCATTTGCATCCTACGGGAGAAGCATTTTTAGGGGCAGGAACCAATTCCCAGGTGTTGTTTTTAATGAGTGCAGACATTTCATCATGTAGTGCAGACATTTCATCATGTACTGCTTCCTTCCATTTTTCTTGGCTTAATGCTTCTTTAATTGTACCTGGAATACTTTGTGAATCAAGGTTAACTGTAAATGCTTTAAAGTTTGAATTTAAACTATCATAAGAGATCACATTATTCAAGGGATAGGCACAGTACCCCTTTTTTCCACTTAAGAACTTGTGATACTTAATACATTCACGTGTTCCCTTCCTAATGGCAATAGGTAAGTCGGACTCAAGGTTTTCATTTGTCATGGTCTCAGTTCCTTCCAAATTAACATGATCACCAGAATGAGATCCATCAGAATAAGGCATTGGGTCGATTGAACATACCTGCTGTCTTACCTGTGGCTCACTTCTTGAATATACTTGTAGGGTAGGTGATGATGGTCGTTCTTGTCCATATCCAGTTTCACTTTCTGATCCTGTTTCATGAGTATTCCCCAGATCTTTATCTCCAATAGGAGAGTTAGCTGAGGTCCCACCAACTGTAGATATATCAATTATGCTCCAGAAGTCTCTCTGTTCAGTTCTCACAGTGCATGATTCAGAATTGGTTAAATAATATGAAGAACTTTCATCAAATAATACATCCTTTGTAGTATAGAACTTCCTAGTATTAGGACAAAAACATTTGTAACCCTTTTGAGAGCCAGAGTAACCCAGAAATACACACTTGATTGATCTTCTGTCTAATTTACTTCTTGAATGAGACTGCATATAAACGTACACAACACAACCGAAAGTTTTAAAAGGTAGTTCTGACATCAATAGACAGTGTGGATAAACACTTAACAGCTTATCTTTTGGACTCATAAATCCTAGAACTCTAGAAGGCATCCTATTAATTAAGTATGTAGCTGTAAGGACAGCTTCACCCCATAGGTACTTAGGAACACACATAGTAAACATTAAAGATCTGGCAACCCCTAGTATGTGTCTATGTTTCCTCTCAGCAATACCATTTTGCTGTGGAGTATAGACATTAGAGGTTTGATGGTGAATACCTTTCTCATCAAGAAAAGACTTCACTTCTTTATCCAAATATTCACTGCCATTATCAGATCTCAAATTTTTAATAGTGACGTTAAACTGATTATGAATTAAAGAAATAAAAGTTCTGATGATCTGAGACAGTTCTGATTTATGTTTCATTAAGTAAATCCAAGTCACCCTAGTGTGATCATCAACAAAAATAACAAACCATCTACTACCATTCACATTTAGAACTCTAGAAGGTCCCCAAATATCTGAGTGTACCAAGTTGAATGGCTTGCTTTCTTTATAACCCTTGGCAGGATACTGGTTCCTGGTTTGCTTACTAAATGAGCAAGTCTCACAGTTCAAATATTCAAAAGAAATATCTTTAAACAGTTCAGGTTGGATCTTTTTCATATATAAGAAGTTGGGATGACCCATCCTTCTATGCCATAACAAAATGAGTGCTATTCTAGAATCATACTTATCTATTTTAGGAACAGTACGTTTGTTCATACAAGAATAAACACTAGAATAGCCTTCAAAACATTCTGATTTGGTATTGTCCAGGAAGAACAGCCCATTATGATGATTAGCACTGCCAATCATCCCATTGGTTGTCTTCCATTTCGTGATATCCTCCTGGAGGCAGGAAGAAGAGACGGGGAGGAAATAACATTTAGAAGGAGAAAAAAGTGTCAAACAACAATTGTCACTCATAATCCTTTTAACTGAAATCAAATTGCAGTCAATATCAGGTACATATAAGACATGCTTTAGGATAAGTTTGTCAGTCAGTTGAATGTTTCCAAACCCGCGAATAAGCATGCTTTCTCCATTAGCTATTTTTACTTCCTTAGTAACACTGAGACCTACATAGTTTTCTAGTTTGGATTTATCGAATGTCATGTGATTTGTAGCACCAGAATCGATAATCCATAGTTGAGACTTACCTCCCATACCTGTGCTAGCCATAGTAGCGCGAAATTGATTTGGGTTAGCCTGAGATATCTGGTTGTCCAGCATCCTTAGCACTGCATCGAACTGTGCATGAGTAAATGTGGGCTCAGTGTGAGCCCCAATCTGAGGAGTTAAAAATCTGGAATCTGCCCTTGTATCCGCCATCAAGAGTATTTTGAGGGTTGAAAAAACACGGGTTAAAGAGGATGATAGGGGCTGATGTAGTTAATCTTCAAGAAAAGCGTTTCAGATTGAATAGAGAAAGTGGTGATTGACGGGAAATGTGTGTGGGCTGAGGAAAAGAGATAAAGCAGTGTAATAAATGAGGTGTTGGGAAAAACCCCGGCGTTGG
Organism: Eustoma russellianum; assembly: GCA_036186865.1. Taxonomy (NCBI): domain Eukaryota; kingdom Viridiplantae; phylum Streptophyta; class Magnoliopsida; order Gentianales; family Gentianaceae; genus Eustoma; species Eustoma russellianum. The sequence goes on from AP025071.1 coordinate 15,730,421, forward strand.
AACCCCAAGTTTCTGAATTTAAAAATAAAAACAGTAATTTCAACATGCAAAACAGCTGGCTCCCTCTCTGTTTGTCCTTACATGCAATTGGCCACCTGTCAACTAGATTTTAGGATTTTTTTTTTCCTTGAAAACCCACGTTTTGCTTTTGAGGAAAGCAACTGTTGGGAGAACTTTTAAGCAATAAATGTGGAGTGAAGAGAAAGGATAATAAGTATTTGGTAAAAGAAATAGTAGTAAATGAGGCGGACAGGTGGTGTGTAAAGGAAGAGTAATAAATGTTTGGTAAAAGTGATGTGAGAGAAGAGACGAAAGGTGTTGGTTTGTGTGTTGAGTAATAAATGTTTGGTAAAAGTGATGTGAAAGAAGAGGGAAAAGCTGTCGGTTTTAGTGTTTGGTAAAAAGAAATTGTATATTATTTATTTGCTTTTGTTTGAATGTGCAGACTGCATGAAGAACAGCTGGCACACCTTGATCCACGTGCCTTTTCCACTTGCCGAAATATTTTGTGAATCATAAACTTCCTTCTTGCCTGATGCAGTTTCTTGCCTGCTGCAGTTGAAGATGAAGATCTCCTTCTTTCCCTTATTTTTCTGCGGAGTAATGCTTAGGCACTGTGAAACTTTATGAAGATATAAACATATCAAGAACAACAGCTTGGGCACTGATAGATGAAGAATTATTTATGAAGAATGCTTCAGGTGTTTGTAGCGATTTTTGAACCTCAAATCTTGAGTGGCTCTGATACCATATAGAAATTATAACACAAGAACTTGAGCACAATGAATTGAAGAATTAATATTCACAGCAGTTAAGAGGATTCTTCCTGTATATTTCAGACTACAGTAATTTTAGTATTTATACACATAGAAATAGAAAAAGAACCTAACGGCTAATTGTACGTCAATAACCAAGAGGATAATTGTTCCTAACGGCTATATTACATTCCTCACTTTCCTTATATTTTCTACAAAATAGAAGCAACCAGTTTGAGTTCTGAAATTTTGAGTTAGTTGCTGCTTTAAACAGAAGTATTCATAATTCTGGTAAACAGCCAAGCGCCAACCATGCATCTTTAGTTCTGATCATCGATGAACATTTACTTTGCTCATTCAGAGAGTTTTCTTTCATTGTGCCTCTTAACAATACAAGTATCCCCCATTATTTGGTGACATGGGTTGGCTTTAACTGCATGTCTAGGAGGATATCGTGCTTAGGGTTGTGGAGGAGCTAAACTGTCCGGCTAGCAACACCAGGGCGCCATGCCTACTGCCTCTGGATCTAGAAATCACGAGTCCGAGCGCTTCGTGAATATACAACCAATAATTTACTTTGGAGTCGGTCGCAAAATTGGCACCAGCAGCACAAGAAGTTGAAACCGGAAGAGCCAAAAAGTAAAAAAAAAAAATTAATAAATATCATTGTTTTAACAAGAAATTCTCAAAATGTAACACATTTTGGAAAAATTCCTCAAACAATTTGGACGTACTTGGAACGGCACTGCTAATTGCGTCTGAGGATTACCCTTAGACGGTACTGTCAGTTATGTCTAAAGGTATAAGTGGTTTCAGATAAAAAATGTTGTTTTAGGAATGCAAAACCGCCCAGACCTAAGACGGCACTAGCAGACGCGTCTAAGACTTGGATTACACTGTCAAGTACATCCTGAGCTTGGCACTAGCAAACGCGTCTAAGACTCGGATTACACTGTCAAGTGCATCCTGAGCTTAGACAGCACTACCAAAACTGCACAGGTTGCTGGACGTGGCTATTAAAAGAAGGCTGCATCCAAGGCTATTTCTCATGCGTGAAATGATTTTTTAAATTTTTTGATTTGTAAGGTTATGAACATAAGACAAGGGAGGTACGATGGACAAGAAGAAAGCTACAACTGGAGAACTTTCTGGCTCTAAACATATGCACAGCTGGGTAGATGTCTATTACTTCGTCACGGCTGTTTACTAAATTGATTCCGACCCAATTAAAGCATTGCGTTCTCTCTCCCAAAAGCAATTCATCTAGAATATGATCATACAAGTCGTTTCCTAAATTTGAAACCCAATTGGCTGCAACGAGAAATTCTTTATTTTTCTTATCATGCATGAATAATGTGGGGAAGTTGAGAGCATTTGACAATATTCAAGGATGTATGTAAACTCATCAGTAAGAATAACCATTCCCCTTCCAGGAGACAGGTGACCATTCCCAATAAACAAAACCCCTGAGTTGAGATAAGAAAGATCCTCAAATAACAGAAGATGTCAAGCCCCTTGCTCAGAGGGAGCACAATACTCCCAACCCCCCCCCCCCCCCCCAATCACCACAAAAAAAAAAGAAAAAAAAAAGACCTATTCCTCATCACAAAATAAAAGGGTCATCCTATACAACTCCCAGCACCTCTAAATATAGAGAGGATGAGCTTAAAGACCACCAAAAGTGTATTTGCGTTTATGTAGGCTTTCATGTTACTGAACTCAGGAAGAAAAGGTGCAACAAAACAAGTGCTTAAGAGAGAAGAGATCTGCAGTATCAGGAATGAGCTCGTTATCACAGAAACATACAGGTAAATATTTACAACGATATTGGGAGCTGGAAGATAAATTATTCTACATAAATGCATTAATCATCAGGGTGTACGAAGATAAATACAAGGTGATTTGAACACAAAACTCTCAAAGATTTGTATAAACAAACAACAAACTAGCTCTCCTTTCCATAGTGAAGATTTGAAGGTGCTTCTTCAAGCCATATTCCGACGTCTACACCGCCAGCCAAGGGGAGCTTGCCTGCAAATTCAATCCAATTAATAGTAGAATTTCGATCACGTGGAAGAAAAATGTTTGTCTTTAAATCAGAACAACACTATCTAAAAATAGAAAGAAACAGATAAAGAATCGCATCATTGGCCCACATTGTTCTCATTGACTTTATATTTCTTCTCATGCTACAAAATGAAACAATAGTCATTAGTAGAGGGCATAAACCTGTTTGCCTATTACATACAAGCCAAAAGAACCCAGCTTAAAGCAGCAGAAACAAACTACAGGTTACACAACCTGAATTGTAACCCCTCCCCCCCCATACCTGCCTTTATTCCCATTTGCAAGAATGTGAAGGCCACTCCACAACTAACCGAAAATCCACACAAAAGAATGTGACCCTCAAAGGGCACTTAGATTAACCATTGGGTCAGCATTGGCATCCTTCAATTTGAATTATAAAGTATCTCTTGTACTAACCATTATCAGGGACAACTATAATTGCAAAGGAGCCAACATCTCCAAACACAACATTTTGGAAAAAGGATTACAAAAATTTGCTATATAAGGTAGCAACCAAAGAAGATCTGTTCTTACCAATAAACACTGTCACTTACCAGTACAACCTGCTCTGCAGATACATATCACCTAGTCTTCCTCATCACTGTCAGTAGCAATGTTTTCTGAGTTGTCCAGCATCACCACCTCCATTGTCAAAGGCAAAGGACTAACTCGTGCACTCCCTGCAGTCAAAGAGCACAGTTTGAAACTAAGTGCCAAGGCCATCAAAGAGAGAGAGAGAAGAAGAGGGGGGGGGGGGGAGAGAGAGAGAGAGAGAGAGAGAGAGAGAGAGAGAGAGAGAGAGGAAAAGGAAAACTTTATGTTTTATCAGTCTACAAGGCAATGCATCCGCCAAAAAACTATAACCATGCAGCATTCTGGAAAATGAAATATTGCAATCTCTTGGCAAATGGAAGATCCATGGTACATTAAACATTACTGCAAGCAAATTTCATTATCCACCACATCGCATCCTAGGTTTGGCACACATCAGAGCATAGAACTCCTAAATCTCAGAGAAAAGTTCACTTACGAATACGTGCAGAGAATCACAAATAAAATTGCGAGACCACCTGTTCCCACTTACTACCTAACGGAAACAAGCACTGAAATTTTGAAAGAGACCACAGACCTTCCAACTTCTATTTTTTTTGGTAACATAAATTTATCATAGATAAGTCAGAAGTGGCGAATTTACAACAATCAGTTCATAGGTGAGCATCTACAGGCTTAGCTTGAAATACTATAGGTGGCATACAACATCTACAGGCTTAACTTGAATTACTATAGATGGCATACAACGTGCTATCCGAAGACTAATGTCAACCTTTAAAAGTTACCAAGAAAATGCAACACAAACAAACTCAAGCCTTCTATCCCCAAAAAATAAGTTAAACTAAATGTCAACATGTACATAATAGTTGCCATAAAGACAACATGAAACAAAGTTTGAGCAAAAATAAGATGTCTTACATCAGTGAACCTCAGTATAAATGCCCAGCAAAAATAAACATATAAATATAAAGAAAAAGAAAAGGAGGCTGGAGATGGGAATCCTTGAGCCCACATCTGTCCAAAATCCCTCATCCCCAGCCACGGTGCCCCAACTGGTTGTAGTCAGAACACTTTCAGGCCATAGTATCGGCCATCCAGCATGTCAAAGGCATTGGAGCCTGTCGAAGTGGAAGAGAGTATGACAGGACCTTAGTAGAGTATCCACCAAAACCAAATTGAGCATAGTTTAAGACCAAAGAAGAGTGTGGAATTGAGCACAGTCACTGTGAGAACTAAGTGACTGAAGCAGAGAATACTTTAAGTGGCACTCCTAAATTTAAAGTAATTTCCCAGTTATACCGTGAGGCCTTGTACTTCTCCATGAGTCCACAGCTGTAGCATATGTTCTCAAGTATCGCCTTTGTAATAGTTTCCTAATCTTTAGCTCTCAGTTAATGGAGTCTATTGTTCCTCTCTCTCCAAATGTAATATAGCGCCGCTGAGAACCCAATATAAGCAACTTTTTAAAATTTAGAACTCCAAGTGCAGTCAGATTTAGGCCATTAAATGGTTTGCTGCCAGTCATTGGTCCAACCTCTGCATTTCATCTGACTCATAACCTTCCTCTAGACTTTAGCCAAGTAAGTGCAGCGGAAGAAGAGATGATTATGATCATCACTAGACCTGCCACATAGAAAGCAAGAGTAAGTCTGAATCAATCTCCATTCAAAAGCTTGTTTAGTGTATCCATTTTCTTTCAACATGCAAGCCATAAAATGATTGCATAGCATGGAACAAAGTGATTACACCAGACAATTTTGTTCCATTCAACCTAAGGTAAAGATGGCTGAAGAGCAGAAGTTGCATTTTTAACAAAAAAGGATGGGTTGGATTTCCAAATCAATCTATCTTCTCCTTGCTTGAGTTGGATGTCACTGAAAGTATGGTTGAAACGGATCACTTGGTTGTCCCAACCTCTCCCATAAGATAAACTCCAACTATTTCCAACTAGGATTGTTGAGATCTTAGCACCATCACTCATGGCAACCTTCCTTCTAAGTTTCGGGCATTTAGTGCTAAGGACACCCCATGGGTGTCATGGCTCATATCAAATTGATGTGTTCTGTCCATTTCCCAGCTCCTTCACCATTACGAGTGAAAACTTGTCTCTGATCCAAAGTAAGTCTCTTCCAACGCCAAGAGTCTGTTGCCTTTGGCTTAGCCTCCCATATGGCTTCCTTTTTAATACCACAATATGCACCCACTTAATCCATAGACCCTCGATATATTCACACACATACCACACACTTTTCACGATGTAGGCATCGTTTACCAGTCCCAGGTCATAAATTCCTAAGTCACCTTTGTCTTTTGATTGACAAATGGTAGACCATTCCACCTTAGCTTTCCTGGAAGAGCCCCACAAAAAGGCTTTTAGGATTTTCTAGACACCTCTAGTAACTTTCCTTGCAAGAAATATGAAGTAGTCAAGTATCTACAGACTGCCATCAAAACAGAGTTGATCAATTGATGTTTTCTGCCATAGGATAGGTTCTTGGTGGTTCAGTTATAAATTTTGCTAGAAACCCTATCTAGAAAGGTGCCACAATCATAATAGGAAAGCTTCCCTGAAACTAATGGAACTCCAAAGATACCTAATTGGAAGGTATCCTAAGGGCATTCCCATTATATTCCTAAGGACCTCTTTTTGTTGAGTGTTGATACCTGAAGTATATATCTCACACTTCTGAGTGTTAAGCTACAGACCAAATAGACTTCGTAACTCATCCAAAGTATCCTTAATGGTTTGAATAGACTGTGGATCAGCCTTATAGAGAATGAAGAGGTCATCAGTAGAGGCAAATGAGGAGAGGCCTACTCGTTCACATTTAAGGTGGAAAGCGAAGCTGTATGTGGATATCTTATGTTTCAGAAGTTGTGTGAATCCTTCCATGACTAAGAGGTACACGCAAGGGAAGAGTGGGTCACTTTGTCCAAGCCCTCTTGTGGCATTGAACATACCAGTTAAGGCTATATTCATATTCAGGGAGAAGGAAGCTCTAGATATACACAGACTAATCTAAGTCACGTACTTTTCAAGAAAGTGCATTTTTCTCATGATCATTATTAGATAACTCCATTTCATAGTGTCAAAATCTTTCATAATATCTAACCTGACGGCACAAACATAAACCCCCATGTCATCTTATAATTTTTAACAATCTCATGCATAAGGAGGATGTTGATCTATATGGTCCTACCCTTAACAAAAACCGATTGATTTTCATCTATGAGGTGAGGCATCAAGGGTTTCAATCTATTTACTAGTATCTTAGATATGACCTTGTAAGTCACATTGCAACATGAGATGGGTCTAAACTGTATCATGGTGTTTGGGTTGTCAGTCTTGGGTATTAAAAAATGGTTGTGACATTGACTAGGTAGAGATATATTCCTTAGTAAAGAAATATTCTATAGCCTCAGTGAACTCCTCCCTCACAAGCTGCCAGAGAACTGCTAAGAAGCCATCCGGCCCATATGCACTATCAGATTTTAAGGAGCATAAGACTTCCTTAATCTCAATCTTAGAAACAAGAAAGGATAAGGAATAGCTTTGACTATCAGTCAGTGTTTTCCCTAACAAATCTTGCTTTGGGACAGAGTGGGTAGCTGACTCACTAAAAAGGTTTTTGAAGAAGTCTATGGCTGTCTGTCGAACTTGGTTGTAATCTTCTATCATGACACTCTCATCATTTAGGATCCTCAGAATCTTATTCCTAGCGTTGTGAACCTTAGTTGTCCTATGAAAAAACTTAGTATTCTTGCCTCCCTCTTTCATCCACCTAACTCTAAATTTTTCTTTAAAGAAAGATTCTTCAAAGACTAGGAAGTTGATATAGGTTTCCTAGCATTCTTGACCTTGTATTGTAGCTGGGTGTTCAGGGGTTCCTGTGTTAGCTCTGCTTGGGCAACTTCAAGCTTAGCTCTAGTTGAATCAACCCGTAGTGCGATAATTTCATAATTCTCCTTATTCATCTTCCAAAAGGTCTTTTCACCTTTTAAGTTTCTTGGTTAACCGTGTCAGAGGGTTCCCATTCTCATAGCTATTCCAACTATCTTAAGTATATTCTTGAATTCCGAGTGCCTAAGCCATCCCTCCATAAACTTAAAAGGTTTCGCGACAAACTTAAGGTTGTTATTGATGGTTAGGATCCCTTGTGAGTTGTCAGAAGATATGGGAGCTTCATAGTTTATTTGGAAGTGGAAGTTTTGTGTTTTCTAATGTTCATTACATAACATATAATCAATCCTAGTGTACACTCTTTGATCATCATCCCTATTATTTGACGAAGTGTATTCAAAACCCCTAGATGGGATCCTTACTATATCAACATCTCCAACCCAGCCAGTAAACTCTTTCACAGCATTCCTATCAATCCTCTTCCTACATGTTTTCCGTTGAGAGTATAGTATAATGTTAAAGTCACCCATGATAAGCCAGGGTTGGTCACTGTATAGCTGGTATTGATACCTTAAGTCCCTCTATAAGTCTCTCATATTACTCCTTTCATTATAGCCATAGACCACAGTGAGAATATATTCTTCATCCTTAAAGGAAGTAAGCCTAATTTACAAGTAAAGATTGGTCAATACTATGAAGCAGTTTACCCTTAAAAGATTAGTATTTTAGGCTACCCAAATCCTTGAGAATGTGTTTGGTAAGGTGTTATGCACAACCTCCCAATTCGTAAAGACTTTTCTAGAAATGCTTAGCTGTTTAAGCCTAATCTTAACTTCAACTAGGTCTATCAATCATATGTTCTTATCATTAATAAAGTTTTTAACTACCTGTTGTCTAAGCGAGGAATTTAGACCCCTCATATTCCAAAAACTAGCTTAATCTAGTAGACTTTGACCCTTGAGGCCTTCCCCTTCTGCTATACTACCTAAGTTGTGAAAGTATTAAATCCTCTTCCGTATTCTGCGCTACCTTCTATATGGGATGGTTCACCTTGACCTCCTTGTCAAAGTAAACCAGTGGCTCTTTCTTGTTTGTAACTCTATTGGTAGTGGGGTTTATAGTATCCTGCTTATATCCACTCCCCTTACCTTTTGGTTTGGAAGCAATTAACTCCATTAGCTGGTCTAGGGTGGCCTGACTATCTATTGATTCTTCATCAGTTTTGGACTGAGCAACTTTCCCATTCCTCTTAGCTTTGGGTGACACTTCTACTCCCTGGCGTGGTTGGGTGTTCTAGGGCTCTTCCTCAGATAGGTTGTGTTCCTCCTCCTCTATCCCAAAGGTGTATTCCTCCTCATCAAAGGAATGTTGAGGTCACTTTGGCATATCCACTCCTATTTACCAATACAGCTTCCTCTCCAAACCCACTCTCCACAATATCCTCTTCTTTGTCCCTCAGGTTAATAGGTTCCTCATTGGTATCTGTTTCATGACCTTCAGGAGAGACAAATTTATTTGCGGTAGGTAATCACATTCACAGAAGGAACAATAAAAAGAATGACCACTTCCCTGTTTTTTTCACGTTTGTTGACTGGAGATCGAGAAGACTTGCTCGGGGAAGGCATCGTGATCCATTCCTTATTATTTCCTTGGTACCCATGCTCTGCCAAGTGTGAAGAAGGATGAACATCCTCCTCGCTTTCAGTCTCATTATCAACAGTGTTTCCAGCTTGCGTTTTGTTAGGTTCACCTTTCTCTGACTTGGACAGTTGTTTCATGATTATTCCCTTGTCCTTCCAAGGAAGCATTGTATTCCTAGGTGTTGTGTCGTCATTTATACTGGGTTGTGCCCTTCCCGTCTGGTGTTGCATGTTCCCACCTTGGTTTTTGTAGAGGTTCCTAGTAGCCATATTGTTTGTAGGGCCTCCTTTGGTTGTAGTATTCTTCTACAACAGCTTTCCTTCGCATTTGCATTTAAGACACTGAGTTAGCATCCATACGTAGATAACCTCCTGGATGCAATCGTTCTTGTATTCATCACTGTATTGATGTTTCTGGGAGGAATTTCTCCAGCTTTAATCTCAACATAGATTCTCGCAAAACTCATCCTGGCTCGCGTTGTGATAAGCTTATCCATGAACATCGGTTTGCCTATAAGTGAGCCCAATCCACCCAGAATGTAAGAGTTGTAAGAGTTAAAAGTAGTGAAATCTTAAGTTGGGGAATTGAACACACAGGGATAACGTCTAATTTCAGGCATTTGATTGGTTTATTAGAGATCCAGAGCCATAAGAAGAGAATCATGTTCCCGAAGGGGATAAAAGACAGCTCCAAGATGGGTTTCTTTGATTACTCGGACTGGAATCTAAAGATGAAAAGATTTTTCCTTTTGTCATCGGCTACCCGAGATACATCTATGGCGATAGATCATTTATTAGCAACCACCTTAATTTGGCCTGGAATAAGCGTTGATGATGTTCCCAGTGTAAAATCCGGCTTGAACAAGAAAGCACATGTAGCTTTCACACGAACCGTAGCTTGCATGTTGGTGGATTGGCTTAAATAAAAAAGATCCAGCCATTTTGCAGTGAAACCTATGAAGTATATGTACTCCGACCACTAACTGTGGCGGTCGAAGTGGCCTAGAAGGCTGACGAAGAGATTGAAGTTGTCACCTAAGTCAATTAGTAGTAGAAGAAGAGAGTGGGATGAGGAGAAATTGGTGGACAAATGGCCGTTAGGGTAGAAAAGAGGTGAGAGAAAGAGCCGTTAGTGGAGGAAGGAGGGCAGAAAAGAGGAAAAAGGAAATTATGACCGCTGAGGCAAGAAGTTTACTAGAGAGAAGGGAGAACAAAATTTTAGAGAGAGACTGAAGTAAGGTTTGCAACTTCTACTCTTAGTACTCGCCCATAGATATTTTTTAATTATCAACCACCGGGAATGACAAAACTGAGAGTAATTAACCATACTACGCATTTTAAGTGCTTCAAAATTAGTGCCATTGGCTAGACACTCCACAACCTGCCATAACCATGAACAGAAAATTTTAGCAGCCTTCCACCCAGCAGTTCCTAGCTTTATGGAGTAAGTACCTAGACACATCAGACAAAACTCACCCCAAGCAATCAGGCATTCGTATTTCTTTTTGGCAATCGGACTAGGTAAAAGGGCGTAACAAAAAATCTACATCTTATTATACTCACAGAATTATACCTCAGACGCATCTATATATAACTGGAGTGGCTTAGAAACAATTCACAAAATCCTTGCAACATTATCTATATTGCAAAAAAAAGCCAGTTTTTTTACTAACACTCACAATCGCCCTTATAAACCTTCACAATTCCAGAGGCATAAAAAAATTAATTAACTGTCCTCATCAGGCATCACAGATTGAAAACAAACTATAGCAATAGACGAAACAGCCCGTTAATTGCATTGCCAATTACAGATATCACATGCTCAATAACCAAAATGCACTTCAAAGCAGGTAGCTTGATAAAGTAGGATAAAAAAATGCTGAAACCTATAAGTCCTCAAATCAGGCAACAATGGAACCTATAGACCAAGTGGAAGGAATCCAGTAGCAACAGTTGTAGAAGCAATGATAGTAGTATTCATTTTCAAAGCATGGGATAGTAGGATTTTAACTCAAGATCTCCTCAATACCAAGTTAAATTACCATCACCCAAAATATCAAACTGTTACAAAGAGAGGAGTAATTAATACACTTCCACACTTAAAAAGACAGCTACATGATCAACCAATACAGCGGAAGGAGGGGGTGGTACCAGAATCCCTCATTGCATGAGAAGTAACTTCAATTATTAAAATCAATGAGATGTAATTGATGCTTATTAACACATATTTTTTTGCATAAAACTAATGATTTTCGCTAGATGCTGTGAGTGCCACTAGAATCTTATACTGACTTGAACCAACATCAATAAATCAGTTGCCTGCTCCAGGAAAAGAATGAGAAGTGCTGAATGACTGCCAAGAAACTTTTACATTCATAACAAGTGAGCAGTAAGGACAGGGGCACTAGTAAGGTCACCAAAGCGTTCTAGTCACAGGCAAGGCATGTCAGGGGCAGGAAATTCCATCATGAGAACAATCTTGAAGTATTCTATGTTTTGCATCACTAATTACTAGTATCTTCCTAAGTGTGCCACTTCAAAAGAAGCAAGCCAAATTTCAATCCCCTTCTAAAATGTTAAATTGCACATCCGAAGTAACAACCTGCTGGTTTGGAGTGAACATCATACAAGCTTTTTAAAAAAAGGCAAATTCTTTATAAACTGTGAAAAGGACTATTCATTCATCCATGAAATACCACAAAGATGGGGCTTTTGTAGTATTTCTTGCAACATACAGCCTTCCGTTCCTATAAAAAGCAACTATGAGAACACGTAAACCAAGTTCATATCCCGGACACACTTTCACGCCAACCAAAGGTTTGCTATTAATGATGAATAAAGAAATCATTACTCAAAGAAATCACAAACATTATGAATATATCAAATTTAATCTTCCGTAATAGTGACTACAATTGTGTGCAAATATTCCAAACATACCCATAATGTTCAACGCCTGGACCTTACGGAACCATATGAAATTCTAAAGAACCTAAAAGTAACATAACAAACCACATCAATTACACACCTAATTAAAACAACTAGCCTTAGCTCGACATATTTTATGCACCTTATCCAATGAACAAAACAGGTGAAAGATGCCAACCTAGATTTTCCTCAGATAAGAACTCAATCGAAGCAGGACGGTCACGTGCGCCAGCCCGCCTAGATTTGGGTAACCTATCAAGAATCTCAACAAGTCCAGCACAGGAATGGTTCCTCATAGGAGGTGGGACCCAATAGGAAGCACCAGGGACAAAAGGGAGCCAATCAGGAGCTGCACGTAGGATCATGAAGTTCTGCATCGCCTCATCCAGCCTTTTCATCGCTTTTCTGATAGAATCATCGGTACCACTTTCCAAGGACGAGGATGATGAGGATGAAGGTGAGGAGGAGTCTGAATCAGCTTCAGAAAATTGGGTTGGAATTGACTTTGCGGACATGGGCCTGAAGTGAACAAGGACGGAAGTGGATCTTTGGTAGCGATTTAGGGATTGGGATACAAATCGAGCCATTGACATGTTTACTGGTTTAGGGAAATTTGGTTGGAGAGGAAAATGGAGGGGGTTGTGAAGAAAGATGATAAGTAAATGCTTCCTTGTCCGAAGGTCTCACTGTGTTCTTTCGGTTTCGGGTCCGGTTCCGGTTTCGGATTGTGCGGGAAGCATTTAGACTCTTTTTTCGTTTTAATATAGCGAATTTTTATATTATATTAAAAACTCAAAGTTACTTATATTTTTAAAATGAGAGAAAATACATTATGTTAAAATTTTAAATAGACTTATATTTTAGAAAAAATAAAGTAGCAACTAGGAACCACAATTCTCTTCTTAGCTGACGATGGGATGTCCTCACAACAGAGGGTTGAAATTACGAGAAAGAAAAGACTTATAACCTATTATTTGATCGTTTTGCGGTTGACTAATATACTTACTAATAAGTAATGATCATCCACGATAAGGCGAAAAAAATATTAAGATATTGCAGCTGAGAGGATTTTCGGAAGATTGCATTATTTGAAAATGACAAAATATTGTAATTGTTTCATATAATACAAAAATATAGAAAAAGGTTTTGCTAAAGACGTAATAAATATCATAATGTGTCAAAAACAAAGACATATCATACGTCTTCATTTTTGATGTATTATGATGTTTATTACGTCTTTAGTTAGCCGTCATTTCTTATAAAAGTATATAATACGTTTGACCCCCTCATTTCTAAAAATTTTCTTTAAACGAATTTTTTGTTATTCAAAGAAAACATTTCTAATGTACTTTAGTGAATAATTTTGGTTATTCTATTATCTAATTAGTGTTTACTTATTATTTGGTTGGTAATTATTTAGGATTTGGTTACTGCATAATTAATGTTTATTATTTAATTAGTATTTATTTGGTAGTAATTAGTTAGTGTCATTTATTTCTTATTTCGTGTTTTAATTCATGTGTATTTATTGTTTAATTGGTGATTGATTGATTATGCCAATTTTCTACTATTCGTGTTACTTAGGTATGGGTGCCATTTTCTTGAAAATTAAGTTTAATTAGTTTTCATCTCATTGAGATGGTGGCATCATTTGATTCAGATAGACGACATACTCACACCACATGGCGAGCATAGGTTAAACACATTATGGACAGTACGAAAGACACGCAGTTCATATAAGATTATTTCACCTTTCGGTTAGTATCACCATATCTTTATCTAGCCTCACACTTCCTCTGTTTGGTATCTTTCATCGAATTTACAGCTTTTCTGTTGCCACGTATCGCGTGATGATTTTTTTCACTGCACTTCTAACGGTAAACAGATCCAGACAGTAGGTATTTAGGATGTAGATTTCTCCGGTAGTTTTCGCATAATTTGTAATTTCTCCATTATTAGATGTCATAGCATAAAATTTGGAAATACTTGATCATGCACCGATTACAACCCTAGTTGATCGGTGGAGGCTGTAGATGCACGTTTTTAATTTTTCGATACGGGAATGCACAGTGACACTCGGGATGCTGCAATATTGGGGTGGGGGTGGGGGCTACGTACTAACGATTCACCTTTGACTAGATGAATGTTGTAATATATTCGAGAGACTAACGGGTTTCCGTCCACCCTGATGTGATATATATATTGTGGATATGTGTAGCAAATAGAATTGAGTATGATATATGGTGCATGTTTTGAGAGGAGATTGAAATGAATAAAATTAACGTGATGTGTTTTTGGTGTAGTATAGTCATGTATTCAGGGAGAGCATGAGTAGAGCTTGAAATGAATAAAATTAACGTGATGTGTTTTTGATGTGGTATAGTCATGTATTCAGAGGGAGCATGAGTACAATGATTAAGGGGGAGATTGTATTTTGCACACAAACTAAGTTTGAAAGCTTTGAATAGTTTTAATATCGTTTTTCAAATAAAAATATCTTTTAAAAGTATGTGGTTTTGAAATCATCAAGAAGTGAGAGATTTTTGGTGTAAGTTAAGAGCACTCAAAAAATTACTTTTCATTCAGAGGAAATTACGCATATTTATAGTATATTTACATCATGTCAATCCCTATAATCAAGAGACTCTGATTTGGTATTAACAATGTGGTTTTCTATATATGGAAATAAAATGAAATATACATTTTGCTACTTTACATAGTTTTCTATCATATTATACACAGAATCCCTACAATTACTTAGTCGTTTCAATACATCTGCCACCTATTGAGTAGTGGAAACAAAAGGAATACATATCAATTCACTATCAAACTTCTCCTTTATTAAATGTCTATCAACTTCAATGTGTTCGGTCATATCATTTTGGAAAGGGTTATGAGCTATATTGATGGCTACTTTGTTATCAAAGCAGAGCTTCATAGATTCCCGCACTGGCATTCTTAGCTTTTCCAGGACTATCTTTAGCCACATTATCTCACATATTCCATGGGTCATGGACATGTGCTCAGCTTCAACACTGCTCCTAGCTACCACACTTTGTTTCTTGCTTCTTCACATGACTATGTTACCCCATACAATTGTACAATATCTTGTTGTTGAGCTTCTGTCTATAAGTGACCTGGCCCAGTCTGCATCAGTGTAGGCCTCAATTCCCCTCTGGTAGTTTTTCCAAAGAACAACCCTTTACTTGGTGAGCCTCTAATGTATCTCAAGTTTATGTAATCATCTTCCAAGTGTTCTTCCTATAGTGAGTGCATAAATTGGCTTACTAAACTCACAGCTAAGGCTATATCTGCCCTAGTGTGCGATAGATAAATGAGATTCCCCACTAGTTTTTGATACTGCCACACATCCACTGGTTTATTCTTCTTCCCCTCGTGCAACTTATTTGGATCAACTGGGTGTCTACTGGTTATGTCCACTCATAATTGTCTCTCTAAGCAGGTATAAATCATATATTTGTTAGGAGAACGTTATTCCCCTTTTTGACCTTGCTATCTCCATGTCTAAGAAGTACTTCATTTGTCCTAGGCTTTTTATCTCAAACTCACTGGCATGTCAGCTTTTAACCTGTTCATTTCCCCTTCATCATCCCTATCAAGATAATATCATCCACATAAACAATCAGAATTGATAACATGTCTTGGGCTAAGTGTTTGATGAACATGGTACGGTTTGATCTTCCTTGTACATAGCCTTGTCTTTTGATAGACTGTGTAAAACGCTCAAATCAGACTCTATTTCAACCCATATAAAGATTTTCTCAGCCTGCACACACGAGTTACAAACATGCTTTCAAACCCTGAAGGTGGACTCATATACCCACTTCTTCTTTTAGACTGCCCTTTAGTAAGACATTCTTTATATCCATTGCATGAAGAGGCAAGTCCATGTTAACAACTATGATAAAAGTAGTCTGACTGTGTTTAGTTTGACTACAGGTGCAAAGGTCTTTAAATAGT
This sequence comes from Eustoma russellianum, assembly GCA_036186865.1. Classification (NCBI taxonomy): domain Eukaryota; kingdom Viridiplantae; phylum Streptophyta; class Magnoliopsida; order Gentianales; family Gentianaceae; genus Eustoma; species Eustoma russellianum. The sequence goes on from AP025071.1 coordinate 15,746,242, forward strand.
CAATGCTATAAGTTTGAGTGAATGATGAATAAATTTGAGTGAATCCTTTAGCTACTAGGCGTGCCTTATACCCGTCTAATATTCCATTAGTTTTTATACTTTACTGTGAATGCCTAGTTGCACACAACTGTTTTCTTCCATTTTGGTAGCTGTGTCATTTCTCATGCATCATCTTTTAATGCTTTTAGTTCCTCAAAGACAACCTCTCTCCACTTTAGGACTAACATGTCTTCCTGTATACCCTTAGGTATTGCTATATTAGACAAGTGAGAGGTCAAGGTAGAGAAAGTTGAAGACAACTTTTTGGTTGACACATAATTGGATGATGGATATTTGACACAATTCCTACTGTCTTTTTTAGGTCTATATGTAAATCAGAGTCGAAGTAGTTAACTGGATTGTTTTGCTGAGTGAACACAGGCTCTGACTCAGATTCAGCAGTGGTTTAAGGGGCTTGAGTCTCCTTTTTGAACGCCTAGTTCCGTCTCCTATGCACAATAAAATCATTTACCTTTGTATTTTTTCAGGTCTAGTGTTATGTTTCAACATTAATTCATTCTCCTCTTGACTGTTAATGTTTATATCTTCCACATTTCTATTAAGTAGGAACCCTACACTATTATGTTCAGAGGCTAAGTGTATCGACCTGTCCCGAGTGCTAATACGCGAAACAATTCACCCGTCGTATTTCCCTAAGAAAAATACAAGGAGTCGATACAAATCAATTACATGTCGACAAACTAGCGTAAATTGATGTCAGCAGAAGTCATAAAATAAAACATCGAAATAATCATCATCATTACTATAAATGTCTAGGCAAATCTAATTCGATACAAATGTCAAACGTAGATAATAAATACTAAGTCTCCAAAGTACATAAACCTCGAATATCAAAAACTACTGTTGTAGCGCCCTGCTCCCGAGCCCTAATATCGGGAACAGTGCACCCGTCGTATCTCACTAAGGAGAATACAAAGCGTCGAATCAATCTCTTACTTGTCAAAAATGATGTAGAAATTTTTCTCGCGGAAACGTAAATCATAACTTAAATTAAACTCCAATAATCGTCATTACATTAATGAATAAAAATTATGATAATAAAAGTAATTACGAAGTCTGTGAAAATCCCCAAAAGATAACTACGAAAAATCAGCTGCAGAGTTTCCCTCGTATCCTAGCTGCAGCTATCAACCACCCACTCAGCTATGTTCGTCCCGTCCTCAACAAAGATGTGCTCGTAGTCCTCATCCGGCTCACCTAGGAAGTAGGGGTGAGTGACAGAAATCACCTAGTAGATGCCCGCCTCAAACCAATACAAAACGTGCATACCGAAATGATACAACCACATACACATAAATATAAGATAAAACCACATAACACATAAATATAAGATAACATGCATAAGATAAAGTAAATGCGGTAAGTAAAGCACTCCACATAAAAATGCGCAACGTCGTGATGCATGTCCTACTATGCATGTCACACGCAACAAAATCATGTCACACAAAACGCCGATATCTCCGCCATGCAATGCATGATCCCGGGACCTACTGAGTGGCTGTGGGTCGTACCCACCCACAGTCACCATCCTGAGTGTACTTGGTCCCGCCACCGTACACCATCCTGAGCACCCGTGACCCGTACGCCACGACCCACCATCATGCAATGCACGTGCCATGAATGCAACCAACACAATCGCCTGAGGCCCCTGGCCCATCCTCACCATCCTCCGGCACTCAAATTTAGGTTCGTAAATCTTTCGAATATTAGAAAGTTGTTATTTTATCATCACCCTTAATTTTCTCTTAGCTTGTATTAATTTTCTAAAATGTTCTACTCATTTTCCCTATTTCTCCCTTATTTAATTCTATTTATTTCTAATTTTTTGAATTTACCACACTTTAGAAATTAAGTGGAAATAATTTAAATTTAACCTTTTATGTTTTCTGGAATTTATTTGGATTTGATTGGTATTTAATTATATTTTCTTGGCCTAATCCGCCAGACCCGATACATTTTTTTTGAGAGGTTAATGGGTCGCCTTCGATCCGACCCGCTGGCCAGTCGACCCGGTCCGTTGGCCGGCCTGTTATATGCCTTAATTTAATTATTTATTTATTCATTTGATGGCTGTTCCACCAGTGGCAACGCGCGCTATGATTCGTTTCCGATCCCAACCCTCAATTTCTTCTATTTCCAGTCTATAGGAACCTATTCTAAGGCTAAAACACAACTTTTTAAAGGTCCTAATGTAAAAGTCCCCCCTTTCTCCCATTTTTTAAGGATATTTTGTTTTCGATTCAATCATACCACCAATTTCACACACATACACGCACATAGCAGCCATAAACAATATATCTCAAGCTTTCCAACATATACAAAATTTACAACTTAAACAAATAAAAACAACAAAACAGAATTTACAACTTAAACAAATAAAACAACGAAACACATCAGTATACCATCAAAGCATGCATGAATCATACCCGTTTGAGGGGGAAGAGACACCTACATTTTTGACGAATTAACTTCCTTCTCCTCTAGGCTCGAATCTAAACAATTGTAGTATACACATCAATGCTAATAATAATGGTTAATTTGACTTACTTATAATAATTAGTTCATAGCTTTCTATTTTTTTTCCTCTCTTTTTTTTTAATATACTTTCAAAACTTCACATTTTCATTACGTATATAAATACATATACATATATACACGATATAAAATATATTTTGCCATATACTTATAAAAATCATAACTTCAATTATATTTTGTAAACTTTCGGCAGTACCTAAGACACACAACACTTAAAATTTCATATTATCCATTCTTACACCATTTGCCCACAACAACATTTTTCTCAAATATATAGACTCCATCAAACAGTAAGATGAACAAATAACACATGTAACCATTTAATATTGTTAGCATACTATTTTATCAAGGAAACATAAAAATATATGCATTTGCTTTTGCCAGCGTTATTCTGCTGCATAATGTACTCAGTAACATTTACAAAATTGTAAGAGAAACAAATGATTGCTGAGATTCTTGTTCTTAAAATTCATTAACACACACACACACACACACACACACACACATATATATATATATATATATTAAAAAAACGATATAATA
>AP025071.1:15749389-16116818 GCA_036186865.1 Eustoma russellianum
GCTATGATTCGTTTCCGATCCCAACCCTCAATTTCTTCTATTTCCAGTCTATAGGAACCTATTCTAAGGCTAAAACACAACTTTTTAAAGGTCCTAATGTAAAAGTCCCCCCTTTCTCCCATTTTTTAAGGATATTTTGTTTTCGATTCAATCATACCACCAATTTCACACACATACACGCACATAGCAGCCATAAACAATATATCTCAAGCTTTCCAACATATACAAAATTTACAACTTAAACAAATAAAAACAACAAAACAGAATTTACAACTTAAACAAATAAAACAACGAAACACATCAGTATACCATCAAAGCATGCATGAATCATACCCGTTTGAGGGGGAAGAGACACCTACATTTTTGACGAATTAACTTCCTTCTCCTCTAGGCTCGAATCTAAACAATTGTAGTATACACATCAATGCTAATAATAATGGTTAATTTGACTTACTTATAATAATTAGTTCATAGCTTTCTATTTTTTTTCCTCTCTTTTTTTTTAATATACTTTCAAAACTTCACATTTTCATTACGTATATAAATACATATACATATATATACACGATATAAAATATATTTTGCCATATACTTATAAAAATCATAACTTCAATTATATTTTGTAAACTTTCGGCAGTACCTAAGACACACAACACTTAAAATTTCATATTATCCATTCTTACACCATTTGCCCACAACAACATTTTTCTCAAATATATAGACTCCATCAAACAGTAAGATGAACAAATAACACATGTAACCATTTAATATTGTTAGCATACTATTTTATCAAGGAAACATAAAAATATATGCATTTGCTTTTGCCAGCGTTATTCTGCTGCATAATGTACTCAGTAACATTTACAAAATTGTAAGAGAAACAAATGATTGCTGAGATTCTTGTTCTTAAAATTCATTAACACACACACACACACACACACACACACACATATATATATATATATATTAAAAAAACGATATAATAAATTTTACAATAGTACAAGAAAATATATGCTTTAAAATGAGGAAGAGGAACAACTTACAATGTGCTCAGTAACTTTTTCAAAATTGTAAAACAAATAAATGCCACCTGAGATTCTTGCTGTTAAAAATTCATTAACACATACATAACGAAAAGACGTGTTCCATTTGGTGTGTACCGTCGACACACACAAACATAACCTTTACATAGGTATAGTCAATTCATTCGGTACACACACACATAATCGATATATAAATATAACAAATACGTACGTATATTCAACAATCTATGCAATCACAAATACGTATGCATGACCCAATTTGATATAAAAATAGCATAATAACGTTGGAAAATCATAACAAATATAGTAAGGGTACTTGCCTCTTAGCCTCGATTATACTATACCGTACGAAGAATCAAGATTGAACATACAAGAATTTGGTTCCTTCTTGCTCCTAGGGGTGGCGGTCGGTTGGGGTATTATGGAAAAGTGGCTGGCCGCTTAGAATGCTGGTGCTGCTCTTGTTAACGAGGACAAAAAAACAATTGCTGGGGGAAATTTTGGGCTGCTGCTTCATGAAATTTACAGCAGAATGGCTGCAATTGAAGAACTAGGGCCGGCTGGAGTATTTTGCAGGCTGGCCAAAATTTGTTTAATGAATATAGGGGGATTTGATTTGTGTATTAGGTGGGTATAGATGTAGGTGTATATATGGTAAACTTCTACGATATTGAGGTTATCTTGTTCTAATTTGAATTTGTGATTTGTTTAAACTTTATCTACTATTCACTTCCTAATCATATTAGAATTCTAGTGTTTTATTTTATGTAGTCTTTATTTATTTTATTTTATTTTTCCTTTTCCAGACATGGGGAGTAACATTCCTCCCTCCTTACAATAAGTTTCGTCCTCGAAACTTTCATATAGCGTAATCACTGACTTAGTATGGTTCTACTTGATCCATTCACCTAGATAATAATCGTACGAAACCTCCATTGAGTATTTCGATACGTTAACCATTATACTTCCTTATCATAGGCTAAGGCCTCAGAACATCATTCTTTGTACACCCATAAGGTAATTTCTAAGTCCATTTTTCTCTACTTACTAAAATCATTACTTGACTCTATCTATATTTATCGAATCCATCTTAAGGGTAATGTCATCATACTAAGGGTCCCACAACACAGTCTTCAGTCGCTATCGTACTTATATCTGTGGTCATAGCAGCCCTCTAAGATCGGTTCTCAGATGTACTATAATCTTTAACTTAATTCTCTCTATAATTCCCACATATAAACTTTCATTTATACGTGTATCATCCAACTTATTGCAATCTACGACTCCGAATCCTTAAACTCATCATATATGATTCTTCTCCTAGTTACATGACCGTCCAAAATATCCATCAAGTCACCCGATGTATTAATTGTTACACTTCATAAATATAGAATCAAGTCCACAAAATCAATTCTTACATACTTACGAACTAGTTCTATGATTATGTACTTACTTTTCTCAGAGATATCATCCACAACCTAATATACGAAGTATGTATATGGATGTATTTTTCTTCAACTTAATAAAAGTAGCTTATGTAGCTATAATTTGGAATATTGCTTTAACTGTTTAAAATAATACCATTCTAAATTTTTTTAAACACAAAACCAAAATATCATTTGTTTTTCGGAACACGGTGTCTCAAATGACCACTTATAAAAAAATCATATAACTGGTTCGACAATATTACGGTTAAAACCACGTTATAACAATTGAGACACTGTAAAACTTCTTTTTAAAAAAAACGGTTTGAACACGGTGTCTTTTTATTTTCAACAAAATATATATTTTGAAAGTTATGTTTTGTCTCGCAAAATACGACAATTGAAAAGTCATCAATTATAATGTTTCATAAAACAATTTGAATAAGGTATCTCTCTTTTTTTTCCAAAAAAATAAGTACATATATTTTGAAATTATTTCCGCTTCACAGAATTAAGTAAGCTCTTCGCAAGTAGATAAATATATTCAAAAGAATTTAATGATAAAATGCTTGCAATGTCGATAGTTGACAAAAATAGAATTATTTTGGCAACATAAATATAGCTACACAACAGTTTGAGAAATATAAGAGATATATAAATATATCTTTGTTCGAAAACATCAATATTTTGAAATATATCGGTGTTGTCAGGGGTAGTCGAAATTCTATTTGATTGATATACGAATTCTGAAAGAAATATAGACTTGTAAAGTAATATACTAAAAATTGGAACTAGTTGAAACGTTTAGTAGAAAAAATCCTTGAAATATCTTTGGAGTATAAAAATATGTCTTGGTGTACGTGCTTACACAAAAAAACCGTTTAACTACTTGAAAAATAATAGTCTAATACTTCGTATAATTTTTTTTCTAGGTCACCCATTAATGTTATTGGGAAAAAAATCCACTTATTTACCGTTTCTTATAAATCTTTAACTTAAGTTGGCTAATCCTAGTATGGCGCACTAGATATCGATCGACTTAGGGCATTCTAATCTACCATGCTTCCGCGCGCCACACTGATCCACCGTACTTCTTTACTTAGTTATTTCAACCGCTAATTTTAAAAAGTTAGATCTCGCCTAAAAGCACCTTTACTTGTTCATGCTTACTCTATTTCAATTCAAGCCTACTCGATGCATCAATGCTTACGTGTTCCTATGAATCAAGACTTAATCCAGATTGATAATAATTTGTCATTCACTATGATTATTTTAGTAGTACTCACTTATCACTATCAATCAATATCTCTAATCAAACTAATACCTTTGGCGTATTTGATACTCTACAATTCAACATCTTAATCATAACTATAAACCCCATTGTACGATATTCTTTGCTAAATTGTGCTGATCATAACGCTAATAAATCCTTTCCTTAGTAATTCTTTTCACTATCAACCATCTCTTAGGAACTACAACCCCAACTTAGACCTAGTCGCGTTCCGATACTATTGTCGAGGTGAAGGCATGAACCCGTTTCATTTACCATAATGGTAACGGGTTACAGGGTTCGGATCTAAGGAATTATATAAATGGTTATAATCAACACTCAGTGCCTAAGTTTTACGTGGGCATATCCCTTATCCGATCATCACTTAGGTCTAATGTCATGACCTATTCTAGAACCAATACTTCGTATCATCATTTCTTATGTCTAAAATCATTACTTATTTCTAAGTTCCATTCTTAGAATATATTCACAATTTGAAATATGCGATACACGATTTCCATAACTATTTTCAAATATCGGTATGATTTTTCAAATATGATTTTCAAATGGTCGATATTTCCAAATGATACCAAATAATCAATTCCAATCACATCCAAATATAAATATTCCATGTTAAATACGATCACGTATCAAATTTCCATTTTGATGTCCTAATAACCACCACTCATATGTACATATATGCATATACATGTCTACGTCCATTTGTGTGTATATACACGTATACACACATATTTCAAGTGTTGTATGGTTTATGAACTGCCTGCAATTTTGCAAAGTGTAGTGGAGTTGTAACTTTTACATGTATATGGTAACATATGTTCTATATCGTGTGTGTGTGTATGTATAGATATTTATGTATGTATGTATATATGATTATGATTTGTAACAGTTTTTGAAATCATGCATCGCATATTTTAAAAATTCACCCCTATAGGGAAAATATATTGTTAGGATGGATTGATTCTGAAAAAACAGACCGTTTGAACACATTTGAGTATTTGATAGATCGCTCGAACACATTTGATCACCAATTGGGCCGTCCATGCACATTTGAATATTTTGATAGGCCGCCTAGACACATTTCACCATTTGGGGATCAATTCTTAAGTCTTACGAAATAAGTCACTTGTAAGGAAAAGTGTCATGGCCATCGCATCAAAATCGTATTTGGTATCGTTCATCGAACATCGAAACATCGTGTCGTATCGAAATGTCGAATCGCATCGTATCGAACATTGAATCATTTTGTATTGAACATCGCATTGAAGATTAAAATTTTGGAAATTGACTTTGGAAAATCGAAAGTTGGTTTGACTTGCATCACATCAATTTATAAATTGCATCATCGATTTTAATTGTACTAACACTTGATTGGTTATCGATTAGTTGATTTATTATTTGGAATCATTGACTTTGTTATTTGATTGTTATAAGGGTATAATCGTAATTCTTATTTGCAAATAGAAACATGCTATTTTATATATTGCCATTTATTTGATAACACTTGTTTCTACATGTATAGTCCCATGGTAAGTGCAGTGAGACTACTTACTGAGCGATGTTTTGTCGCTCATACTATACCCTACTGTAGTTTTGCAGACAAACAGAAATACGAGCTAGTGTATGTCGAGGATGACCAATAGTGGAGATTCTAATGCTCGAGGCTACATGAGGAGACTTTAAGGATTTAGTCGAGATATTTTAAGGTTTTGATGTTATACTTTTGAGGTTTAGTATTTCTGAGTTTCATTATGAATTTGTATTACGCTGGTTTTTCCTAGACTTATATTTTATGGATGAATGATTATTTTGAGGCTTTAATTTTTATGGCTTCCGCCGACATCAATTTATGTCACTTTTCTTACGTGTAATTGATCGTATTAGCGTCTTGTATTTTCCTTAGCGAAATACGACAGATGAGTCGTTTCGAGTACTAAGGCTTGGGACGGGTCGCTACTCTAAGTGTGAATCTAAGTGTGAATTTCATGTTATCTCTAACTCATGAGTATCTTAGTAGTCTTCACTTGAATGGTCCCCCTAAAGACTAAAGGTATATGGTTGACTCAAAGAGAGACTATCATTTTCTTGGAAGACACATCAAAACGTTTATAGCCATGACTCAAAGAGAGACTTTCATTTTCTTGGAAGACACATCAAAACATTTATAGCCACATTTATTATGAGCATATCCTACAAAGACAAGTCTTTTTGCCATGGGGTCTGGTTTGCCTCTATGTGACTTATGAACATGAACAAAGGCACTACAGCCAAGCATTTTGAAGGAAAGTTCTACAGTCAGTTTAGGAGTAGGAAAATAGTTTGTAGAGCCTCAAATGGGGTCTTATATTAAAGGAGCCTAGAGGGTATATAAGATATGTAGCAGTTAAGAGATCTCCCATCCCCTCAAGATATTTAGGAACACAATTGGTAAACAGTACGGCCCTGGTTACTTTTATTAAGTGTCTATTTTGTTTTCTCTACTACACCATTCTGCTGTGGTGTATCAGTACAAGAACTTATGCCATTGGCCCGAAAGAAATCTCCAAGAACTGAGTAATAATATTCCTTTCCAATTATCGGTTTTAATAATTTTTATATTTTTCTGAAACCGAGTTTAAACCATTTTGTGAAACTTTTTAAATACTTCCTTAACTTCAACTTTGTCTCTTAGTAGGTATTCCTAAGTTAATCGAGTGTGTCTGTCTATAAAGCTAACAGAACAACTTTTTCCATACACAATAGGTGTTTTAGGTGGCCCCTAAGCATCACTATGTATAAGGTCACATGGTTCAGAATCAGTGTATGTTTTTTAATGAACCACGGGTTTGTTATGCTTAGCCAACTCACATATGCCACATTTGAAAGATAAATGACATTTTTTTTGTAATAAAGCAGGCATCAAATCATCATCATCATCCATACCCAGTATATCCCAACGACAGCAAAAGCTATCGCTAGGGTCTGAGGAGGGTAAGTGGTAGGCAGACAATATATATACATGTTTGTATTTGGTTGAATATATAAATATATATATATATATATATATATATATATATATATATATATATATATATATATATATATATATATATATATATATATATATATGGGCCGATTATGTAAGAGTATATGATATGAAATTTCAAGTGTTGTATGGTTTATGAACTGCCTGCAATTTTGCAAAGTGTAGTGGAGTTGTAACTTTTACATGTATATGGTAACATATGTTCTATATCGTGTGTGTGTGTGTATGTATAGATATTTATGTATGTATGTATATATGATTATGATTTGTAACAGTTTTTGAAATCATGCATCGCATATTTTAAAAATTCACCCCTATAGGGAAAATATATTGTTAGGATGGATTGATTCTGAAAAAACAGACCGTCTGAACACATTTGAGTATTTGATAGATCGCTCGAACACATTTGATCACCAATTGGGCCGTCCATGCACATTTGAATATTTTGATAGGCCGCCTAGACACATTTCACCATTTGGGGATCAATTCTTAAGTATTACGAAATAAGTCACTTGTAAGGAAAAGTGTCATGGCCATCGCATCAAAATCGTATTTGGTATCGTTCATCGAACATCGAAACATCGTGTCGTATCGAAATGTCGAATCGCATCGTATCGAACATTGAATCATTTTGTATTGAACATCGCATTGAAGATTAAAATTTTGGAAATTGACTTTGGAAAATCGAAAGTTGGTTTGACTTGCATCACATCAATTTATAAATTGCATCATCGATTTTAATTGTACTAACACTTGATTGGTTATCGATTAGTTGATTTATTACTTGGAATCATTGACTTTGTTATTTGATTGTTATAAGGGTATAATCGTAATTCTTATTTGCAAATAGAAACATGCTATTTTATATATTGCCATTTATTTGATAACACTTGTTTCTACATGTATAGTCCCATGGTAAGTGCAGTGAGACTACTTACTGAGCGATGTTTTGTCGCTCATACTATACCCTACTGTAGTTTTGCAGACAAACAGAAATACGAGCTAGTGTATGTCGAGGATGACCAATAGTGGAGATTCTAATGCTCGAGGCTACATGAGGAGACTTTAAGGATTTAGTCGAGATATTTTAAGGTTTTGATGTTATACTTTTGAGGTTTAGTATTTCTGAGTTTCATTATGAATTTGTATTACGCTGGTTTTTCCTAGACTTATATTTTATGGATGAATGATTATTTTGAGGCTTTAATTTTTATGGCTTCCGCCGACATCAATTTATGTCACTTTTCTTACGTGTAATTGATCGTATTAGCGTCTTGTATTTTCCTTAGCGAAATACGACAGATGAGTCGTTTCGAGTACTAAGGCTTGGGACGGGTCGCTACTCTAAGTGTGAATTTCATGTTATCTCTAACTCAGGAGTATCTTAGTAGTCTTCACTTGAATGGTCCCCCTAAAGACTAAAGGTATATGGTTAACTCAAAGAGAGACTATCATTTTCTTGGAAGACATATCAAAAAGTTTATAGCCATGACTCAAAGAGAGACTTTCATTTTCTTGGACACATCAAAACATTTATAGCCACATTTATTATGAGCATATCCTACAAAGACAAGTCTTTTTGCCATGGGGTCTGGTTTGCCTCTATGTGACTTATGAACATGAACAAAGGCACTACAGCCAAGCATTTTGAAGGAAAGTTCTACAGCCTCTATGTGACTTATGAACATGAACAAAGGCACTACAGCCAAGCATTTTGAAGGAAAGTTCTACAGTCAGTTTAGGAGTAGGAAAATAGTTTGTAGAGCCTCAAATGGGGTCTTATATTAAAGGAGCCTAGAGGGTATATAAGATATGTAGCAGTTAAGAGATCTCCCATCCCCTCAAGATATTTAGGAACACAATTGGTAAACAGTACGGCCCTGGTTACTTTTATTAAGTGTCTATTTTGTTTTCTCTACTACACCATTCTGCTGTGGTGTATCAGTACAAGAACTTATGCCATTGGCCCGAAAGAAATCTCCAAGAACTGAGTTATAATATTCCTTTCCAATTATCGGTTTTAATAATTTTTATATTTTTCTGAAACCAAGTTTAAACCATTTTGTGAAACTTTTTAAATACTTCCTTAACTTCAACTTTGTCTCTTAGTAGGTATTCCCAAGTTAATCGAGTGTGTCTATCTATAAAGCTAACAGAACAACTTTTTCCATACACAATAGGTGTTTTAGGTGGCCCCTAAGCATCACTATGTATAAGGTCACATGGTTCAGAATCAGTGTATGTTTTTGAATGAACCACGGGTTTGTTATGCTTAGCCAACTCACATATGCCACATTTGAAAGATAAATGACATTTGTTTTGTAATAAAGCAGGCATCAAATCATCATCATCATCCATACCCAGTATATCCTAACGACAGCAAAAGCTATCGCTAGGGTCTGAGGTGTGTAAGTGGTAGGCAGACAATATATATACATGTTTGTATTTGGCTGAATATATATATATATATATATATATATATATATATATATATATATATTATGAAAACATGTATTTTATTACGTAATCCCCTCACTTGTGGCGGAGGAAAACCATATTACAGCAAAATGTGACAAAAAGCAATGCAGCAGTAAGTGATTATCAGCATCCAGGATATATATATGCCGCATTAAAACCTTGCCGAGTAAAACCACCCTTGTGGATAAAACCCCAGCGAAGGAAAAAGCGTACATATTTATATACCTGGTATGTTGATATACGCGATTGTATAAAAAGTTACAAGAAATGAACCCGGTACTAGACAAACGGAAAGAGATATCGGTCTGGATGAATATCCAAACATGAAGGGTATCCCGCAACCTTCTCGTGCGCCTATCGATGTCAGGAAAATAGAGTGCAACGTCGGTATTTTGGCAATCCGGCCAATGAGGAACAGCGCCGCCAACCAGTATATGTACAATAAGCAACCAGAACCAGGCAGTGAACGCATATAATATGCTGAGATGAATCGCGATCAATTGTCTCGCCAACACACCATGAAGAGAATAGTGTAAGTATATCATAAATCCAAACCAATGAAAATGCTGAGAAATCTGGGCATAGATCCAACCTGTGCTGCCGGCACAGCCCAAAGTGCCAGCAGAGATACATGTAACAAGCCAACCCCGCCATTAGCGAGTTGCAGGAATGTGTTATTCGCAGATATACATGGTGCAAGGAAAGCCACGGTGTCAACATGCTGAAAATTCGATAATTAAACCATTGGTGCGATAGAAAAGAAAACGTACCAAGGCTGCCTGCACCTAATGGAGTACAGGCAGTGAAAAATTGACATGGCCAATCCGTATGGAAGACTGTATGTATGTTAGGGATGCGATCACCCGCTAAATGGACCTCACAGTTACCGCAGCATCCATTGTACATGGTAACAAAAACAGCATTAAGGTATACAATCAATGAAAATATACAGCAGCGTATATATATATATATATATATATATATATATATATATATATATATGTGGGCCGATTATGTAAGAGTATATGATATGAAATTTCAAGTGTTGTATGGTTTATGAACTGTCTGCAATTTTGCAAAGTGTAGTGGAGTTGTAACTTTTACATGTATATGGTAACATATGTTCTATATCGTGTGTGTGTGTGTATGTATAGATATTTATGTATGTATGTATATATGATTATGATTTGTAACAGTTTTTGAAATCGTGCATCGCATATTTTAAAAATTCACCCCTATAGGGAAAATATATTGTTAGGATGGATTGATTCCGAAAAAACAGACCGTCTGAACACATTTGAGTATTTGATAGATCGCTCGAACACATTTGATCACCAATTGGGCCGTCCATGCACATTTGAATATTTTGATAGGCCGCCTAGACACATTTCACCATTTGGGGATCAATTCTTAAGTCTTACGAAATAAGTCACTTGTAAGGAAAAGTGTCATGGCCATCGCATCAAAATCGTATTTGGTATCGTTCATCGAACATCGAAACATCGTGTCGTATCGAAATGTCGAATCGCATCGTATCGAACATTGAATCATTTTGTATTGAACATCGCATTGAAGATTAAAATTTTGGAAATTGACTTTGGAAAATCGAAAGTTGGTTTGACTTGCATCACATCAATTTATAAATTGCATCATCGATTTTAATTGTACTAACACTTGATTGGTTATCGATTAGTTGATTTGTTATTTGGAATCATTGACTTTGTTATTTGATTGTTATAAGGGTATAATCGTAATTCTTATTTGCAAATAGAAACATGCTATTTTATATATTGCCATTTATTTGATAACACTTGTTTCTACATGTATAGTCCCATGGTAAGTGCAGTGAGACTACTTACTGAGCGATGTTTTGTCGCTCATACTATACCCTACTGTAGTTTTGCAAACAAACAGAAATACGAGCTAGTGTATGTCGAGGATGACCAATAGTGGAGATTCTAATGCTCGAGGCTACATGAGGAGACTTTAAGGATTTAGTCGAGATATTTTACGGTTTTGATGTTATACTTTTGAGGTTTAGTATTTCTGAGTTTCATTATGAATTTGTATTACGCTGGTTTTTCCTAGACTTATATTTTATGGATGAATGATTATTTTGAGGCTTTAATTTTTATGGCTTCCGCCGACATCAATTTATGTCACTTTTCTTACGTGTAATTGATCGTATTAGCGTCTTGTTTTTTCCTTAGCGAAATACCACAGATGAGTCGTTTCGAGTACTAAGGCTTGGGACGGGTCGCTACTCTAAGTGTGAATCTAAGTGTGAATTTCCTGTTATCTCTAACTCAGGAGTATCTCAGTAGTCTTCACTTGAATGGTCCCCCTAAAGACTAAAGGTATATGGTTGACTCAAAGAGAGACTATCATTTTCTTGGAAGACACATCAAAATGTTTATAGCCATGACTCAAAGAGAGACTTTCATTTTCTTGGAAGACACATCAAAACATTTATAGCCACATTTATTATGAGCATATCCTACAAAGACAAGTCTTTTTGCCATGGGGTCTGGTTTGCCTCTATGTGACTCATGAACTTGAACAAAGGCACTACAGCCAAGCATTTTGAAGGAAAGTTCTACAGTCAGTTTAAGAGTAGGAAAACAGTTTGTAGAGCCTCAAATGGGGTCTTATATTAAAGGAGCCTAGAGGGTATATAAGATGTGTAGCAGTTAAGAGAGCTCCCATCCCCTCAAGATATTTAGGATTACAATTGGTAAACAATACGGCCCTGGTTACTTTTATTAAGTGTCTGTTTTGTTTTCTCTGCTACACCATTCTTCTGTGGTGTATTAGTACACGAACTTATGCCATTGGCCCGAAAGAAATCTCCAAGAACTGAGTTATAATATTCCTTTCCAATTATCGGTTTTAATAATTTTTATATTTTTCTGAAACCGAGTTTAAACCATTTTGTGAAACTTTTTAAATACTTCTTTAACTTCAGTTTTGTCTCTTAGTAGGTATTCCCAAGTTAATCGAGTGTGTCTGTCTATAAAGCTAACAGAACAACTTTTTCCATACACAATAGGTGTTTTAGGTGGCCCCTAAGCATCACTATGTATAAGGTCACATGGTTCAGAAGCAGTGTATGTTTTTAAATGAACCATGGGTTTGCTATGCTTAGCCAACTCACATATGCCACATTTGAAAGATAAATGACATTTTTTTTGAAATAAAGTAGGCATCAAATCATCATCATCATCCATACCCAGTATATCCCAACGACAGCAAAAGCTATCGCTAGGGTCTGAGGAAGGTAAGTGGTAGGCAGTTTATAAGCCCCGCATCATTGACTCTTCACGTCTTTCGTTTGGGAAATATCCTGGGGTTTGTCGTCTTCAAAAGCTTAGGATTCCTTTTATTCCTTAAACCCTTCTGATTTGACTGATACATGACGGGTCTAGAAAATTGAATGCCCTCAGTTTGATCCTATCCTTCCTCCTTAGCCGAACAACCTACATCCCCCCTGAGCGGTATGAGGCTGTTTATAAAGAACATTTCAAGTCTGAGCCTTCATGTTCCTAACCCTCTGAAACACATTTTAGATTTCTACAGGCTTAGTCTTCCTTCAGATAACATCCAATGGGCTAAAATTATCCTTTGTTTTTCCTCTTTCTTAGGGCAGCTAAGGCCGAGTTTGATATTCAGGTCTTCAGAGGCCTCTTCATAAGTAATGCATTTGACAACTCGCATTACTTTAGTAGGCATGACTCCTACGGACGGTTAGGACCACCACTTTCTCTCTGGCAGTGAGAAAATTCCTCATCATTATAATGAGTGTGTTTACCCATGTTTGTATGGTGGTATTTGAGTTTTACGAAGAAAAATGTGAGCTAAGGTTAGGAGGGGCCCTCCCTCTAGCGCTAGCTGGAGAAGTCGAACCTTCATCTGGATCAGTTGTGATCCAAAAAGGAAAATGATGTCTAAGTCATGCACAAACGTAGTTTCTTACCTCATGTTTCAATAAATCTTCACAAAATAAACAACGTTAGAGATCCTAGAGCTATTGTTTCGAGGAGAACCCTCCAATGCTTAAGTCACTTGCGGGTGTAGTCATGTTTGTATGCTGGAAAACTTAAGAAACCTGTCTCAGTTTGTTTTTGGTGTCCGTGTTTTTTTGTAATGGGTTCAACCTCTTTCTGTGGGATTTTTTTTGCCCTTTTATATTGATTGGGCAGTCAGTGCATGTTAAAGAGCCATGGAGGCGGCCACGTCTCCTACTATGCTGGCAGGTTGCGTCTACATGATCATCTTGTGGCACCATATGTTGTGTTTCATGGCTAAGCTGCATGCTGACTGACATCTATCTAGCGAGTGTTTCTTTTACCGAGCAGAGGTCGTGAACTTCATGCACTGCTAATGAGACCAAAGTTCACCTGCTCGGATGACACAAGACTCTTAAGTTGGCCAATAACGGTCAATGAAAGTCCACCTCGGCCAGTTGGCTTGTCAGCCACAGCCTCCTCCAGCTCAGCCTAGGTAGATCATCTAAGGCGGCTAGGGCAGGTCAGAGTCCCGTCTCAGTTCTTGGTCAGCCCGGCCAAGTTCCTAAGGCAAGTCAGCCTGGCCGCCATTCTATTAGATTGGTATGCAAGGTCAGACTGCTCTAGCTAATTAGCTCAGCTCAATTGTCCTTTCTCTGTTGAACCGCCCATGAATTACCCCAGATCGGCTATCACTCAATTCAGTTAGCACATGATCAGAACTACCGCCAGTCTGTTCAACTCAGCTCAGCTCGGCAAAGCTTCCTGTTCTTCTTGGCCAAACCACACAGGGCAACTCAGCTTGGCCATAGTACGCTTCGGCAGACTCAGCTCGGCCACAATATGCCTAAGCAGAGTCCTACCACGCAGCAAGCTTGACCTTCTAGCCCGACACATGGTGTCATTTGGCCTTCATGCAACCCAAGACTACCAAACAGCACAACCCTTCATCTCCGTATGTCAACCATGCGAAGGAGAATAGCCAGCACAGCCAACCTCAGCTGCTACGCGGCAAACATGCAAGCTTGAACTGTCACCTAGCCAGCCATGTGTCATCACCACCTTTGCTCTAGGCCATGCAGCTTTTAGCTTCAACAGCCATAAATAAGAACTTCATCGACATAAGCAAGACTAAGTCTCCTTGAGGTTATTTTTTCTCAAGTCTTTCTTAGACTCCACCTCGGCTCGGCCAACACCGCCCTATAGCGACCCACATAAATAGGTTTATACAGCCTTTAATTCCAACATAAGCTATACATTAAAATGTCCACAACTGACTTGAGCGTCGGAGGGTTTTCCCCAGGGCATTGACCCTGAGCCTCTAATGTTACCTTTCCTTCTCAGGCTCCAGTGACGGACCCTAACGGAGCGCTGACGCCATACCACTAGGATCGTCTTCGATCCACTTGGTGAAGATCCGACTTCATCATCTGGTGATAAAAGGAGGGCCTGAACCTCCGTCTCCCCTAAAATAGCCTTCAAAAGGCCTTCTCAGCAACTAGCCTATAAGTCCATCGATAGGAAGATGGATAAGAATGGTCAGACGGGGGCCAAGCAACCTATGACCCCTAGGAGACATTTGCGTTCTCCTTGACCCCTATTAGAAGAGGGTTCCCCAGGTCCCGTAGAATCATTTACACCCACTGGTGACTTTACCTAAGAGGAACATAGGAGGGCTATTCAATATGCAGTCCAAAATCCTAGCGTGTTCCAAACGGTGGTGAGAGAAATGAAGGAAAAAGCACCATTTGCTGGACCCAGTGAAGTCCCTCCCAGCTACTCTCATAAAAAAAGAGAGTTAATGGAGTATTCTCCAACTCGCCCCTAATATTATCTGGAACCTCGGGGTGAGTTTGTGGCCGAGGAAAGATGCTCAGGACAGCGATCTAGCCGCCAGCACGTTAGTCCGAGCCATTAGAAGCTCTAGACTACCATTTGAAACGTGCACAGAAAGCGCTACCGCCACTTAGACATGGCAGAGAAGTTGGCAAGGAGCCCAGAGCACAACCGTGGGAAAAATGCACTGCTCATTTGAGGCTGGGGGCCGGGGCAAGGTAAAGGTGCCTCTGTTGCCTCCAAGACCCATATTCTATCTGCTATGATGTAAGAAGGAATAGCAAGAGATCCCAAGCCCTTGTCAGGACCAAGTAATAAAAGGGACCCTCATCTATACTACCTCTTTCATTGTGATATTGGGCATAATAAAGAGGACTGCAAGCAGCCCACTTGGGAAATTAAGCGCTTAATTGAACTAGGTTATATGCAATGCTACTACAACCCCAGATTAAGCCTGCACAACATGCTAGACTTCACTCAGCCTCCTTTGGATGAAAGATGCCGACCTGACCCCAGACGTCGGCCACCTGAAGACGAAGACCCAGATGCAGTTGGACAGGTGCGGTGGGGTTCTGAACGGATAAGGCTGACCTGAAGGCGAAGATTGTCAACCCTTTGGAACAAAGTCCAAATTTCCTACATATATTCAAAGCTTTCTGTACAAACAGATATGAAGCAAGATTCATCTTGGCCATCGGGGCATGGAGGTCCCCAATCATTTTATTCAGACTTTTGGTCTGGCTCAGCTCGGCCTTATTCTATCTAGCATTCAACCAATGTTGGAAGCTTAGTTATCCATCCATCACCTTATGGTTCATGAGGAGATTCCTCGAGACTGCAAGAAACGTTCTGTACCTACCTGACGTCCATTTTATGGTTCGTAGCAGAATTGGAGCCTGATAAGATTTGTGCTTAGCCCGACAAGATTTGTGGTTAGCCGATCTCTGACTTATGGCTCATGAAGGGACTCGGGACACAAATTTTCCCATCTCTGTGACTTCTCTCTTATGACTCATGGGATCAAGGATACGATACATTGTGCACCCAGTGATGATAAAGGTTCACTCGGTCTTAAGGCTTGTCAGAGGTCTACCTTGCTTTGCTCTCTGCCTTATGGTTTTAAGGGAGCCCCAGATGCGACAGGTTTCACACTTCGGGAATAGTGGCCTAAATGGCCGCCCTCGTTCTCTGCCTTATGGTTTTAAGAGAAACCCCAGACGTGACAGGTTCACGCCTCGGCAATGACCTAAGTTGTCTTTATCCTCTGCCTAAAGGTTTTAAGGGGATCTAAATCGGCCATTACAAGGGAAACCTGGGTCGTACAATTTCATCTCGGCCGTTACAAGGGCAACCTGGGACATACAATCTCATCTGGGACGCGATAGATTTTGCATTCCTAAACGGATGACCTCAGCGGTCACCCCTTCTCAATGACTTACATGGTTAGTTCAGCTAAATGACTAATCAGTCACTGCCTTATGGCTCCAATGAGTCTACTTCGGCACGACAAATCCTAGTCCTTAGCTCGCCCCCAAATGGGTTGCTCCCTTTAGAAAGTAACCTACATCAACAAAGTATTTCGGGGCGCAACAATCTCGCCGAGCTCGACATATCTGATTAGTAGATGTTTGAAGCCAAGCGAATTCACCTAGGCTGGCCATGATTTTCAGCTCTGCCTGATTGCTTAACAGGCTTATCATTTCTTCATAAGATGGCTCAGCCCCACAGGATAACAAGTTTATTTTGAACTTAGAATTTTCAGACTTAGTTTATTCTATCAAAACTGTCTACAGAATGAGACATCTGCCAAGCACAGAGTCGACCTCAATCCTTGGCCATAACAAGTTTGGGAACTTAATGTTAAAAATAAAGAACTTTGAATAGAAGGGCAGAGCAGCGATACTCCTAGCCTTGGCAGGGCCGAAGCTAAGGACTTATAAAATTTTAAGAACAACTTGCTCAGTTCTGATTTGCGAGAAAAGAAGCAAATAGTGCTCAAAAATTGAAGTACACAAGAAGTAAAGAACTGAAATCTTCATTGAAATATCAAATCGTCAGAAGGGTATAAAAGATTATCCTAACCTTCTCAGAGTTCCCTAAGGTCAGCTCCCCCTTTGAATTGCTTTAGTTGAGCATTAAACTCTTCATCAGCTTTAGGGTTGCAGAGCTCTGCAATCCGGGGTTGCTGCCTATCTACGGCAGGATAGACTTCAGAGCAGACGTTGACGGCATGAGTTTGACTGGCCATCATCACTGAGCTCTGTATAACCAAAAGGTTATCCATAAGATACTCAGACCGTTTGAAATAAGCAACGACTTTATTTTTGATGGCTTCAGGCCCCTGGTCGAATTGTTGGATCAGCTCAGTCTTGCTCTTTTGCTCATCCTCCAACTCCTTCTGGCAGGCTTCCAGCGCCTTCTTTGAAGTTTCCAGCTACAAACAAGTCTGCGCAGATGCCAGCTCTATGTGTGCAACTACGCCCTGCAGCTCATCCACTTTGGAGTTTGCCGTGACCAGCTGGGTATCAGACTCTTCTTTCTTTTCTCGAAGGGTTGAGTTTTAAGAAGACAAATTTGACACTTCAGACCTTAGTGTCTCCACCTCTGCACCAATTTCCTCCAACTTGGTCTTCATTGGCTGCACCTCCTCAGCCAGCTTGTCGTAAGCTCTCTGTGTTTCAGCTTGCCTTTCACAAGCCCTAACACACACCTTGTACAATTCCTCAGCTCGAGTGAGGAATTTGTACTCCTGGACTCGGAACTGCACCAAGGACAAAGGTCAGAAGAAACACTTAAGCAGTTATCAATTCTAAAGAAAGAGTACGTACCAGAGCCATGTTGCTCGTGTAAATGTTGAGCATTTGGTTCCAATCCATGTGCTCAAATGTCTCCCAATCTCGAGGAAGAACTGAAACATGGAGCATCTTCCTCGCCACACCAGGATGCATGGCTGATTCAGAAGTGTGATAGCTCACACATCTTTTGACAAACATGCCGAGCCCAGAGGAAGCCCCCTCCTCTGGAGCTTTACCTCTATCTTCCTGCTGGGTGGGCCTCTCAACATTTTCCCTAACCTCAGAGGAAAAATAGGGTTGAACGACTCCCTATCGATTTGATACGACTCACATAGACGAGTAAGATCAGTGGCCTTCAGCTTGCAGACTGAATTTTGCACCGCCAGGGACGGTGCCCCCTAAAAGTTGAAATAGGGGGCACCTCAGTCATCAGGACAGCCGCTGAAGAGGGAGCTCCAGCAAGGCGCAGCCTCCGAAGAGGACGATTGTTCTCACTAGAACTCGACCTAACGGAGGAGGGTGAAGCACCACCGTCTCCCCCCAGATCCGGCAGAATAAGAACCTGGCTCTGACATGTACTGAGAATCAAAGGAAGAAGACGCAATAATAGCCATGGTTAGGGAAGAGGAAGCTTACAAGAAATATAAGGCAGGGGAGAAGATCTTGCCGAAGTTGGAGAAGATCATAAGATCGCTGGAGAATACAAAGGCACATGGAGGACAAGATAAAAACAAGCAGAAATGAAACCTCCCTGGCTGAAAGTCGAAGTCTTTTAAGGGTTGGAATTCGAAAAGGCATGGCGCCTCGAATTTCCCCCTCATTGAAACTTCAAACACCGAAAAGAAGTAATGATTACCGCTTCGTAATTTGCATTGGCATTAAATGCAGGCTGCAGCCCAATTAAAGATGGACACGTTATTAGCCAGAGAAATTGACACTCAATAGTAGGACAGAACAGATCAGTCTACCCTCGCTGATCAGCTCGGCCAGACTCATCTGGGGGAAAGCGATGAGACCAAAGTTCACCTACTCGGACGAGACAAGACTCTTAAGTTAGTTAATAACGGTCAACAAAAGTCCACCTCAGCCAGTTGGCTTGTCAGTCGCGGCCTCCTCTAGCTCAGCCTAGGTAGGTCATCTAAGGCAGCTAGGGCAGGTCAGAGTCCCGTCTCAGTTCTTGGTCAGCCCGGCCAAGTGCCTAAGACAGGTCATCCCGACTGCCATTCTATTAGATCTGTATGCTAGGTCAGACTGCTCTAGCTAATCAACTCAGATCAACTGTCCTTACTCTGTTGAACCGCCCATGAAGTACCCCAGATCGACTATCACTCGATTCGGTTAGCACATGATCAGAACTACCGCCAGTCTGTTCAGCTCAATTAGGCTCGGCAGAGCTTCCTGTTCTTCTTGGCCAAATCACACAAGGCAACTCATCTTGGCCACAGTGTGCTTCGGCCGACTCATCTAGGCCACAATATGCCTAAGCAAAGTCCTGCCACGCAGCAAGCTTGGCCTCCTAGCCCAACACATGGCGCCATTTGGCCTTCATGCAACCCAAGACTGCCAAACAGCACAGCCCTTCATCTCCACATGTCAACCATGCGAAGGAGAATAGACAGCACAGTCAACCTCAGCTGCTACGTGGAAACCATGCAAGCTTGAACTGCCACCTAGCCAGCCAGGTGTCATCACCACCTTTGCTCTAGGCCACACAGCTTTTAGCTTCAACAGCCATAAATAAGAACTTCATCGACATAAGCAAGACTAAGTCTCCTTGAGGTTATTTTTTCTCAAGTCTTTCTTAGACTTTATCTCGGCTCAGCCAACACCGCTCTATAGCCGACCCACATAAACAGGTTTATACAATCTTTAATTCCAGCATAAGCTATACATTAAAATGCCCACAACTGACTTGAGCGTCGGAGAGTTTTCCCCAGGGCATTGACCCTGGGCCTCTAACGTTACCTTTACTTCTCAGGCTCCAGTGACGGACCCTAATGGAGTGCTGACGTCATACCACTAGGATCGTCTCTGATCCACCTGGTGAAGATCCGACTTCATCAGTTGCGTTATTGGCTAACCAGATGGCATCGGCCTTCATTCTTTCTATGGCCGAGACGCCCATGAGAGATGAGACCGCTAACTTAGGATCGACATGATTATCTTTAAGCTTGTTTTGTTCGTGTAGACCTAAGATCTCAAGCAGCTTCGAGAAGATATCATGCATCCTCTGGGTCAACCCAACTTGATTGTGATTGGGCTTATTGGGCTGAGCTAAACCTTGTAGTTTACCGGACCGATACTGGTCGTTAATAAGCCGAGGAAAATGAGTGTCACTATTCGTTTATCAACTCATTTTCCTATTCTGTGTTCCATTTTTCGTGAAACTCATTCACTTCGAAAGAGTGTAACTTGTTGTTTTTCTCATGATGTTTGGTTTTGGACTCATCATACGTGTACCATGGCTTGATTTTGGGAGCTCCAATTGGATTCCAGGGACGTTGGGAAGATCATGACACTGATCAGGGTGATCTTAGAATTCGACAAGGCTCTAATAATTGGATTCGGGTGGTCTGAATGAAAGATTGTTAAGTAGAAAACAGGGTGGTGATCATGGGAGTGGAAAGTGATAAAATCGGGCTATGTCTTTTGGTTGCGTCTTGAAGAATATCAATAACAATTAGTGATGGTAGACTTGTTAAGAGACTCCTGATCATTCCTCATTCTGCTTCAATTTGACTTTGCCAAAGGCATTTCTGTAGTGTGTTAGATGTTGATTTTGTGCATAGTTTTCTTGAGAGTGGATGTCAAGAAAAGTAATTGGAGAAGCAATTTATGTGTAATTGGGAGAACTTTATTGTAATAAAAGTCAATGGACATATTGTTTTTTCTTGGTGTATTAGATATCTCTTGAGTTAGACATAGGCCAGGTCAATGGACGATGGCTTACTTTTAATAACATAATCTGAACGAAAAAGAAAATAAATATCCTGGATGTTTCTTTTGAGCTCGATTTCTATGGCAAAATAAAATAAACAATGGAGGGGACATGTTTAGGAATTCTTTGCAAAAATATGTACGTGATTATTCTTTATTAGGATAACAATAAAGACAAATAAATAAATAAATAAATATGGAAAGAAGATATGATATTCTTATCAGATATATTCTTCGCAGTTGGGAAAACGTCATCTCCATTAATCTCGTCTAAATGTTTATTTCAAAGCTTCTCTCTTCGGTGCTAACTAATGGTGAGACAAAGAAATAAGAGCTGAAGCTATAAATAAAAATCTAGACGGTACATATTATGCGACAAAATCGTTCAAAACCCGTTTAGCATGCGAAATGACTGTCATCACACGGGAGGTAATAAACTCATTTCAATATATCTTAATGTTCAAATGACTTGACCACGACTTTACCAGTGAGAACGAATTTTGAAAGTATAATCATGATTCTGTACAAAAGGAAGTACCTTGGGAAACTCTATTACCGGTAAAGATTTTTAAAAGTATAATTGAGATCTTGTTTGTAAAGAAACAAATATATTTTTCGAAAAAAGAAAAAAGAAAATTGTAGTGTTAAAAAAGACCCTGGATCTAGGGCAATTTCATACCAATAACTAGTAGTACTGAACAATTTTTTTTTTGTAAAAAAAAACTAAAAAAGCAAATTATTATAGAGTATTAGAATACTGCACACACCTTCATTCTAAGTATGTAAATTTGATATCTGCAATAGAAAACATGTGTTAGAGCTGTATACCCAGAACATCACTGTAGACCCAGAGCAGAACAATAGACCCGGAGAGAGATCTAATAGTGAAATACGAGCCCCATCAAACGCAAAACGCTTGATTCTCTTATCCCACCGTTCTCTGAAAACAAGTCAGCTACCGTTGTCTGCACCACATCAACAAGAAACCCAATTTATTGTTGATTATTGAACACGGTATTGGTGAAGAAGAAACTTTCATTCTTGCTTTTCAATCTCGTACAAAGGCATACATATATAATCTCGTACAAAGGCATACATATATAGCTACACTACCTCTATCAAATATGTCAAGTGTATCAATTACCCCTAATTACAATCAATCAAAATTAATTACAATAAATGTCCTATAATTACTCCCAATCACAATCTACTATTTAAGGTATACGTTACATTTGGAATATTCAACATTTATTTCATCATTGCTCTTAATTACTGATATGACGCCTCAATGATACGGAGATCAAAGGACATTCTGCCTCGTAGTGGGTGTAATACTTTGCTAGAAACGTATAAACTTAAAACTTAAATAACAAAAACAATTAATCATTCCAACTTTTAACATCTCGATACATCTCAAGTTTTCTATGCAACACAAAGTACATTATAACTGTATTAATAACATCAAAAATGCATCTAAAATCAACCTTGCGTCTCCTATTAAAAACCTTCACATGAAAAAGAGAATATACATTAAAGGGTGAGCCCTTTTTGCTTGCTCAGTAAAATATATCAGCCTTCTAGGCACTAATGTTATTTCTGCTTCTCCTTATTCCCCCAACTTGACCTACACATGCATATACATGAAATCCAATACAGGCATACGTACATATATAGCATACAAGATATACTTTATTTTCTTCACATAGTTGACATGCTTTCAGCTTCACTTACATACGTTCATACGTACGTACATGGATTCATTCTTTATATAGAATTTCTTAACTTATCATACTACAAAAGAGGTCCCAACGTAACGTCCGGAAGTACTCCATTTGCTACATCATAAATGCATAAATATATGCTTAGGTCTCATACATGCTTAAATAGGTAATATATGGTCTTAGGTCTCCGCAACCACGAGGAGCCACCTTGCAACTTAACATAATAGGACTCTTTTGGTACTTATTAAATTCATCACAAGTGGCTATCTCGTTTCTCATAGGAAGTAAGTCTGATCCTTTTGTTTCATTTATCTTGCATCAAAGGAGATACCATTCTCCTTTTGGGGTTCGTGGATGCATTCATACTCAATTTTATGAAAGAACATAACTCATACATATCAGTAAAAATATGAATCGTAGTAGTTGAAAGCTTAAAAGCATTTGTATTAACATGCATTTACCACATTGTTAAGAAAACAATTGCATAGGCTAATCATTAGACATCACTTATAATGACATCATAGACTTAGTATCACTATACATTCATAAATCTTACTCTAAAGTTAGACTTAACATTTTAGGATTGTAGAACTCGAAAAGAAGTGTTCAAAACATTTTAAATCACCTCAATCAAAGTTTCATATTTTAAGATATGACTAAAACATGCTCATGTGACTGGTCTGGCCACCCCGAACGTTAGCGTCTCCATTTTAGGGTTCAGCCTGACACACACTGTATACCGAACTCTAAAAGTTGTCGTGGTGATTCAAGTGTTCAACAAGCCCCTAAAGCATTTCCTACAATAATCTAACCACGAAAAATTCATCCTTTCATCCTAGGAACACATGTCTACAACCTCAATTTACTCAAGTGTAATAATGCAATAGGATATAAAACTTCATCAAAATTCACTAGTCAACATCAATAATTCATCAAATCTCCTCCAAGAACTACCAATCCACAACCACTTCACCACCATATCATCATTCATTCATCACCAAAGTAAAAACACCCAAAAAAAAAAAATTGGCAATCCCTTACCTTTTTCTTGTAGAGTCTTCTTCACAATTCTTTCAATAATGAGTTCCATCCACTACGCACAACCTATTTCATCATAAATGATCAACCTATTCTTTTAAGACTATTATTTCAATCTCTCAATATGACTATAGAACTAAAAAGTTGATTACGTTATATTCACATACTTGATGTGCTGATTTTAAATTTGGCTTCGGATAAGAGACCCTGCACACCATAAGATGAACGAGTGCCTGATCCCAAAAAGTTGGTTATTGTAATGCGTCTCTTTGTCGGCTTTTGTGCGTTATCATAAGATGATCGAGTGTCTGATCTCAAGAAGTTGGTTATTGCAACGCGTCTCTTTGTCGACTTTTGTGCGTTATGGAAGAGAGAACGATGTCGAAATAAATATTTCGCTTCCATTTCTCCTCTTTCTTTAATAACAACGGAAGACAATAATAATGGAGGATAAAATTACTCTTTTGCCTTTCTTTTTAAATTTATTTTTCTTGGTCGTTGCAATCTTAATACATGATTGGATTGTTGATAAGCCCTTGCTTTTTTTTTTTCTTGAGCTATGGCTCCATTGTTATCACCATATAAAGCTATAGGATTAATAGCGGAAGGAATCATTCCAAAGTCAGTGATGACCTTACTCCGAACTGTTTCTTAAGTTGCCTCTGAATCTGTAATGTACAACAACAACATTACATCATTGTCTTAGAGGCTTTCGCTTATGGCGGAGTACGGAAGGATCGAATGTACGCAACCATATCCATGTGTTAGAAACACACAGGGCCGTTTTCCGAATCCAATCCAAAACACCAAATTTTGCACCTAATCACTTATTTTGTGCAATAAACAGTAAAAAGTACTCCAACCGCAATCACCAAATCCAATACCAAATAAGGATATTCCTTAAAGATTATTCTATCATTCTATTTTTAATTCATTATTATAAATAATTTAACACAAATATAATATTCATATAAATTTAACGTAAGTATTCATTAATTCACAATTCATTCTTATAACGAAATTAACGAAATTGACGAAATTCTTTTTTACAATGAAATTAACGAAATTAACGAAATTCTTCTTTATAACGAAATTAACGAAATTATAATTTTCTTAAGGTAATTAAAATGATGATGTGCCGGATGAATTGCGATTTGGTGCAATGAATAGTGTTGCACCTATTTGCGTCAACACTATTTATTTTCACCTATTAGGTGTTGGGTTTGATGCTTGGTTGGAGGGGATTTTTACACCAAACGGGTATTTTGGTGCATGGGTTGGAGATGACCATTAAGCAAGAGAAAATCTAAAATAAGAAACAATAAATGAAAGGTTTTATTGGAAATGTGCAATCTTTAAATAAAAAAGCATTGGACTTGGAAAAAAAAGGCTTGAACTATAAATCATAAACTTAAATAAAACTGATAGATGCATTTTAGTGTTGGTAATCACGTTTTATTCATGTCAATTGGCATTTTGCATTTTATTAAGGTTGCATGAGTATGATTTTATTTAATTGAGTTTCAATGGTATATATTGCAAATTCACCGTGTTTTTGGTACTTCCTAGTATGTTTGTGTTATGACCCGTAAATTATTTTTTTAAATGAAAATTTGTCATGCACTACACATGCACACGTGACACAAACAAACACTAATATATAATATATATACACACTACACACACGGTAAAAAGAGAAAACAAAAGAAAACAACAATTAAATATATTTACATATTTACATTACACGGCAGAAAAGAATTAGGAAAAGAAAATAGAATAGATAAGTTTAAAACTTAGAACTCAACATGATTAGGAAGTAAATAGATAAAGTTGAATTTAAAAACCAATCCTAATCATACTAGAATTATACCAAACCCTAGCCTATACCTATATACCCACACATACCATATATTCATACCCTAATCAAAAAAAAAAAAAAAGGGACGGCAGCCCTTGAGCCCAGCCGTTCCTTATTCTTCAATTTCAACAACTTGATGTCGCAGCCTTCAAAGGCAAAAGCTATTAGTCTTCCTCCGATTTTCATTCCGGTTCTTTATATAATGCGTATAATCGAGACACGAGACAAGTATCCTTGCTATATTTGCTATGTTTTTATATGTTATTATACTATTTTCCTATCAAATTGGATCATGCATACGTAATTGTGATTTTTATAGATTGTTGTTTATACGTATATACTCGTTGTAATTATGTATCGATTATGTGTATATGTATAAAGATTGCATGATATTGATATGTTTGGAGCCATGTAAGTTGCGCGTCACCGTGGTGTGTCACTGCCCATGTATGATATATATATGTATATATATATATATATATATATATATATATATATATATATATATATATATATATATATATATATATATGTATACATGAATCAAGGTGGAGCAATATATGTGTTATTTCAATGTAATCGGTTTATGAAGATGATATAAAGTAAATTGTTTTCAAATCTACTTTCAGATGTAAACAGAAAAAAAAAATTCCTTGTGAATTTAATACGTAAACAGTGTGGTATTCATTAGCAAATGCAATTTGTTTCATGATGCTGCCTTCGAAGTTAAAGCGATAGTTATTACATAAAATAATTTGCAAACGTTAGTTATTATATGAAGTAATTTGCAACCCAAATGATGGTTATTTTTATAAAATGATTTGCAAAACGTCAGTGGTTGCATCTTTAAATACCAATTACAATTTGGAGTTGCTGCCGTGGATGGGTGCCATTTAATGAATATAGGTTTATATATTATATATTATATAAAGTATTATCATATGTGATGTGATTAAAATTGATCTTATTTGAATTGCGTGAGATGAAAAAAAAAACAAAGAAATGCATATTTTGGATGAGTTTTGTGTTGCTGCCGAAAGTGCATGAAGAAAAAGGACCGTAAATGTGTAAGTGTTATGAAATGTTGTGTGACGTGGGATTTTGGAAGTATCAGACAAATGTATTTTCAAAAGGTAACTTGATCTTTTAACTTATATCTATATATACATACGAGTACATATACGTGGGTGTACTTACACGTGGTTGAGGACTTGGAATGGAAAAGGAAGTAAAAGTGTAACGGTAGTTATAAAAGTGTTTGCGAAATTACATGTTTTGAAAAAGTCACCCTTACAAAGGAAATATATTGTATAGTTGGATTTGGTTCCAAACAAACATCGGAGAGACTGGTTGCTATTGCAGCACGAGGTGGATGAGCCGTGGCGGTTATAAGCAATATGCAGGGCTTGTGGTCAGGTAAGTGGTCTATCTGTGCTCGTTATGTTGTCATGCATCAGAGGTAAGTGGTCTATTTGTGCTTGTTATGTTTATCATGCATTAGTGTGTTGTTTGTTGCATATCTGTAATTGGATTTTCTCTATATATGAGTTGTGTGTATATGTGAGACATGTATGTAAACTGGGTATATGGAGGTTGTACGATTTCAATGCGTATTGTATATGTATATGGATATGTGAGGGTATACATACACGTATATATGCACGTGTATGGGCGCGGGCATATGTATGAGTATGGATACACCAGATTTTGTATGATATGCATTTGCATTCATGGCACGTGCATTTGCATGAGGTATACTACGTCTATAGGGCGTGGGTATCGGGATGACTTACCGTGTCTATAGGGCACCGGGGTCATGAGACATACTGCGTCTATAGGGCGTGGGTGTCCAAACGGCAAGTGGTGGCTAGAGACCACGACGCTGGATTTAGGACCCGGGAGCATGCATTTCATATAGGTCTAGGGGCATATTGCATGACATGATTCTCGTTGCGTGTGACACGTTGATTGAGCGTGCATCATGGAGTTGCGCATTGTTATATGGAGTGACTTACCTTCCGTAGTTTATCTACTTGATTGGTATGTGTTATTCTCTTCTTTGTTATGTGATTATTTAGTTGCTGTGTATGTCATATTTAGGAAGAGCATGTGTCACGGTAATTGAGGTTGAACTGATGAATTATTTATTTTGTGTTTTTGAAGTGTTAACTGTTAAGATAATTAAGTGAAATTATTGGTGGACTAAGGACATGTATGTTAAATGTAAAGGTTATGTGTATTTGCTTATGCATGTATGATTTCTATAACAAGTATATGTAGGTTGCTTACTGAGCCTGTTGATTTTGGCTCACACCATCACTCACCAGTTTTGTAGGTATGAGAAGTTAGGGCATGCTTACACAGAGGTTGGTATACCGTAGAAAATCGAGACGGGAGATTTCGAGACTAAGATATTTAGAAAAGACTCTCGAAGGTTGGTTGAGACAGTTATTACGATATTCGAGGTTTATATATTTTTGAGATTAGTGTTTACATAAATTGACTATTGTATTGATTAGAAATTTTTGGACATTGTGTTAATGATGATGGTTATTTTATCGAGGGTTTTTAGTTTATGACTTCCGCTGACATCGATTTACATTATTGTGATAACGTGTAATTGAATTGTGTCGACGCCTTGTATTCTCTTTAGTGAGATACGGCGGGTGCACCATTCCCGATACTAGGGCTCGGGAGCGGGGCATTTCAGGTGGTATCAGAGCATGGCTCCAGATCCACGGCGGAAGCGTAGATTTAGGCCATGACCTTAGAAATTAAGTAGTGATCTAAACAATAGGCGATGGTTGAACATAAGTACTGATCTTAGTCGTAAGCTATGATTATATTCTAAGTACCGAACTTAGAAATAAGTAATGATTTTAGACGTAGGAAATGATCATACCAAATATCGATTCTAGAAGTAAGTCATGACATTAGACCTAAGTGATGATCGGATAAAAAATATACCCACGTATACCTAGGACACTCCAAACGACTAAGAATTGTTTGCCTTATCTAAGTGTTGATTATAATCATTCGTATATTTCCTTAGTTCCGACCCTTGCAAACCCAGTAACGTTATGATAAAGGAAGCGGGTTCATGCCTCTGCTTTTGATAGTAGTGTCAGAGCGTGATTAGATCTAAGTTGGAAACGTAGTTCCTAAGAGATGATTTATAGTAAAACGAATTATTAAGAAAAGGATCTATTAGCATTATGATCAGTAGAGTTTAGCAAAGAATACTGTATAAAGGGGTCTATAGTTATGATTAAGATGTTGAACTTTTGAGTATCAGCTAAGCCGAAGATATTAGTCCACTAGAGATATTGATTGATAGTGATAATCGAGCATTACTAAAATGAGTACAGTGGAATGACAAATTATTACAAATCTGGGTTGAGTGTTGATTTATAAAACACATAAGTATTGATGTAACGAGTAAGCTCGAATTGAGATAGAGTAAGCATGAACAATTAGTGGGTGTATTTCAGGTGAGATCTAACTACGTTAGAATTAGCGGTTGAAATAATCATGTAGAGGAGAACGGTGGACCAGTGTGGCGCGCGGAAGCATGGTGAATCAGAACACCTTAAGTTGATTAACATTTAGTGTGTCATGCTAGGAGTAGACAATTTAAGTTAATGATTTTATGATGATAGACGAATGTTAGACTTATAAGAAATATTACATAGGCGGATTTTCTTTGACAGTAAGGGGTGACAAATTTATACGAATTATGGGCAAAAAAAAATTTAGTAGTCAAATGTTTTCGTATAAAAACGAATACCAAGGTATATTCTATATTTTAAAGGTCTTTTTCAAAGATTTTCGCTTCTATGTATTTCAACTAGTTTCATTTCTTTATATGATCTATTGATCTTACAAGGTTATATTTCCTTCCGTATTTGCACATCAACATAATAGGATTTCAACTACCCCTGACAACTTTGAAAAATAGATATATTTTTAAAATGTTGATGCTTCGCAGAATGATATGTTTGTAAATTTCTTATTTCTTAAAATTTTTGCTTAGCTAGGCATATTTTGCTAAAATAACCTGATTTGTCGACTATCAATATTGCAATCAATTCATCCGTTAAAAGTTTTGAAGTTATTTATCTGCTTACGATGAACTCACTTAAATTTTTGTGAAACAGAACATAGCTCTCAAAACATATATTTCGTTGGAAAGAAAACACACCGCGTTTAAATCGTTTTGTAAAAAGAAGTTTTACAATTGTTGTGTCTCTATTGTTTTGAAGTGGTTTTAACCGTGATACTTTTGCGAACAAATTAGATGATTGTTTCATAAATGGTCATTTGAGACACTGCATTGGGGAAACAAATACATGATACTTTAGATTTTGTGTTTACAAAAAAAAGAAGATATATTATTTTAACGGTAAAAGCTATATTCCAAATTATAGTTACGTAAACTATTTTTTTTATTGAAGGAAAATATGTCCATGCCACACTTCATATACTAGGTTGTTGATGTTATATCTGAGAAGAGTAAGGACATGACCATAGAGCTAGCTCGTAAGTACATGAGAATTGATTTTGAGACTTGATTCTATATTTATGAAGTGTAATGATTAATAGATTGGAGGACTTGCTGGATATTACGGATGATTATGAACTAGGAGATGAATCATATATTATGAGCTAAGAATTCAGAATTGTTGCTTACATGTATATAAGTGGAACGATACACGTCTTGCGGTATAAGTGAAAGTTTATAAGTTGCAATTATAGAGAATTAAGTTAAAGATTATTAGTACACCTAAGAACTAATTTTAGCGGGCTGCTGATGATCGCAGATATGAGTATTATAACGAATGACGACTGGGATATGGAACCCACAGTATGGTGACGATACCTTTAAGCTTGAATCTAGAAGTATAAGAAGATAGGTGATGATCTTAGATAAGCAAAGAGGAAAGAACTAGAGATATCCTTGTAGATACACAAGAAATGATTTTGAGGATTTAGTTTTATGTCAAGGAAGTTAATGTTAACATAGTGGAATACGCATTAGATATTTAGTACGTCATTATTTAGGGAATGGATCAAGTAGAACCATACTAAGTCATTGATTACGCCATATGCAAGTTTCGAGGACGAAACTTATTGTAAGAGGGGAGAAATGTTATGACCCGTAAATTATTTTTTTAAATGAAAATTTGTCATGCACTACACATGCACACGTGACACAAACAAACATTAATATATAATATATATACACACTACACACACGGTAAAAAGAGAAAACAAAAGAAAACAACAATTAAATATATTTACATATTTACATTACACGGCAGAAAAGAATTAGGAAAAGAAAATAGAATAGATAAGTTTAAAACTTAGAACTCAACATGATTAGGAAGTAAATAGATAAAGTTGAATTTAAAAACCAATCCTAATCATACTAGAATTATATCAAACCCTAGCCTATACCTATATACCCACACATACCATATATTCATACCCTAATCAAAAAACAAAAGGGACGGCAGCCCTTGAGCCCAGCCGTTCCTTATTCTTCAATTTCAACAACTTGATGTCGCAGCCTTCAAAGGCAAAAGCTATTAGTCTTCCTCCGATTTTCATTCCGGTTCTTTATATAATGCGTATAATCGAGACACGAGGCAAGTATCCTTGCTATATTTGCTATGTTTTTATATGTTATTATACTATTTTCCTATCAAATTAGATCATGCATACGTAATTGTGATTTTTATAGATTGTTGTTTATACGTATATACTCGTTGTAATTATGTATCGATTATGTGTATATGTATACAGATTGCATGATATTGATATGTTTGGAGCCATGTAAGTTGCGCGTCACCGTGGTGTGTCACTGCCCATGTATGATATATATATATATATATATATATATATATATATATATATATCAAGGTGGAGCAATATATGTGTTATTTCAATGTAATCGGTTTATGAAGATGATATAAAGTAAATTGTTTTCAAATCTACTTTCAGATGTAAAAAGAAAAAAAAAATTCCTTGTGAATTTAATACGTAAACAGTGTGGTATTCATTAGCAAATGCTATTTGTTTCATGATGCTGCCTTCGAAGTTAAGGCGATAGTTATTACATAAAATAATTTGCAAACGTTAGTTATTATATGAAGTAATTTGCAACCCAAATGATGGTTATTTTTATAAAATGATTTGCAAAACGTCAGTGGTTGCATCTTTAAATACCAATTACAATTTGGAGTTGCTGCCGTGGATGGGTGCCATTTAATGAATATAGGTTTATATATTATATATTATATAAAGTATTATCATATGTGATGTGATTAAAATTGATCTTATTTGAATTGCGTGAGATGAAAAAAAAAACAAAGAAATGCATATTTTGGATGAGTTTTGTGTTGCTGCCGAAAGTGCATGAAGAAAAAGGACCGTAAATGTGTAAGTGTTATGAAATGTTGTGTGACGTGGGATTTTGGAAGTATCAGACAAATGTATTTTCAAAAGGTAACTTGATCTTTTAACTTATATCTATATATACATACGAGTACATATACGTGGGTGTACTTACACGTGGTTGAGGACTTGGAATGGAAAAGGAAGTAAAAGTGTAACGGTAGTTATAAAAGTGTTTGCGAAATTACATGTTTTGAAAAAGTCACCCTTACAAAGGAAATATATTGTATAGTTGGATTTGGTTCCAAACAAACATCGGAGAGACTGGTTGCTATTGCAGCACGAGGTGGATGAGCCGTGGCGGTTATAAGCAATATGCAAGGCTTGTGGTCAGGTAAGTGGTCTATCTGTGCTTGTTATGTTGTCATGCATCAGAGGTAAGTGGTCTATTTGTGCTTGTTATGTTTATCATGCATTAGTGTGTTGTTTGTTGCATATCTGTAATTGGATTTTCTCTATATGTGAGTTGTGTGTATATGTGAGACATGTATGTAAACTGGGTGTATGGAGGTTGTACGATTTCAATGCGTATTGTATATGTATATGGATATGTGAGGGTATACATACACGTATATATGCACGTGTATGGGCGCGGGCATATGTATGAGTATGGATACACCAGATTTTGTATGATATGCATTTGCATTCATGGCACGTGCATTTGCATGAGGTATACTACGTCTATAGGGCGTGGGTATCGGGATGACTTACCGTGTCTATAGGGCACCGGGGTCATGAGACATACTGCATCTATAGGGCGTGGGTGTCCAAACGGCAAGTGGTGACTAGAGACCACGACGCTGGATTTAGGACCCGGGAGCATGCATTGCATATAGGTCTAGGGGCATATTGCATGACATGATTCTCGTTGCGTGTGACACGTTGATTGAGCGTGCATCATGGAGTTGCGCATTGTTATATGGAGTGACTTACCTTCCGTAGTTTATCTACTTGATTGGTATGTGTTATTCTCTTCTTTGTTATGTGATTATTTGGTTGCTGTGTATGTCATATTTAGGAAGAGCATGTGTCACGGTAATTGAGGTTGAACTGATGAATTATTTATTTTGTGTTTTTGAAGTGTTAACTGTTAAGATAATTAAGTGAAATTATTGGTGGACTAAGGACATGTATGTTAAATGTAAAGGTTATGTATATTTGCTTATGCATGTATGATTTCTATAACAAGTATATGTAGGTTGCTTACTGAGCCCGTTGATTTTGGCTCACACCATCACTCACCAGTTTTGTAGGTATGAGAAGTTAGGGCATGCTTACACAGAGGTTGGTATACCGTAGAAAATCGAGACGGGAGATTTCGAGACTAAGATATTTAGAAAAGACTCTCGAAGGTTGGTTGAGACAGTTATTACGATATTCGAGGTTTATATATTTTTGAGATTAGTGTTTACATAAATTGACTATTGTATTGATTAGAAATTTTTGGACATTGTGTTAATGATGATGGTTATTTTATCGAGGGTTTTTAGTTTATGACTTCCGCTGACATCGATTTACATTATTATGATAACGTGTAATTGAATTGTGTCGACGCCTTGTATTCTCCTTAGTGAGATACGGCGGGTGCACCGTTCCCGATACTAGGGCTCGGGAGCGGGGCATTTCAGTTTGGATGTGCAAAAGTCGATGTGTTTGGAGTTGGATTGACATAGTGGAAGAAAGAAGGTGAAAAGATTGGAAGTATAGTTTTAGGGGATGTTTAGTTGGGGTGTTTAGTTTTGGATTGATATCCGAGTATTTGATTTGATATACTAGCTTCCCTTGTATATCAATATAGGGAAATATGGGGTATAGCTTTTGAACCGGTCAAGGCCGCCGTTGCCGCCGCCGTCTGCTGTTCCGACCAGTCAAACTTTTCCGACCACTTTTCCGGCCGTCTACCTTCGATACCCATCTCAATTTCGATACGTTCTAAACACCATCAATGTCAATCATGCTCATTCTCACTTTAATACCAAACGAGTATGATTTTTACGCCCAAACCCATATACTCCATACTCATACAATGTCTACCCATTCCGATTCTGATTTCGATATTCAAGTGTAAACCAAACGTCACCTTGGAAACACAGATCCATCTCCAAATCTTCCGAATCGCTCCCCATGGACTGACAACAAATCTTTCTATTTTCCGAGATCCGGCCCGAAGTCTGCTTGGATTGCTCCCTACCAACTGAGAAGCATCAATGCCTATTCTCTCGGGAGCACTCCCCAAGTCTCTCGGGATGGCTCCTCAGGATCATAACTTTTTTTTAATAATATATTTTAATGACGTGGAGGCTCCCTATAGATTATGTCCAAGGGAGGCTCCATTAAGGGCATGAATAGATTGAAACTAGAATTAATTTTCTTTTTAGCTTAGTTTTATTTTAGGGTTAATTTTAGATAGAGAACTTCTTCCTTGTTCCTTTCTATATTTTTTCCCTAGACTTCTACTCAAATTTCTTCCTTGTGTTTGTGGAGCTTTGGATACTAAGTATAATAAAGGAATACGGCCCTCTTAAAATCCTCTTGTCTTTAGTTCTTTAATTATACTTCTTGCATAATGGATGCTGGAAAAATGATTGCACTAGTAAAAATGCCTAAGTGGTCTAGCTTTTAGCTTGGAGTTTGGTACTTTTCTTACTTTTGCACTTTATTTCCATTAGATTAGAGCTAGAATTCATGTTGAGGGAATCTCGCTTCTTGTTAGTTAATTACCTCATCCATGATCATTTACGGTAATTTACATCTAGTTAACTTTAATTAATCTACTTTGGCAAAATGAGTATTTTAATGTTTTTATTATTATATACCCTAGTTCTTGTGGGGTCGACCCTTACTTCTCTATCTACTAATCAGATTAGGATGCGGGAATATTATTTGGTGCAGTGACAACACATAAAAACTTGGAATCTTCAAAAAATACAATGCGAAAGAGAGAAAACTAGAGAGAATTTAGAGAGTAAATTACTGTGAAATTGTAAAACAGAGTTCATTAGTAGAACTACAGTATAAGTTGTTAATAAAGACATTACAGCAAAATTATGATCTGCTCAATTTGACAGGTTTTTATGGCTTTGTTTGATGAGGTCAAAGGAGCGTAATCGCAAAAAGAGGATGTGCAGTGAGATGGAGTAGGAGGAAGCATGTAGCGCCCCACCCGGGACTAAGGTCTCGGCACGGTGCACCCGCCGTACTCTACTACGAGAAGTACAAAGTCACATCATCATACATGTACAAATCGTAATAATATGTATCGATAAGCGGAAACAAAATGACATAAGCAGAAATAACTGTTGACAGGAGTACATCCTAATACATCCGCATAAATGTCATAAATACATCCATGATACAAAATGTTAAAATACAGAGCTGAATATCCCAAAATACAAAAGAGGCCGTAGCCAGCTACTAATCAGCTCCATACATCTAGTCCCTGGGCTCGTCTTCAATGAACTCTGGTTCAGGGTCCTGTGGATCTGCGTGGTAATATAAAGGGGTGAACGATAACGAATCACTCAGCAAGTAGCTCCGCCTAGGTTCGTCAAGTGGATCATACATGGGAGTCGGGGTGAGGGATGATACAGTATGGTGTAACACAATGAATCATGAAACTCAATATAACAGAAAGAGTAAAGCATAGAGTAGATGCTGACAAATAAAACTTAATGTTAATGTGGAAGTAAGAACGCATGTATCATATCATGCATCATTATCACAGATAGAAAGCATTGTAAAGTAGACATACTATCCTGCTTAAACAAACTGGTCTTAGCTCATGGTTACTTTGCTCTTGCGTACAATTTTCTTTGGTTTGTTCTTGTCATTATGTAATATTACTTGTCTTATTTTTGAGATTCATGACTTATAGTTACTTGGTACAGGAGACATGATCGTGACATATGCAATGGAAAACATTTTCTGAAAAGAAAACCCTTTATTTCATACTTGCATAAACATGACATGACATGGCGGCTATAGCACTTTTCATAACATGAGAATGGTACCCACGACATACCGAATGATTCTCCGAGTAGCCACGAGTACCGTCTATGAATCCTAATGGTCCAACCACGGTGTTACATCATACGTACATAGGACTAACGGTGACACGCTATAGCAGATAACCCGGGTCCGGACATGGTGTTACACTCTGCGATAACGTATTTTGCCCCTGATATCCTCCTTCAAGACCAGACATCAGACAGCGCTCCACACTCAACGTCATAGAGGTAATATAAAAGGCAGAGAACCCTAACCCCGGGCAAGGTGTTACACTCAGCCTGCATATCATGCGTATAAAGATAGGTACAAAGCTCTTTTCCCAGACAAGGTGTTACACTTACCTATGAGTACATGCATAAGTCGTATGGAATCAATCGTCTCGCGGTACAATTCTTAAAATCTTATAGTCTTAAGACATTTCATGCAGGACTCAAGTTCATAAACATGTTCCATAATACAGAAAACATGAGGACACTATGCATGACGTGAACTTCTTTTGGTAGATATCTTAATGGTCATTCTTGATTAAGCCGAGTTCTTATTGGTGCGTATGCGAGCATACATAGTTTTGATTAGTTGGTGTACTTCTTGCGCCGTATAATTTATACATATGAATTTAATTCCCTTGACTTAGACATTTGTGTAAATAGTGTATTTATACTATACGCGTATTAATTACGAGGGTGCACTTGATTATAATAATCATAATGGGTTAAGTCATGTCTTTTGGGCCATATATCTTGACTTGAAATATTTTCGTATTTACAATGTTAGAAATTCAAGCCATATCATGTTATCAATTAAGTTAATCTTAACACATACTTAACTCATACTCTTATGTAGAGTCCAAAGTTACCTTAATTATGGGTAATGGCCAAAATTGGGTTTAGGGCCAAAAGGCTCTGTTATTCCAATTTCATTTTGTTCATTCTTCTCTTATATAATTCCATTGTACTTTAATTGTCATAGCCAATTATAGTTTATGCCAATATTGTGGCCTCTTGAAAATTAATTCATATTAATCCTTGTTAGTCTAAATACTAAAAAAACCATTGGGCCGACAATAATGTGACCCATCAATTTAGACTTCCATACTATGTAATTGTGACACTTATGGCCCTTTTCTTTGTTGTGTGCATGTCATAGCTACAATTATATTCCAATAATAATTTACGCATCAAAATTACTTATTTTTGAGCCTTGAGCGAAAGTGGAGGTGCTTAAAATGAAATTTCTCATTACCAATACAAAGCTTGATGTTCATCATGATTCGAATACATATACCAAAGGATAATATACTCATGTCACATCATACATACATGTTTATGCTCGCCAAAAATGCAATTTTATTGATGATAATCATACTAAAATAACATGTAAGAACATAGTATGTATCATCTCATGATGGTGGTCATACTACACATAACATACAACATATGAAGCTAAGAATAGAGATTTTTATGTCATTTATCCTCTCTAAGACCATGATCATCAACATACACATCATGATGATGGTGATGAATTCATGGACTATAAAGGGGGTCATGGCCGTCCCCTATAGAAAGGAAAAATTATGATGCTAACATGGATGATGTTCAAAGATAGCATCTTGGTATACATGCATAAAGAAATAATTAATATTGCATCATTATAAAACTTCCATTCTCTATTTCCATGATAATCTTTTCTATTACATATGAGTATAGAAGAATTGACATGCATGTATCAAAATGACAAAGGAGATTATTCTTAGCACACTTATTAGCATAATATACTCATATGTCTTCCATTTGGCATTTAAGTGTAAAGATAATAAGAAAGATGCATTCTTCTTGACATGCACGGCTTAGATGGTCCATTAGTGACCAAATTTCATCTTGCATGTTAGATTAGAGTAGTATTCTAAATACAGTTGATGGTTTCGTTCAATAAAAAAACACATGCATCATCAATTTTAACATGCAAGCCTTCATTCATGTCAACAAACTTAAAGACCATAATTTTAGTTGCATGCATGATGCATTAGTTATTAATGAGCATAATAATCTTAGATTTCAATTTTCTTGAAGAAACTAGGAAGAAATACTTGCCTTTGGAGCTTGAGCCTTACTCTAAATGGTGAAAGATTTCTTCTTTAACCCCTAGCTTGAAAGTTATGGCCTTGGAGGCCAAAGTGAGGAAAAGAATTAGTCTTTTATGAGGAAGATAAGAGTATAATTGTTCTAAGATTCAATCTAGGTGAACTTTACCTTGGATTGGCTTGACTTTCCCCTCTTTTTAAGTTGAAGCTACTCCCTTGTTGAAACCTATGGTTTGAAGGATTAAATGGAAGAGATGGAGAGTCGTTGTGAAGGAGATGAGAATAAAATAGAAAGGATATAGATACAATAGAAGATGTTATTACATGAAATGAAGCTTGATGGTTGCTTGAAGTTGAAAGAATTTCCTTGGTTCTTAATCTTGGGTCCTCACAGTTGGAGGAGAGGGAAATGGAATGAGATATCTTGGGTTAGTGAGAGAGGGAGTGAAAGGTTTTGAGGAGAGAGTGTTGGTAGAATAGAAGGAAAGGAGGCTTGTGTATTAAGAAGGTTCTTATGCCTTCTAATTTCCCTTTGGCCGAGATTAGGGTAGTGGGAATAGAGAATGATTGTTGTTTCCTTGGGTTAAGGAGATGGTGGATGGAAAAAAGATTTTGCATGAAATTCTATTGCAGAACTCTCTTACATGATGTAATAGATGAAATGGTGAGAAAGATTTATAATGGATAAAGGAAGAAACAATTCTTGATAAGAGAGAAGGGAAAATGACAAAATTTTGGGTAATGGTGATAGGGTGGCCGGTTGAGGTAGGAAGGGAAAGGGGAAAGTGAGTGAATCTTGCATGAATCTCCATTGGTCAAAATAAAAGGGTGATGTGAAGGATGTAAGAAAAGTAGAAGTGGTGTAAGAAGAAAGTGATGGGGGAAATGGGGGATGTGCCTTGCAAGTAAACAAATTTTCTTTGTTCCTTATCTTCCCTTTTTGACCGAAATTTTTGTAGTGTAGGGAAAAG
The DNA here is from genome assembly GCA_036186865.1 of Eustoma russellianum. Taxonomy (NCBI): domain Eukaryota; kingdom Viridiplantae; phylum Streptophyta; class Magnoliopsida; order Gentianales; family Gentianaceae; genus Eustoma; species Eustoma russellianum. Next base: position 15,788,355 of record AP025071.1, read on the forward strand.
AATAGTGCAAGTTTTGTAGATGATATGATAAGGTGAGGGATTCTCAAGTGTGTAAGACAGATGGGATAAGAATGATGTGTGTAAGACAATTTGTCTTACACGTGGGGTGAGAGGTGTCAATAGGCCTAGTGGAGTGTGGGAAAATACAACATAGCCCTTTATTATTGACCCTATGTCCAATTTGTCATTTATGTTTATTAAATTTTAGAATAACTTTGTGTCTTAACATGTATGCATCTCATTTAATCGTGTGAAGACAGTTGCAATTTATTTATACTAGGGTTCACATAATTTGACTTCAACTGTTTCGTCGTAATTTTTTTCCTTCTTTTGGGCTTTCTCTTCTAGCCTGAAAATGGTCGTAACGAAGCACGTTTGTGGTGTTTCACAAGACTTTATTTTTGACCAAATTGGATTGTACATTCAGTTTTAAATTGATAGATGTTTTCAGAATGTTTTTAGATGATAAAAACGATTATAAGAAGATGAAAAAGTAGTCTTTCCAAATATGGAACACGCCTACATTTTAGTGTTTTCACAGGATGACCCAATCTCGGATTTTCGATCATAACTCACTCATTTGACGTTGTTTTGAAGTGATTCAAAATCCTATAGAATCTAGACATTCGGGGCTACAACTCTCTAGAGGACCTTACTGACAACTTCGTCTTCTAGATGACCGAGAATGTGCATACAAGATCAGATAGCTGTTGAAGAGTTTGATTTAAGTGAAAGTCTTACCTTTTCTTATGTATATTATGTTTAGCTTAACTTAGTCTATAAATAAGGATGTATGTCGACTTTTACAACCAGAGTTGAATAAAATTATTTCATAATTTCGGCCAAGGGTGATTAGCAAGTATTCTTTGTGTTTCTTTTGATCTTTGATGGAAATTAGATTCTATATCAACGTCTTGAGCAAAAGTTGTGGGGGAATCGAATCCTTCCAACTTGAAGACACGTACCAAGGGTAGTAAATCATTTTTGGAGCACGGACAAGCTGCAAGTCGGAGGATCTTGCTCAATCCAAAACAAGATGCATGTGGCCAAGGGTGGATTGAATCCGTTCTTGTCAACCAAACAAGGCGTCTTGCAGAGTACTTAGTTAGAACAAGAAAAGATTGGATCTTTTGTGTCGTCAAACACGCAACACTAGACTATCGTAATAGAGAAGAAACCATGAAAACTCAAGATCAGAGACCACCTCCGTCCAGTCCAGGAATCCTTTTCCTGATTTTCAAGCAGTAACAAAGAAAGACCTTTGACACCATGCAATATCGATTCTTTCTGGTTAGTGAAGAAAGAGCACACCATTCAACTTGTTGGAGGAATTGGAAGTTTGGGCTTTGGCCCATTAAAACAAGTTGCAAACTTGGTTAAGCAACATACTTTGAGCTTAATTATAATTAGTTTCTGTTAATGAAAAATGAAAATTAATAGGCCCTTAATTATCTACGTAATGAGTAGTTAATTTTAGGCTTTGGAATCACTCAATTACGATACCGGGTGAATATGAAATTAATGCTCAAAGTAGATGGAAAACATGGTTTAGTGGGTGATGTGTTCTATTTTTAGGCGGCCACATCACCCTTATGGAGGAATACTATATTGGACAAATGAACTAATTTAGCCACCTTATAAATAGCTAGAATGACCATTTTAGATGTGCCCTTAGGGCATGAGAAGTTTTTGACCAGAGGAAAGATCCAGAAAGTGCCACACGGGCACGCGCGACACCGCCGCCGCCCGCCCGTCCGGCCGGCCAGCTTGGGGCTTGTGGCTCGTGGGCACGTGGGATCATGGGCCAAGTCGGTCTTATCTTTTTAGAGAAAATTTATTTGACTTTTGGATTAATTATTTTTGTAAATAGTTAAAGGCTTCGGGCCTAGCTGCGCAGCGGCCCAAACGTCTCCAGGTCTGGTCCACTATCGTTAGGATCAAACGGATTTCTCAAACGGGTTTGATCAAACAGCTTCCTATCTTCCCTTATGCGATAAGATCAAACAGTTTTGATCTAACGGTAGAAGAAGGGTCAATTTTGATCTAACGACTGAAATTCAAATTGATCCAACCGCCCAACCGAATGTGGTTTTCATCTAATGCTCCAAGATGAATTATGTAGTTCTGTTTCCATCTGACGGTTGAGATTTGAACTGTGCAAAATCGTCCAACAGATGATGTGTCGATTTTCATCCAACGGCTCTGGCTCATCTACGGTTTTGATCCGACGGTCACAAATCCATCTGCATAACCGATTCTCCAACCGAGTCTCCTATATAAATAGAGGTAAGGCGTGCGATCAGAATACACACTCCTCTTCCACTTTCATCGGCTTCTCTTTTCTGCATCACATCCAAGAGAAGTCATGAAATTCGAAGGTTCGATGCAGTTCAAGTTAAGCAGTGCCGCTCAACTGAACAGGTACCTGTTGTATCGTGGGAGACGATTGCTAACGCTGGTTGGGTGCAGTATACCATAGCAATACATCTTAAGGACAGATTCCTCGACTCGCCCCGGGTTTGATCTATTGTTTTCTGTTTGCATACGCACACACCGAACGGTTGCTTCTTGGTACAGGATTGATTGTCTCCAACAATCTTAAGACGTACTCTGACTCAATTAATTTTTGTACTGTTCTTCAAATTCTGTACGCAAAGCAATGATCATACTGATTTGCAGTCTATTTCTATCCATTTCTTATATCCGAAACTATTCTGATCTATACGTTTTGATCAACAGAACAGGAATGAAAAGCGAGAGCTCGAACTTTGTTCATGGCTTTAACAGTGCACACTCCGTGTCTGCACTTGACGGGACCAATAACGTTGCTGCCGGTGCCCAGAACAATGTGCCGTTCAACACAGTTCCCCTGGCGCCTAACGGAGGGCCTCAGATGAATCCTGCTGCCACAGCTGCACATGTGGAGAAGCCAGAAAAATTCGCAGGCAGTTTCTTTAAGAGATGGAAGCAAAAGATGTTGTTATATCTCACTGCACTAGGCTTGGGCAGAATTCTGAGCGAGGATCCACCAGTGGTGGAACCTGTAGAGGATCAGAATCAGAACATGCAGAATAGCTTGAGTGCTGAAGCATGGGCATATAACAATTTCTGTTGCTTGAATCTTATCTTGAGTTACCTGGATAATACTATTTATGGCATGTTTTGTACTTTTAAAACTGCAAAAACTCAGAATACCCCAGAAGGGAATTTTTTCTACTCCCTCAATCTTCACTTTACGCCACGCCGACTCTCCTTTCATCATAAGACGTGGAATTAGAACAAGGGAAATCTCCTAGGAACTAGTACCAACTATTTTGCACATAGAAGATCGCGACACATCCCCAGGGCTATGGGGAAAGATGTAGTTTGATCGCCCTAGATAAAAAAGCAAATAAGGCAGATCTTGTCTAGGCAAAATTTTAGAAACCCTTATTTCCGTGCCTTCCAGCTACTTTATCACCTACTTTGATTTCACGTTTCTGTAAAAATATATACACGAATCATTTCTGGATTATAAATAGAGCCCTCTTTTTTCTGGATCCACGGAGAGATGACTAGAAAGAACCAGAAGACTAGACAATGCTTACCTTAAATCCCTGTGTTTTCACTTGGTGCGAGCTCATGATGAGACAAGAGGCGATGAATACTCCCCTATATTTATATTGGTGGTTGTTCTGCTGTTGTGGTTGGCTTTAGATAAAAAATATCGCACAAAAGATGCTAGAACGAAAAAAATTAATAGTTGGTAAATTTTTGGACTATAAAATGCTGAATTCCAAAATTGTAATTTCGCAGGTTGAAGAAATACAGATGTTGGTATCTGAAATGGAAGAGGAGGGCATGACGCTCAGTGAATCTTTCCAAGTTGCGGCTGTGATTGAGAAGCTGCCTCCTTCATGAAAGGAATTTAAGAGCTATCTCAAGCACAAACAAAAGGAAATGAAAATGGAAGATTTGATTGTCCGGCTTCGGATAGAGGAGGACAATCATCGTGCTGACAGAAAGCAAACCTCTCAGTCTGGTCAAGCCAAGGCTCATGTTGCTGAGGTAAAGAATAAAAAGAAGAATAACAATTTGGGCGTGAACGTCAAGGCAAGGAGATTGCAAAGAAGTTCACTGGTAAGTGTTATAACTGTGGAAAACCGGGACACTGTAGCAGTGACTGTCGCAAGCCCAAAAAGAATCAGAATCAAACCATAGCAAAAGTGAATCTGGTCGTCATAATGGAAGATCTGAATCTCTGCGCTGTGGTGACTGAATGCAATGCAGTGGGGAATCCGCGTGAATAGTGGGTGGACACAGGGGCCACTCGACACGTAGTGCTAACATGGCAATGTTTAAAGACTATGTACCCACAACAAATAATGAACAACTTTTCATCGGAAACTCTGACAGCTCGAAGATTGAAGGATCGTGCAAGGTGGTTCTGAAACTAACCTCAGGAAGGGAGCTGACCCTGCAAAATATGTTGCATGTTCCTGACATCCGTAAGAACTTGGTATCTGGCGCTCTACTAGTCAGTCATGGTTTCAGGCTTGTTTTTGAGGCAAACAAATTTACTCTTTCTAAGAATGACTTGTTTTTAGGAAAGGGGTACCTTACTGATAACATGTTTAAATTGAATGTTATGACTATTGTACCCAAGAAAGTTGCGCACAATGAGGCTAATGAAATTGTTTCCTCTTCTGCTTATATGCTTGAGTCTTCTTGTTTATGACATTTTTGTTTGAGACACGTTAATTACAAGTCAATACAACGAATGATTAACATTGACTTATTACCCAAACTGAACTTTAATAATAAAGAAAAATGCCAAATATGTGTTGAAGCAAAAATAGCAAAAGCGTCATTTCCTTCAATGGAACGAAACACTGAACTTTGTGTTGAGAAATATGTTTGGATAATTTTCAAAGTCATGATTTTAAGTGATGAATACTTAAAAATGTCACATATGGTGTTATAAATGAAAGAGTTGAATAAGTGAAGAAAAATGACACGATGTCTAGGGTTGTTAGAAATATTTTCTAAAATGTGATAAAATAGTTGTTTTTATTTTTACATGATTTATATATGTTTATCATGTTGTGATTATGTGATTTTTATGATGATAATATCTTGTTACTAATATGCCCTCGAAATTTCTACAACTTACCAAAAAGGGCAAAAATGGTATTTTGAGTTTTGTAGGTACTCGACATGGTGAATATGATTCAAGAAGATATTATCATCTTATTTATTATCAAGAAGGTGTTATTATATTTAATTCTGACCATCGAGGTCATTTCTGGAGTTTTATCTCACCAGGGGCATTTTGGTCATTTTACCCCCGAAGACAGTTTCGGTATTTTCACTCGAGGAATCTCTTGAGCATATTATTATCTTCATTCTGGAGCTGTGTTATTATTATTTTGAAGATTATATGGTGATCTTATAGCTTATTCTCTCAACCGATGATATTATTGACTATAGCTAGATATGTGACGATTTAAGATGTCACATTCTATTTTTTCTTGAAGACCCTCTTATATATGTTATAAGAGGATATTAATCATCATCTTTTGGAGATTACAATGTGTCCTTGGTGGAAGATTCATCACAATATGTAAAGGAGAAGAAAGTATGAATTTTGGTGTTATATGTTGACATAATCTTGTCAACACTTATTCATTATTTTTTATTCACAAAATTTGAGTTGGTATACATACATACAACATCCAAAACGTCCATAAACAGGTGGAGAAGGTGGTGTACTCATTTTATGAGTTGGAGACAAGAAGACAAACCAAAAGCAAGCTAGTTGGCAAAAGTTGCCAACTTGAAATTTCAAATTTGAATGTAATGGAGACAAGGTTGTTGGAGATGATTATGGAGGTGCTTTATTTCAAAATTCTCAGTCATCACATGGTCTAAAAGTTGGAGAGAATATGCCATCCATTCACACTATAAATAGGAGGCAAGGTGAAGAAGAGAAGACACACACTTGAAAGCAAAAATTGAAGATTGTTGTCTTGCTATTCTCTTCTCATATTTTCGTTCATACTTTGTGTAGCTAAGGTGTTCCATTTTCTAGTTGTTGTCCAGCTACACTATACACACCTTCTTGTGTCTTATTTGTAAGATTGATTAGCCAAATCTATAAGGCTACATCAATAAGTGATAGAGGTGTTGCAACCAAGAGTTGCATAAAGGTGTTCATCCAAGTCTTGAATAGGGTTGGTGTTTAACCTAAGGATCAAGCTTGGTTCTTGCTGTAATTTGGTTCATACCATAGTGAAATCCAAGGAAAGGTGTTCCTTGGGACTGGAGTAGGTCACATTGACCGAACCAGGATAAATTCTCGGTGTTCTTCTCTTGTTTCTTTATTTCTGTTTTCTGCCCGTTTTTCACTGCAGTTTTCACACAACTTCTCACAATTTAAAAAAATAGCTAAACATTTTCAAAATTCGTGATTTTTGGTAGAGTTATACTTCAGACTGTTAGCTTTCATTTGCAACAAGAATCACTTGATTTGAGCAAGGGAAAGTTAGTCTTTCAGTCTTTTCAAGATAACTGCTCCAATCTGGCTGCAATCTGACCAGTTTTGAGAAAACTTAAATTCTGTATTTTTCAAGAATTGTTTAAGGTCAGGGACTTTTGGAAACTTCATCTACATATCCTAAGGAGTGTTTTTATATAAAGATCAACCTTTTTGGTTGAGTATTCAAAGAGAAATACGTTTTGCAAAATCAGCAACATTCTGTCCAATTCTGTCCAGATTGACCATCTGAATCTTTTTATTTGTTTGAAAGGTCAAACGATCTTATTTTTATCTGATTTTTGGACAGAGTCTTGTTAACTCATTGAAGTTAAATTCTGGAGATTGTCATAATTTTTAGAGTTGTGTACAATTATTTGTGAATTTTTGAAAAACGGGTTCTGAATCTGAGGTGGTTTCAGATTCTGTTTTCAAAGAGGATTTTAACAAAGGGTAGTAGTGTAATTTCCGCTAACCACTATTCACCCCCCTCTAGTGGTGTTTATTGCAGGTGCACGGTCCAACATTTGGTATCAGAGCCAGACCAACACCACTAAAAAGAAGCAAGATTCAACACCATACAAGGCCAAGAAACAACGATTCATTATATACTACTTGTCTCAAATCCAAGGTACATACTATGGCTATTGTTTCTCACAAAGGTGAAATGGAAGGTATGCCTACCCAACGCCCTCCTCTTTTTGACGGTAACAATTTTGTTCATTGGAAACTGAGGATGAGGCTATTCTTAATGGCTATAGACATTGATTTATGGTCTATAGTTGAAGATGGGCCGTACATTCCAACTAAAATTGAAAAAGTTAATGAAGTTACACAAGAAGTAGAGAAATGTAAAAGTGAATGGTCATCAGATGATAAAAAGAAAATATCCATGAATGCTAAAGCTATGCAATTACTTTTGAATGGACTTACAACTTCTGAAGCAGGATATGTCAAATTGCACAAGCGCACACGACATGTGGAAATCACTTGTATTAAAGCATGAAGGTACTAGTGGTGTTAAAGAGTCAAAAATAAACATGCTTATGACTGAATTAGAGACTTTCAAAATGTTGCCAAACGGATCCATAACATCTATGGATTTGAGGATTACTAATATTTTCAATGCCCTTGAAGCTTTAGGAAAGTCATTTTCGAACAGTGAAAAGGTTCAAAAGGTGTTACGAAGCCTCCCTGCTGAATGGGATCCAAAGGTGACTGCAATCGAGGAGACAAAGTCAATCACTAAGATGGATGAATTGATCGGGTCTCTTAAAGTTTACGAGGTTAAATTAAACCAACGAAAGTCTGAATCGTCTAAGTCATCCGGTAAGTCAATAGCTTTCAAAACAATCGAAACACATGCTAGTAACGATAATAGTAATAGTGATACTGAATTAGACGATGACTTGATATTGATAGCTAGAAAACTTAGAAAGTTTTTCAAACGTCCAAATAAGAATAGACAACGTAATTCTTCCTTTTTTCTTCTTCTTCTCAACCTAGGAAGAATAACACAAACAAATGGTATAATAAAGAATTAAAGTGTTATGAATGCGGTCAAAAAGGACATATTTCATATGACTGTCCCACGAAGAAAAATAATAACAATAACAACAATAATAAACAAGCCAAGGATACGGAGGCTCAAACGACAAAGGCAAAAGAGTCTAAGGCAAGAAAAGGGAAACGAGCAATGAAGGTGAGCACATGGAGCGACTCATCCGACTCAGACCCCAAAATTGAGGAAGCTCAAGTCTGCTTCGTATCCAACAAGGTATGTTCTTCTTCTGATAGTGATTCCGATAGTGACATGACATTTGATGAAATGTATGAAGAATTCTTAAGAATGCATGCTCACTGTAAGAGGCTCTCTAAAGAAAAGAAGAAACTAGTTGAAGAAAATGACAAGTTGAAGACGTCCAACTTGGAATTCTCCGATCAACTAGAATCTCTTAAACAAGAGTCTACTAATACTCTTGATTCTTTAGAGAATAAAATTGAATCATATAGGAAAGATGAACAAAAGTTACAAATGGAAAATAAAATGTTAAAATCCAAGTTAGAAAGTTGTGAAAATGAAATAGTACAACTTAAGTCTTCTAAATTTACCTTAGGAAAAATGATAGAACAATTTAAATCTGGTGCAAATATGTTAGATACACTTATATCATCACAAAAGTATGGAAATGATAAAACTGGATTGGGATATAAAGAAGAAGATGAAAAATTAGATAAAAAGACTATGTTTGTATCATCAACTACAAAACAACCTTATAAAGTTATAAAAACAAACTTGTCTGCTAAATCTTCTTCTACTCCTTCTTCTTTTTATTCAAAGATAAAAATGCAGCATGCACCCATAAAAACACACACGCATAACTATACATCTAGGTCAAACTTTGCATCTAGACAATCTAAAAATTATGCCTACATGTATACAAATGCAACTAGACCGAATAAAATGCATACAACTTATTATGAACCTAAATATAGGCAACACTCTTATAAGTCTTATAGAAATGCCTACAAACACACTTATATAGCGCCATATAAGAAACAAAATCGCATGCCTTATGCACATTATAAAATTCGGCCATCCTATAATAATTATCAACCATGGCACAACATGTATAACAATGTATCTTCACTTATGTGGAATAATCATGTATATGCTAATTCTTCTTATTTTCCAAATTATAACAATGCTAAAAATATGCCTAGAAGGTATATTCAAGTTTGGATACCTAAGGGATATCTAAACAAGAATAGTGCCCCTAACATTCAAGGACCCAAATAAAGGGTACCTAAAACTTTGTCTCCATTGTAGGATAAACGCAAGGAATGCAAGAAGGAGGCAAAGTCAAAGAATCTAAAAACCAAATGGTTTTTAGATAGTGGATGTTCGAGGCATATGACGGGGAACCCCAAACTATTCATCAAATTGGAACACATCAAGGATGGAGGAAAAGTAACATTCGGTGACAACAACAAAGGACAAGTTGTTGGAAAAGGAACAATTGGGGACCCTAACACATTTCAAATACGAAATGTGTTGTTAGTAAGCAATCTATCTTATAATTTACTTAGTATTTCTCAACTTATAGATTGTAATTATAATGTCTCCTTTCTTCCCAATTCTTGTGATATAATAAATGAAAAAGGAGAAACGGTCTTAAAAGGAAATAGAGATGGAAATATTTATACTCTTACCTTAGATAACATGTTAGATGCTAAGGTTAAGTGTCTAATATCACATGACTTAGATGTAAATTTATGGCATAGAAGATTAGGCCATATAAGAATTTCAACTATTAAGAAATTATCTAAGAAGAATTTAATTAGAGGAATGCCTAAGTTAGACTTAGATAATTTTCAAATGTGTGAAACATGTATTAAGGGAAAACACATTAAAGAAACCTTAAAACCGAAACATGAAGTGAGTACTAGTCATGTACTAGAATTACTTCACTTAGACTTATTTGGTCCAAGTAGGACAAGAAGTCTAGGTGGACACTACTATGTGTGTGTCATAGTAGATGATTACTCACGCTACACATGGACATTGTTCTTAACACACAAAGACGATGCTCCATTAGCAATCAAAACTCTTATTAAGCAACTTGAAAACATTTATGAAGAAAATGTTAAAAGAATTAGAAGCGATAGAGGTGGTGAATTTAAAAACAAAGATGTAATAAAATTTTGCGAACTATATGGAATAAAACATGAATTCTCACCACCTAGAACACCACAACTCAATGGAGTTGTTGAACGTAAAAATAGAACAATTCAAGAAGTTGCTAGGACAATGCTGTGTGAAAATAAATTACCTAAATATTTATGGGCTGAAGCTGTTAGTTGTGCATGCTATATTATAAATAGGCTCACTATTAGAAAGAAATTAAATAAGACGCCTTATGAATTGCTAAACAATAGACAACCTAAGATAGATTATCTTAAAGTATTTGGATGTAAATGTTTTGTGCTGAACACTAAGGATAATCTAGATAAATTTGAACAAAAGTCTATTGAATGCATATTTGTTGGGTATTCAACTAACTCAAGAGCATATAGGTGTTATAATCCTGCATCTAGAAAAATAATTGAATCCATACATGTGAAATTCAATGAAAATGCATGCTTTGAAGTTAGTGATAAACATCAACATAAACAAGAAAATAATATGTTTGATGATGATGATATATTACTTGAGCCTGTTCATGATCATCTAGAACCAACTTCCCCTGAACAAGATGTGCATGAACCTTTAGGTGAAATAAATCAAGAAATTTTACAATTGGAAGATAATCTATCTAACTTACAGGATGTTCCAATTGTATATGAAAATGTTCACACGAATGAAACATTTGAACTAGAAGAAGGTGAACCTAGTCAACTTAGAAATTGGTGGCTTATAGAAGATAAACATAAACACCCTAAAGAGCTAATCATTGGTGATCCAAGTGTTGGGGTTAGAACACGTAGAAATATAAGTCAACTTGAAGGACATAGCTTAATCTCACAATTAGAACCTAAGAACGTAAAGGAAGCCTTAGGTGACATATCATGGATAGATGCTATGCATGAGGAATTAAATCAATTCACAAGGAACAACGTGTGGGACTTAGTACCTAAACCTGAAGACAAGTCTATCATAGGAACTAAATGGGTTTTTAGGAATAAAATGGATGAACAAGGAAATATTACAAGGAATAAGGCTAGACTAGTCGCACAAGGTTATAATCAACAAGAAGGAATAGATTATGAAGAAACATTTGCACCCGTTGCACGACTAGAAGCAATTAGATTGTTACTTGCGATTGCAAGTATAAGCAAAATTAAGCTCTTCCAAATGGATGTCAAGAGTGCGTTCTTGAATGGATACATCCAAGAAGAAGTGTTTGTAAAACAACCTCCTGGATTCGAAGATCCGAAGAATCCGAACCATGTTTATAAGCTTAAGAAAGCTCTATATGGTTTAAAACAAGCTCCAAGAGCTTGGTATGATAGATTTGCAAACTTTCTTATTGCAAATAATTATCAAAGGGGGACCATCGACAACACATTATTTCTAAGAAGAAAAGGTAATGATTTGTTAATAGTTCAAATATACGTAGATGATATAATCTTTGGTTCAACCAACCCTACTTTAGTAAAAGACTTCGAAGAATGTATGAAATCAGAGTTTGAAATGTCAATGGTAGGAGAGTTGAATTATTTCTTAGGACTTCAAATCAAACAAACCCCTCAAGGAATTCACATTAGCCAACTTAAGTATGTCAATGATATGATTAAGAAGTTTGGCTTTGAAGAGTTGAAACCTACAACTACGCCTATGAGTGTTAGTACCAAACTTGATAAGGATGAAAATGGTAAACCTTTTGATGACACACTTTATAGGTCTATGATTGGCTCATTGTTATACTTAACTGCATCAAGACCTGATATTATGTTTAGTGTGTGTATGTGTGCTAGGTTTCAATCTTGTCCTAAGATATCACATTACAATGCAGTGAAAAAGATCTTTAGATATCTTAAGCATACATCTCACTTAGGATTGTGGTATGATAGAAACGCTAAATTGGAATTACACGCATATAGTGATGCTGATTATGGTGGTTGCAGGTTAGATAGAAAATCCACTAGCGGTACATGTCAATTTATAGGAACCAATTTGATCTCTTGGTTTTCTAAAAAGCAAGCTAGTGTAGCTCTTTCTACCACTGAAGCCGAGTATATTGCTTTGAGTTTGTGTACTACCCAAATACTTTGGCTTAAACAGCAACTTAGTGATTTTGGCATTAAAATGAATAAGATTCCAATTTTTTGCGATAGCACAAGTGCAATCAATCTTTCCCAGAATCCGGTACTTCATTCTAAGGCCAAACACATTGAGGTGCGATACCACTTTCTTCGCGATCATGTTCAAAATGAGGACATAGTGATAAACCATATAAGAACTGATCACCAAATCGCTGACATCTTCACCAAACCCCTTAATCAAGCCATTTTTGAAAACTTACGAGCCAAATTAGGAATGATGACTTATGATACCATTGTATAGTTCTATCTTTTGCATGATTTGTAAAATAAAGGGGGAGATAGAATAAGAACATGATTTTAGTTGGTAAGTCATGTTTTAGTTGGTAAGTCATGATAAATCATATGCTAAGTTTCTATTGGTATAAATTTTGGAGCATAGGTTAAGGGGGAGAGTATGAGTTGAGGGGGAGCAGCATACTATTTAAACGTTGAAAACATAGTTGAAAACATTTGGTTAAACTTTTGGTTATAAGTTGTGACATTAAAATCATGTTAGGTTATTTTGAAAATCATCCAAAAGGGGGAGAATGTTGAGAAATATGTTTGGATAATTTTCAAAGTCATGATTTTAAGTGATGAATACTTAAAAATGTCACATATGGTGTTATAAATGAAAGAGTTGAATAAGTGAAGAAAAATGACACGATGTCTAGGGTTGTTAGAAATATTTTTCTAAAATGTGATAAAATAGTTGTTTTTATTTTTACATGATTTATATATGTTTATCATGTTGTGATTATGTGATTTTTATGATGATAATATCTTGTTACTAATATGCCCTCGAAATTTCTACAACTTACCAAAAAGGGCAAAAATGGTATTTTGAGTTTTGTAGGTACTCGACATGGTGATATGATTCAAGAAGATATTATCATCTTATTTATTATCAAGAAGGTGTTATTATATTTAATTCTGACCATCGAGGTCATTTCTGGAGTTTTATCTCACCAGGGGCATTTTGGTCATTTTACCCCCGAAGACAGTTTCGGTATTTTCACTCGAGGAATCTCTTGAGCATATTATTATCTTCATTATGGAGCTGTGTTATTATTATTTTGAAGATTATATGGTGATCTTATAGCTTATTCTCTCAACCGATGATATTATTGACTATAGCTGGATATGTGACGATTTGAGATGTCACATTCTATTTTTTCTTGAAGACCCTCTTATATATGTTATAAGAGGATATTAATCATCATCTTTTGGAGATTACAATGTGTCCTTGGTGGAAGATTCATCACAATATGTAAAGGAGAAGAAAGTATGAATTTTGGTGTTATATGTTGACATAATCTTGTCAACACTTATTCATTATTTTTTATTCACAAAATTTGAGTTGGTATACATACATACAACATCCAAAACGTCCATAAACAGGTGGAGAAGGTGGTGTACTCATTTTATGAGTTGGAGACAAGAAGACAAACCAAAAGCAAGCTAGTTGGCAAAAGTTGCCAACTTGAAATTTCAAATTTGAATGTAATGGAGACAAGGTTGTTGGAGATGATTATGGAGGTGCTTTATTTCAAAATTCTCAGCCATCACATGGTCTAAAAGTTGGAGAGAATATGCCATCCATTCACACTATAAATAGGAGGCAAGGTGAAGAAGAGAAGACACACACTTGAAAGCAAAAATTGAAGATTGTTGTCTTGCTATTCTCTTCTCATATTTTCGTTCATACTTTGTGTAGCTAATGTGTTCCATTTTCTAGTTGTTGTCCAGCTACACTATACACACCTTCTTGTGTCTTATTTGTAAGATTGATTAGCCAAATCTATAAGGCTACATCAATAGGTGATAGAGGTGTTGCAACCAAGAGTTGCATAAAGGTGTTCATCCAAGTCTTGAATAGGGTTGGTGTTTAACCCAAGGATCAAGCTTGGTTCTTGCTGTAATTTGGTTCATACCATAGTGAAATCCAAGGAAAGGTGTTCCTTGGGACTGGAGTAGGTCACATTGACCGAACCAGGATAAATTCTCGGTGTTCTTCTCTTGTTTCTTTATTTCTGTTTTCAGCCCGTTTTTGACTGCAGTTTTCACACAACTTCTCACAATTTAAAAAAATAGCTAAACATTTTCAAAATTCGTGATTTTTGGTAGAGTTATACTTCATACTGTTAGCTTTCATTTGCAACAAGAATCACTTGATTTGAGCAAGGGAAAGTTAGTCTTTCAGTCTTTTCAAGATAACTGCTCCAATCTGGCTGCAATCTGACCAGTTTTGAGAAAACTCAAATTCTGTATTTTTCAAGAATTGTTTAAGGTCAGAGCCTTTTGGAAAATTCATCTACATATCCTAAGGAGTGTTTTGATATAAAGATCAACCTTTTTGGTTGAGTATTCAAAGAGAAATACGTTTTGCAAAATCAGCAACATTCTGTCCAATTCTGTCCAGATTGACCATCTGAATCTTTTTATTTGTTTGAAAGGTCAAACGATCTTATTTTTATCTGATTTTTGGATAGAGTCTTGTTAACTCATTGAAGTTAAATTCTGAAGATTGTTATAATTTTTAGAGTTGTGTACAATTATTTGTGAATTTTTGAAAAACGGGTTCTGAATCTGAGGTGGTTTCAGATTCTGTTTTCAAAGAGGATTTTAACAAAGGGTAGTAGTGTAATTTCCGCTAACCACTATTCACCCCCCCTCTAGTGGTGTTTATTGCAGGTGCACGGTCCAACACTTTGGGATTTAATTCATACAGACTTGTGTGATTTAAAGTTTGTGCAAACAAAAGGAGGTAAAAAGTATTTTGTAACTTTTATCGACGATTGCACTAGATACTGTTATGTTTATTTGCTAAATAACAAAGATGAGGCCGTTGGTGCTTTTAAAGATTATAAGAATGAAGTTGAAAATCAACTTAGCAAACGAATTAAAACAATTCGAAATGATAGAGGTGGGGAATTTGACGCATCATTTAATGAATTCTATTCAGAACATGACATCATTCATCAAACAACTGCACCATATTCACCTCAATCTAATGGTATTGCAAAATGCAAAAACCGTACATCAAAGGAAATGATGAATGCTATGTTGATAAGTTTGGGTTTACCTCAGAACTTGTGGAGGGAAGCAATTCTCTCTGCCAACATATTTTAAATAGAATTCCATCTAAAAAGATAGATAAAACTCCATATGAACTTTAGAAAGGCTATAAGCCTAGCTACAAATACTTGAAAGTGTGGGGATGTCTGGCGAAGGTTGTTATACCTAAACCAAGACAAGTGAGAATCGGGCCTAAAACAATTGATTGCATATTCATAGGTTATGCAACAAACAGTAGTGTATATCGTTTCTTAGTGCACAAATCGGACATTCCCGAGATACATGAAAATGTTGTCATGGAGTCGAGGAATTCAGTGTTCTTCGAAAATGTCTTTCCGAAGAAAGACAAAAACAATGAAGAAGCTAGTACTAGTAAGCGAGTGCATAAGACGACTCCTCAAGAAACTGAGGAACCTCGTCAAAGCAAACGAGCCAAAATACCGATATCTTTTGGACCAGATTTTCTGACCTACATGGTAGAAAATAAGCCAAGATCTTTCCTTGAGGAATTGACAACTCCAGAAGCTCCTTTTTAGAAAGAGGCAGTGAATAGTAAGATAAATTCTATTCTTCAAAATCACACTTGGGAGTTGGTAGATCTTCCACCAGAAAGTAAACCACTCGGATGCAAGTGGATTTTTAGGAAAAAATTGGAAGAAGATGGTTCTATTGACAAGTACAAGGCTAGGTTGGTAGCCAAGGGCTACAGACAGAAAGAAGGCTTCGACTTTTTTTGACACCTACTCACCAGTGACTAGAATCACTTCTATCAGGATGCTAGTGGCTATTACTGCAGTCTACGACTTAGAAATCCATCAAATGGATGTGAAGACTGCCTTTCTAAATGGTGAATTATAGGAAGAAATTTATATGGAACAACACGAAGGGTTCATCGTCCTAGGACAAGAAAAGAAAGTGTGTAGCTTGTTAAGTCTCTGTACAGACTTAAACAAGCATCCAAGCAGTGACATTTAAAGTTTGATCAGGTAATGATGTCAAACGGCTTCAGGATCAACGAGTGTGACAAGTGTGTGTACATCAAGAGCACACCAAATGCCTATGTGATAGTATGTCTCTATATAGACGACATACTAATCATGGGTAGTACTCGTGACATCATCTTGAATACAAAGAAGATGTTAACACAGAATTTTGATATGAAGGATATGGGGGTTGCCAATGTTATTCTAGGAATTAAAATTTCTCGGATAACTGATGGTCTTGCTATGTCGCAAACTCATTATATTGAATCCGTTCTCAAACGATTCAATATGTTTGATACAAAACCAATAAAGACCCCACTTGACTTAAGTATACACTTAAGGAAAAACCAAGGCGAACTTGTAGCTCAATTGAAGTACTCACAGGTAATTGGGAGTCTGATGTACATAACAAACTGTACAAGACCAGACTTAGCTTGTTCAGTAAATAAATTGAACAGGTTTACCAGTAATCCAATTGATGATAATTGGAAAGCTCTAAATAAAGTGATGAGGTACCTGAAATACACAATGAAGCTTGGATTATATTATACGAGATATCCAGCAGTATTAGAAGGATATTGCGATGCAAATTGGATATCAGATTGTAAGGACTCGAAGTCCACTAGTGGATACTTATTCACTGTTGGTGGTGCTGCTGTGTCGTGGAAATCCACAAAACAAACGTGCATAGCTCGGTCTACTATGGAAGCTGAGTTTATAGCACTAGATAAAGCTGGGGAAGAGGCTAAATGGCTTCGAAATTTCGTAGAAGATGTTCCATGCTGGCCTAAGCCAATCGCTTCTATTAGCATACACTATGATAGTCAGTCAGCTATAGGACGTGCTCAAAGAAGCATCTACAATGGTAAGTCACGGCACATACGTTGGAGGCATAACACACATTATACAGTTGATCTCTAATGGCGTGATGTCCATTGATCACATAAAATCAATGGATAATCCTGCGGATCCGCTTACAAAAGGCTTGCCTAGAGATCAGATGTCAAAATTGACAAACAAAATGGGACTTAAGCCTATAATGCAAGAATCTTTGTATTAGTAACCCAACCTTGTTGACTGGAGATCCCAAAATCTTGGTTCAATAGGACAACTAAGTTATGAAGTTTCAGTATAGCACTTGCTCATTCCGTTACATAAAAGTGCTATCTGTAGAGAATATTTAGGGTAAGCTAAAGCTTTCAGTGATGTCCTGTATCTTGACACATCATATTGGGTATGGCAGAATGCTCCTGATATGAATCACCTATGTAAGTGTGAAGTGGGGCCGCTTCTATGAGAACTCTGTGAGGCAAGATTTCTCTAAAACACTTTCGAAAACCAGGTTGTTTATGGCCAAAACAAACACAACCATGAGAACCAAAAGGGTGTTAAAGGAAATGTTGTGTGAATATCGTTGTCTAGGTTCATAGCAAAGGATGACTAGTTCAAGACATCAAGTCACTAATTAGCCAAGTGAATCCGATGGTACATCACTATGAAAGGTTCAAAGCCAGAAGCTACCTCTTCTGATACAACATTTTTCCTTAGAGTCTGCGACTGTATTTGCATTAATTTTCATTCATGTGGGGGATCGTTGGAGGAAATCAAAGTTTGGGCTTTGGCCCATTAAGACAAGTTGCAAACTTGGTTAAGCAACATACTTTGAGCTTAATTATAATTAGTTTTCGTTAATAGAAAATAAAAACTAATAGATCCTTAATTATCTACGTAATGAGTAGTTAATTTTAGGCTTTGGAATCACTTAATTACGATACCGTGTGAATGAAAAATTAATGCTCAAAATAGATGGAAAACATGGTTTAGTGGGTGATGTGTCCTATTCTTAGGAGGCCACATCACCCTTATGGAGGAATACCACATTGGACAAATGAACTAATTTAGTCACCTTATAAATGGCTAGAATGGCCACTTTAGATGTGTCCTTAGGGCATGAGAAGTTTTTGACCGGAGGGAAGACCTAGAAAGGGCCACACGTGCATGCGCGTGTGCCGCCGCCGCCCGCCTGTTTGACCAGTCGGCTCGGCTCTGGCTCGGGGCTCGGGGCTTGTGGCTTATGGGCACTTGGGCTCGTGGGCCTAGCCGGTTCTTATTTTTTGGAGAAAATTTATTTGGGCTTTTGGATTATTTTTTTGTAAATAGTTAAAGGCTTCGGGCCTAACTTAGCAGCGGCCCAAACGTCTCCAGGTCCGGTCTATTATCGTTAGGATCAAATGGTTTTGATCAAATAGCTTCCTATCTTCCCTTATGCGATAAGATTAAAAAGTTTTGATCTAACGGTAGCGGAAGGGTCAGTTTCGATCCAACGGCTGAAATTCAACTTGATCCAATCACCCAACCGAATGTGGGTTTCAACCAACGCTCCAAGATGAATCATGTAGTTCTGTTTCCATCTGCCGGTTGAGATTTGAACTGTGCAAAATCCCCCAATAGATGATGTGTCGGTTTTCATCCGACGGCTCTGGCTCATCAATGGTTTTGATCCGACGGTCACAAATCCATCTGCATAACCGATTCTTCAATCGACTCCCCTATATAAATAGAAGCAGGGTGTGCAATCAGAACACACACTCCTCTTCCACTTTCATCGGTTTCTTCTTTTTGCATCACGTCCAAGAGAAGTCAGAATATTCAAAGGTTCGCTGCAGTCCAAGTTAAGCAGTGTCACTCAACTGAACAGGTACCCATTGTATCCTGGAAGATGATTGCTAACGCCGGTTGGGCGCAGTATACCGGAGCAAGACGTCTTAAGGATAGAGTCCTCGACTCGTCTCGCGTTTGATCTATTGTTTTCTGTTTGCATACATACACACCGAACGGTTGCGTCTTGGTACATGATTGATTGTCTCCAACACAACTAATGTTGCAGAATCTATCAGATATGACGAGCGAGAGAATATGCTTAAGTTACTTTATAGTTTAAGTGCACAAGGCCACTAAAAGGCTCAGGTTTCAGTTTATATAAAAGAAAACAAGAAAATGAAAATGAAAACCAGATTTATCCACATACTTAAAAAATTAGCAGCATCAAAATTCAGATCTAAACTGCAACCAAAATACTATAGATCAGCTAAAAAAACAAAAAGTTGTGCCTCATTTCGCATGCCAACTGGAAAGAGGATGCTTAAATACAACAACCATACCCAGTATATCCTACCATAGAAAAAGCTATCGTTAGGGTATGAGGAGGTGAGAGACAGGCAAACAATACCTCCATCCCAAGCGATAGAGGCTTGCTTCCACTGAGACCCCCGGCTCTATATGTACTTGCATAGATGACTCAATAATAGGAATATGGTGTGCTAGTGTATTAGTGAAGGGATTTAGTAAACACAAATAGAAAGCTTTCGATATTAAAGTAGTCATAACTGCGTATATGCACAGATGTAGAGAGTATCTAGGCCCCTAAGTATACTCTAAGGTGCCCCTATATCCTGTCTAAACCTCCTTAACCTTAATCATCTACCTCCATGAACTTCTATTATGTACCATGTTCTCAGAGAAGTGCAAATCTAATAGGTCACGCCTAATCCGCTCATCCTAAATCAGTTTTGGCCTACCTTTACTCCTCTTCCCCTCTACGGTGAGGCTTTCAACTGCTCTGATAGACGTCGTTGTCTGTCTCCTCTTGACATGCCCAAACCATCTCAGTCTCCCCTCCCTTATCTTATCTGCTATACTAGCCACCCCTAAACTTTTCTTAAGTACCTCATTTCTTATATGGTCTAGCCTTGTATGCCCACACATCCACCTCAGCATCCTCATCTCTGGCACTTCCATCTTCTGTGAATGTGTCCTCTTGATGGTCAATCAGTATGTTCCATATATCATTACTGGTCGCACTGCTACCCTATAAAATTTTCTCTTTAATTTAATTCGAAAATTATTGCCATAGAGCACCCTTGAGGCTGCTCTCTACCTACACCATCCTGTCTAAACTCGGTGTGCTCATCACTATCTATGTCCCCATTTTGCTGTACATACGATCCTAGATACATGTACTTACTTACCTATGGGACCACTTGGCCTTCGATGGTAAGCTGGCTATTCTCATAATCGGCTACTCCGCTGAAGCCGCATTGCAGATACTCGTTCTTAGAATGACGAATCCTTAGGTATTTTCTCTCTAAAGCACCTTGCCACTCATCTAGTCTCATACTTAGGAAAGTCCACTCTCTGTGACTAATCCAATATAGTTAGCAAAAAGCATACATCATAGGACTGCCTCCTAGATCGGCTTTAGAAACTCGTCTAGGAAAACTGTGAAAAGAAATAGGCTCAAAACGGACCTTTGATGGAGGCCTACCTCCACTGGGAAGAAATTCGTATTCCCCACACGATTGTTTTCTTCCTAGTATACATATCCCTAATTATGTCTATATACTTCATAGGAACCTCTCTTGCATCCAGAATGTCACAAATCAGTCTATGTGCACACTATCATATGTTTTTTCAATATCAATAAAAACCAAATGTAGATCTCGCTTCTTCTCTATATACTTCTCCATCAATATCCTTAGAATGTGTATTGCTTATGTAGTTGACCATTCTGGCATGAAACTATATTGGTTCACCGATAACATGAGTTTCTCTCCTTATTCTAAGGTCGATTATTCTCTCCCACAACTTCATAGAATGGCTTAGCAACTTAAATTAGTGTTCATCTCATTGCAAAGTTGGCATTATTTGATTCAGATAACGACATACTCACACCTGGTGAGCATAGGCCAAACACATTATAGATAGTATGATGGATATATACTTTATATGAGATTCTTTCACAATCCGATGAGAATCATTATATTCTTATTTAGTTTCACATCTCTGCTGACCATTTTTTACCAAGTTTACGGTCTTTATGTTGTCACGTATAGCATGATGATTTTCTCACTACATCCCTAACAGTAAGGAGACCCAGACAATGAATATTTAGACTCAAGATTTCTCCTGTAGTTTATGCATAATTTGTAATTTCTCCATTATTAGATGTCATGGCATAAAATTTGGAAATACTTGATCATGCACCGATTACAACCGTAGTTGATCGGTAGAGACTGTAGATGAACATTTTTCATTTGTCGGCACGAGAATGCACAGTGACACTACAGGATGTTGCAATATTGAGTGGGGGTGGGAGTTGGGGCTACATACTAACGATTCACCTTTGACTGGATGAATGCTGCAATATATTCGTTCGAGAGACTAACAGTTTTCTGTCCACCATGATGTGATATATATACACACACATACATACATACATATATATTGTGGTACATATATTGCAAATAAAATTGTTATGATGTATGGAATGCATATTTTGAAGGGAGTTTGAAATGAATAAAATTAACTTGATGTATCTTTGATATGATATAGTCATGTATCCAAGGAGAGGATGAATGCATTGATTAAGAGAGAGATTATGTTTTGCACACAAACTAAGTTTGAAAACTATTTCAATAAGTGAGAGATTTTTGGTGTAAGTTTGGAGCAGTAAAAAATTTGATGTGCAAGAGCACATAAAACAAAACGAGGTCACAATGTCATTAAATTTCAGGTACACTGTCGAGAAGTTTGTTTAAGTTCATATATTGACTTCTTTAATTTTGTTGCCAAATTTCTCATTTCAAGAATATGCTCTTGCGTAGTACACGAGCCATCATACTTCATAGTAGACAGACTACTCATTAATGTATCAGCAAGAGGCTTGTCATCACGTTGAGAATATTCTTTTATATTTGCCATTAAATTCCTTATCACTTTCAGTTTTTTTTGAAAGGTATACTTAATGCTGCTTGTAACTGCCATTCGCATAAACATTAAACTCAATCGGTTTGATCTTCCTCATGATCTATAATGGTACTTATCATCATTACTACTATCATCAATGATGTCAGATGGTTTCTCCTCTTCGAGTGACATATCCAGGTCCAATGCACCCAAGTGGAACCAGATTTGTTCACTCTATTTTGAGAAATTAAAACTGTTGAATAAAGGAATAGACGCATCATGTGAAATCAACATAGTAGAAGCAGGTACTGCAAGTAATGGATCACAAAAATTCAGATTCTACACTAATGGAGGATGACATAAAATGCTCATCAAAACTCTCCTTTGGGAGATAATAAGATATGCAACTATAAAAACTATAATTTGGTAAAAATATGCTACTTAGATTTATATGCTATCTTTGGATATGCAAATAAATTAAATAACATATATAGCAACCAACACATTTATCATAGAACATTTAACCAAATTTTGGCGATTACATAATTGTTTTATAATAAACACATATTTAAAATGTCATCCTTTAAAATTCTATACCTTAATTTTATCATATTATATAACTTAATCACTTTGGTGGCTAACAAATCATATAATATGATAAATCCCCTTATATGACATCAATAAAAGATGAAATCATAATAAAAGTGTGAAGTGAACCGATTCGGCAATACCCAGGAAAGATCACAACCATTTTCTTAGACAATATTACTATCTACATAAAATCCCAGGCTGGACGGTAGGGTCACAGACGGTCCTGCTTAGGTACCGACTTTCTAGATAGAAATTACGTGCGCGGTATATTTATCACAACTTCATTATATCAATAATTCACCTTTTGCATCCTCCACAAACTTTAATACATCATCAACAAAAGTGCTCCAAATAATATATTTCGAATGACATATGAAAAATACAACAATAAAGTGAGCAGACTAATTCATTCAAACAAAATGACCAAATACAAACAAGGAAAGAAAACACATAAACCAAACATTTTCTCAGGAACATGTTTCAGCATAAGTCATACCTGCTACAAATTATGCTAAACCAATGCCAAGTGTATTCTTGCATTCAGGATAGTTAACTAATATTTTGCATGATTTGCTTTCTTATTGATAAGTGAGAAACATCTTAGAACGCATGGCATGAAAAGAGAAAAACCGAAAAATAAAACCCATTTTTGAATATGATAAGTGCTGACAAGGATTGATAATGTAAAGGCAAACATATTGGAAATGAACTGGTATTATAGGTTGCACCTTTTCGGTCAGAACATGCCCTTTTGTTTTGAGATTGGATCACCTGACCGCCCACGTGGTGCAGTCACAAAGTACCACGCGACATGTGGCGGTCAAAGGGGTGGTGAGGTGACCCGCATCTAGTCTCATCATCCCCTGACTGTCACGTGTCGGTCGGTCACAAAGGGATGAGGAAAAAGAGGATGAGAGGATCCCAACTCTTTTGTTTTTGTAAACAGACATCAAGGACGTGTAGGGTAAGAAAATCCAACTTCCGTTTCTCCTTTACATCATTTCCATTTCTCTCTCTTCCTTCTAATTTCCCCTTTACATAATTTTTTTTGTTGTGATTGAAGGGCACACTATTGACATAAAGGACACTCACTTTCTAGCATGGAGGTTTTGGTCACTGTGCATAAGGACTTTCTTCATGATTCATAAAGACATCCTTCTAATCATTTAGTGAAGGTTTGGAAGAAATTACCGAAATTCAGAAGAAACAAAAAGAGCTTATCACGGATGTAAGACTCGCGAAAAAAAGAAAAAACTAATCTTAAGCTACCACTTCAGGTTAAACGGAATGAAGATAGTTTTGTCATCACAGTCATTAACAGACCCCAATACAATGTCACCCAGACGTGCTGAAATTACCAAATTGGAGTTTTAGAATGTAACATCTTTAACTATTGGGCATCAACCAGAGAATTTAGAAAGAAGTGCAGAAATGCAATATAATGATTTTTCCCATCGTCTTACTCATATCATATGGGTACTGGTTTATGAATAACAAATGTATGGAAAACATAAATTTTTAAACTGCTCTAATAACACAGGTAACTAATAATTTTTTAAGATTTAGAAATCTATTTCTTCACATACACAATCATTTCACAATAACTATACAAAAATGTTTAGCGGAAGCGTATATTTTTCCATGGGTCAATGAGTGGAAGCGACGAAAATTCAGTTGAGTTGATATTCATTAGTAATGGCCTAAAATGATGCTGTCAACCCCTGACAGACTTCAGTTCTTCCAATCTCACCGTCTAATCTAAGATCATATTGTTTTACATTTATAAAAACAGAAACATTAGAAGATGTGGTTTGTCTGTAAAGCATAATAATACATATATTTAAATGTGCATTGTTTATCGTTATTAAGCAAAACCACGAAGCATTGTGGTTGTGAATTGAACAAATTGCTACATGCCCTTCGTGACTGTAAATAATACAGAAAACGCATGGTGGAATGCAATTGGGTATGGATGGTATTATATATATGGAATGTGAAACATGGCGCAGTGCCTCATGTCGGACATTACAAAAGTAAAACTGAGCATTTAAACTTACAAATTATTCGGTATTCGGCAGTGCTTTATCTACATAAATCTAATTTTCTAAGATATATACAAAGTATATAAGATATATACTTCTGTCGTTCTGAAATATATGTTCACTATTTAAACAAATTTAGTTGGCTTTATATAATTACAAAAAAGTATAGAGCAAGAATACGTACATCAAATCGCAAAACGATCCGACTCCTCTTCAAACCTTATATAAACATAGAAGTCTACTGCGTCGGAAACGTTTTTTCATAATCACAAACCACTGAATATAAGTAGCAAACAGTATTATTGGTAGGGGTGACAATTTCAGACACGATACGAAAACACGATCCGAATCTGACACGATTTTTATGGGTATGCGTATGACTTTGGCGGGTTTTGCGTACAAATCGGGTAAGACCTAAAAAATACCCGCTAACGGCGGGTCATGTCCGGGTATACCAGCGGGTTACCTGTTTATACCCGGAATACCCGAAAATTTAAAAATATATTTTAAATAAAGATTCATAATTAATAAAGTAAAAAATAATTTTTTCCAAAAAAATACTAACCTAATTGTTAATCCCTTCTCCGATTCTCCACATTCCGCCATTCCCAAAATCCCAATCCCCATTCCCAAATCCAAATCTCATTTCCCCTTCTCCAATCTCCTGGCCCCCTCCTCCCGTAGCCACCATCCAGCCACCTCTCTATCTCTCTTCTTCTCCAATCTCCACCTGTCCGCTGCCAGATCTACAGTTCAGGTGAGTATCTTGACAACTTCTTCACCAACAGATGGCTACTTGTTATCTTTTTTATTTTCATGAAATTTCTGATGATTATTTAGCAATGGTGATTTCTTTTCAAAAAGAAACAGATTCAGCTCAAATCCACCTTCAGCTACACTGTTACAGACATCCACTCATGACATCATGAGTTTACATATTGCAAAAGATGATAGCGAAAAAGCTGAATACAGTTGCAATAGTGAAAAAGCTGAAGATTCATGCTCAAATAATTTGTGATTAGTCACACACCCCGCTTCCTCCCCCTCTCTTTTGATTTACGTGACTAGAAAGATGTGATTTAATTTCATGGACTATGACATTTTTAATCTTTAACCTTTAACTCTGTACTTATTGTTGTTTCATACACTGTAACAGTAGTCGCTTAAATACATGAAACCTGAAAATACCTGAAAAATACATGAAATGACCGTACACGACTTGAAATATTTGTATTTGTCAAGTTCGTGGGTATACACGATACACGACATGAAAGCTGACATGTGCGGGTTTGGGTATCTGCATCCATACACGCGAAGCAAATGGGTAAGATATGAGTATGACACTTTGATACACGAAATCCGAAAAACACGAAACTCGAAACACGATACACGATCTGTTTGACACCTTTAATTATTGGCATCAGCCACCCAAAAGGCCCACAATACACCAAAAGTATTCAAATCATTGCACTTCACCAAGGCCCAAATCTTCATCCAGATTTCTTTGATGAGGGAGTGGGTTCTCCCCCCACCTGTACCAGAGGCTCCTTAGCCAGGTGGAATGTAAATCGAGAGATGTGCTCCACCGGCAGCCCTGCAAAGGGAGAGGACACACGAGACTCAGCCAGCCCAGAGGCAACCCTTGTAATATTTCAACAAGGATTGTCTCCACACGGACTCGAACTCGGGACGTCGGGGTTCTAGCCCCAATCACCTTTGCCACTTACCACTGGACTATGCCCCGGGGGCTTCATCCAGATTTCTAGATGCATGCGAAAACCGGCGTACCAATAAACAGCAGGCTGTCTCAAAAGAAAAAAAACAGCAGGCCACGTAAGCCTAGTAATCTCGTGCAGCCTGTAGGAAGCGGACAGGTCATCAGATAAAGTTTCGTTCACAGATTGGTATTAGACGCTGTGTGGCATGGCATGTTCAAGATTAAGATTTAGTGACAAATTAAAACATAACTAAATCGATATTTGAGGGATAAATTTTACTATTAAAAAAATCATCCGTTCGATTTTTGATACCTGTAGTGTATTTATTAAATTGTTGGCGTTAGCTTTTTTACACCAATACAGATTTATGATGGACACCTTGTGAGCACTGATAAATCAAAAATAGCCATCTGTTAGTCAACAACGGTCAACGGCAGATCTCATGCGTAAAATGTTCAACTCTCGCAGTTCGGCACAAATGCGCTGCTGCTCGGTCATATTGTACTTCGGCCATATTGCACTTCGGCCATACTTCTCCCCCGCAACATTTACTTTTTTATTAGAGAATATACCAAGATTTCCACCTCGGCATCAGGCTTTAACCTCAGCTTCAGCTTAAGGGACGTGTTTCAGATCACTTCGGCAAGACTCAATCTTGCACCTCGGCAAAGGAATCAAGTGCAGTACTATATCAATCGTGGGACCATCTGGCAGAGGTGCTAAATAAGGAAAAGGTACACATCAGACTGTTCGGTCTATACACGCCAAGGTCACATCAGCCGGCTTACCAGTCACATCCGCAGACCTACCAGTCTCATCAGCAGACTTACAGTGCCATAAGTCTACTCCCCCAAGCAAATGTCCCATCCGCTGTCAGAAGCGGAGGACAAAGGGAAAGTAACAAAAGCAAGCCAACGGAGACCAAGGAAGGGATCGAAACATTTTTCATTGCTCCCAAAGCAAACACACCAAATATTCTCCTCAGTCAAGAACTGTGAGATTCTCCTAACTCTACATACAAAATCATATTCTCAGTGAGAATGGCCCAAACTGACTTGAGCATCGGAAGGTTTTACCCGGGGTCACACCCTCAGGACCTCTGATTTCTGCTTCCTTGTGCACGATTTCCAGGAAGCTTTTCCAGTTATTTTATTCAATTCAACTGATGGTGTTTATTTCGGATCATCCTTGATCCTTAGTGAAGATCCGGCTTCATTATTTGGCGCTAGAAGGAGGGCCCTGCAAGTCTCTCAACCAAGTAAAATATTTAAACTCAAGAACAACCAACATCATTCTATGGCAAAAGGTCGTCATGAAGGTTTAGGTGAGTCATCCAACCAACCACGACGAATGACTACTCGCTCAGGTATCCCAAAACAGGATTTTCGGGTACCTGAACCGCCTAATCCTACTCTGGTAATTTCAAAGGAGGATAGAGACAAAGCGATAAGATATGTCACTGAGAACATGGACGTGTTTGAGGCTGTGGTACAACAGCTCAAAGGCAAACATCCGGAGGTGGAAGATATAGAGGAAGATCCTCATCTTCCTCCTAAAGAGGTATCACAAAGCCAGTCGTCTAGACCCCCTAGAGGTTTTATGGCGGATGCCAGAAGACGCAGTTTCAAAGCTCCAACTGTAGAGTCAGAACCTTTGACCAGACAGCATCTGAGCGTAAAGTCAAAGTCTTTGAAGAGCATCCCCAAGGAAGAAGAAGTTCATCGCAGGCCGAGAACTTACTACGAAGAGCACATGCAAGAGTTTGTGCAAGCAGTCCAGGAAAGTCCTTTTTCTTGGGATATTGCAGAGTATTTGGCACCAGACAGTTTTAGGGTGCCAAAGATGGACACTTATGATAGGACTACAGACCCAACGGATCATCTCTTCCAGTTCCAAACTGTGATGAGTTTGAAGAATGTTCCAGACCTTCTGCGCTGCAAAACTTTCCCGGTGTATTTACGGGGAAAGGCCAGGAGGTGGTTCCAAGAACTTCCATCAAAATCGGCAGGGTCCTTGAAGCAGCTAGCAAAAAAGTTCAAATCACAGTTCGTGTCCAGCACTCCTTTTGTGAAGAACTCATCCCACTTAATGACCTTGAGACAAGGTCCGGATGAGTCAGTTCTGAAGTATATGCAACGTTTCTCGGATGAGTCACTGTAGGTCAATGATAGAAACGAGGGCGTGAAAGCAGCTGTTTTCATTAATGGGCTCTGAGTTGGGCGCCTCTTCTCCCAACTGGCTGAAGAGGGACCTACAACTTTGAGAGAATATCTGGAGAAAGCCCACCAATTTGCCCGAGGTGAAGAGGCAAATAGATTAAAAAGGAAAGGTGAGCAAGGAGTTCGGCAAGAAAGCCGATCCAGCTTCAAAAAGGAGGATCGTTGCACTGAAGGAAAAGATCGTGATCGGCGCAGTGCGTTCGATCGCATGGGGAGCAGAGGCAAAGGCGGTAAGGAGGGCTTACCCCTTTTAGTTTCAAAGGAGAATATCTTAGCCATCATAGAGAAGGATGGCTTGAGGGTTGATCTTAAACCCTTGAATGGGCCCCGAGAAAGAAGAGACCCAAAGCTATACTGCCGATATCACAGAGATATCAGACACGATACAGAAGATTGCAGGCAACTGGCTCAGGCAATTAAGCAACTGATAGAGCAGGGACATCTAAAGCAATTTTATGACCCATGATCACGCCTGCATAACCGGTTGGATTTTCACAAGAACCCCCAAAAGGACAAATGCCGACGAAAGTCTCCTACTCGGCACCGCAGGTCGGACGACGATGAGGAGCAAGGCAGGCATGGGGCTGTAGGTCGGCCCCAAGTCAATACTATTATTTATACTATCTCTGGAGGTCCACCTTATGCAGGCCGAGAAGAATCTAGCTCTGCGGGAACCTCGTCCGGTCCACCAGCTAAAAGAGCTAAGATGTCCAAGGAGTTAACTTACGTGCCAGAAGATCCCATTCCATTGGACTCCAACAACACAAGTTTAGTAATAGACTTGTGTATACACTTAGCTCCTAATAAAATTTTGGAGGTCTGACGTGTCTATGTGGATACCGGCAGTTCCGTGAATGTGATGTATTATCGGGTATATCAGCAGCTGGGCCTACCCGATTCTTTAATGAGGCCAGTCACTTCTTCCTCATATAGTTTCACTGGAGTTGCAGTTCGGCCAGCAGATTTGGTCACATTCAGCTACAGTTTTGGTAAGCCTCCTGCTTATCGTTGTCTATGGATAGACTTTGTGGTCATCAAGGAGATGTCCACATACAATATTATTTTGGGGCGGCCAGCCTTGGTGGCATTGGAGGCCATTGTATTGCTTCTACACGTCAGCATGAAATTTCCCACTTCAGAGGGAGTGGTAACAATACAAGGTGATACACAAGTGGCATAAAGTTGCTATATTATTGCAATCCAAGGTAATGAAGCAGTTCAACAAGTCAGCCTTGATGAACTTATACCTTCAGATGAAGAACATTTGCAATCAGATGATCCAGTGCAAGACTTCATTCTGGATCCGGGCCGGCCTAAAAATGTCATAAAGATAGGGACATGGATGCCATCCGAACTGCTAGCTCAACTGCAAGATCTGCTGAGAGAATTTGCAATCATCTTCGCATGGACTGCCGAAGATATACCTAGGATCCCTTCACATCTGGCCGAACATAAACTGAACGTTGATCCTTTGACAAAGCCAATAAAGCAAAAGAAGCGTAATTTTGCTCCAGAAAGGATTAAAGTCGTTGAAGAGGAATTTAAGAAGCTCTTGGCTGCAAAATTTATTGTTGAAGTACTTTATCCAATCTGGTTGGCTAACCCAGTAGTGGTCCCCAAGCAAGATGAGTCTTGGAGAATGTGTATAGACTAAACCGATCTCAACAAAGTATGTCCAAAAGATTGTTACCCACTTCCAAAGATTGATAGGTTAGTGGATTCAACACCTGGACATGAGATCTTCGATTTTTTAGATGCCTTTAAAGGTTATCATCAGATCATCATGGCAATAGAAGATCAGGAAAAAACTGTCTTTATCACAGAGTCAGGTACTTATTGTTATGTGACTATACCATTTGGGTTGAAGAATGCTGGACCACTTATCAACATCTGGTCAATTCTTTGTTCAGTGAGCAAAATTGGCCGGATAATGGAAGTTTACATTGATGATATGCTTATCAAGAGCAGGTCTCTTGATCAATATATTCAAAATTTAAGGGAAGTCTTCACTGTGTTGAGAGACTCACACATGAGACTAAATCCGAAGAAGTGCACGTTTGGGGTTTGCACTGGAAAGTTCTTGGGATATATGATTTCCAAAGAAGGGGTGCAGGAAAACCCTGCTAAAATTGAAGCTTCATAAAACATGCATCCCCCTAGGAATGTAAAGGAAGTGCAAAGGTTAACAGGCCGAATTGCCGCGCTGAGCAGGTTTCTATCCAAGTCAGCTGAAAGATCTCTTCCTTTCTTCCAAATCTTAAAGAAGAAAACAGCTTTCCAGTGAGACGATCAATGTCAAAAAGCCTTCGATGAGCTGAAGTCCCATCTGGCCGAGGTGCCAATGTTAACTTCACCCCTGCCCGAAGAAGAGCTCTATGTGTACCTCTCAACATGCAAAGAAGCTGTAAGTGCAGTTCTGCTCAGGGAGTAGGATAATGTGCAGAGGCCCATCTACTTCGCAAGTAGAATCCTGCATGGGCCTGAAGTAAGATATCCCAATGCTGAAAAGGTAGTCTTGGCACTCATAGTGGCTGCAAGAAAATTCAAGCCTTACCTGCAAGCTCATCCAATCATAGTGGTCACTGATCATCCTTTGAAACAAATCTTGTCAAGGCCAAACACTTCTGGCCGAGCTGCTAAGTGGGTTGTAGAGCTTGCAGAGTATGATATCCAATACAAGTCAAGAACTTCTATCAAAGCCCAAGCATTAGCAGACTTCTTGGCTGAAGGGATATCCGTGGAGGAAGATGATAGGCCAGTGGCTGATTGGACTCTATATGTGGACGAGTCTTCCTCCCGGGATGGTTGTGGATCAGGACTCCTAATCATTAACCCCAATAAGGAAGAATTTGAATATGCCTTGCGTTTTGATTTCGAAGCAACCAACAATGAGGCAGAATACGAGGCCTTAATAGCAGGACTAGGCCTCGCAAGAAAATTAGGGGCAGAACGGATCACTTCTCGAAGTGATTCGCAGTTGATCGTTTCCCAGATCAACGGGGATTATGAAGCTAAGGAGGTAAACATGAAAAAATATATGGTTAAAGTGCTTCAGCTCGGCCAGACTTTTGAGTGCTTCAGCATTGAGCATATCCCCAGGTCGGCCAACAAGAGAGCTGACGCTTTATCTCGGCTAGCTTCATCCACTTCAACAACTTTGGGGAAAAAGATAGTTATGGAGCTAATAAAGCACCGTGCTTATGATGCCAACGAAGTGCTGCAAGTTGATTACCGTAACACTTGGATGGATGAAATTGTTAACTTCTTGCAGTATGAAACTCAACCTGTGGATAAACGAGCAGCTCGGCGTCTGCGATTGAAGGCAGCAAGGTATGCTCTCTTTAACGACCATCTTTATAAAAAGTTATTTTCACAGCCTTGGTTGAAGTGCGTTACTGAAGACGAAGGAGATTACATCCTTCAAGAGATGCACCAAAGGATTTTTGGAAACCATTCTGGAGCGCAGTCGTTAGCACGAAAATGCTACCTTGCCGGATATTATTAGCCTACTCTGCATCATGATGCAGAGGAATTAGTTAAGAAATGTCAAGCATGTCAAGTCCATGCTCCAATGCCACATTTGCCAAGTCAAGAACTTGCTCTTATCGCAAGTCCTTGGCCTTTTGTGCAATGGGGAATAGATCTTGTTGGACCTCTGCCCCAAGCTCCAGGTTCAGTTAGATTTTTGGTTGTTGTCACCGATTACTTCACCAAATGGGTGGAAGCAGAGTCCTTAGCCACTATAACGGGAAATCAAATCAAGAAGTTCTTGTGGAAAAATGTCATATATGCTGCTTCGGCCTTCCACAAGTTCTCATCTCAGACAACGGAAAACAATTAACTGATGACCCTGTCAAAAGATTCACTTCAGTAGCACACCCTCAAGCTAATGGGCAAGTTGAACTGGAAAACAGAACAATCAAGGATGGCTTAAGAAAACGCCTATACAAAACTAGGGCAAGTTGGGTGGATGAACTCCCAAACATATTGTGGGCATATCAGACAACTCCTTCTACTTCCACTAAGGAAACACCTTTTTTCTTAGTATATGGTACTGAGGCAGTCATCCCAGCCGAAATTGGCTCCAACTCTGCTCGGGTAAATCATTATTCTGATCAGACCAATGACCAAGGGCTGTGATTGAACTTGGATGCATTGGAAGAGAGAAGGGAACAAGCTCACTTTCGTATGGCTCAATACAAAAATTTAATTACTCAGTATTATAATTCTCGAGTACGACTAAGGTCTTATCAGATAGGGGATTTAGTACTGCGCAATAACGAAGCAAGTCATGCAGCACCAACAGGAGCTTTTAACCTCAAGTGGGAAGGTCCTCATCGAATCGTTGAAGTGCGATCAGCTGGAACTTATAAGATACAAACCTTGGAAGACAAAACTTTACCAAGGACTTGGCATTCTACTCACTTAAGACTTCTGCATCAGTGATATGCAAGTATTTCACCTCAGCAGGTCTGATCTAGTTGAGCAGGACTCAATACTTAGTGGAACATGCTTCCCAAGTGTTTTACCTCAGCAGGACTGAGATATCCGAGCAGGACTCAACTTAACAAGACCTCAGCAGGCCTGAGGTAAAGGCCCATTGAGCGAAAAATTTTTGTGAATAGGATTCACAATTATCATCTACTAGAAGGACTAGGAAAAATGTAAATCATTTGTATAAATATCAGCAATGCTGAAGTTGAGTAAAATAGTGTTTCATGGCAGTGCCAGAGTTAAAATTACGCAAAGTGTTATCTTTCATTTTGCTTAACAGATCAAATGAAGTAACATGTTTACTTTATTTTGAATTTTAACTTGTTTCAACAAAGACAAAGTTAAAGCTCAGTAGAGCTGCAGCTCAGTCAAGCAGCACAACATTCTTGGCAGAGCCAAGGGTCGAAGCCGAAGTCTAATACTTAGTGAAAAGACTTAGCAAGAATGAGACTAAAGGGAAATAACAGGAACATTGGCAGAGCTGAAGTCAAAAGCAGAAGACAAACACTTGCAAAAAATTATGAAAATAATAGCAAATAAAGCTGAAGAGCACAAGTTGGAGAAAAATGAAAGTTTCATTAAGGAACTCATCAATTACAACTATTGGAAGAAGTAAAGAAAGTCCTAATCTATTCTTCCTCATCTTCAGCCTCCATGAGATCAGCCCCTTCTTTAAATTGCTCCAGCTGTTTTTCGAATATGGCTTCGGCTTCGGGGTTGTAGAGATCGGCAAGTAGAGGATGGTTTTTATCTAAGGCTGGATAAACTTCACTACAAGCATCTATTGCACAAATTTGTCCTATCGCCAGTACAGAGCCTTGCATCTTCAGGAGATTGTCTGAAAAATATTCAGATCTTCTGAACTCAGCAACAGTAGATTTCTTGATTTCTTCGGCTTGAAGCTCAAATTGTAAGATGAGCTCAGCCTTGCTCTCCTTTTCTGCCTTCAGTTGCTGGGCCATATCATTTTTGTTCTTCGTCTCTGCCTCCAGCTGCTGAGACAGTTCATTTTTGCTCTTTTGCTCTTCTTCAACTTGGCTCTCAGATGGGACAACTCTTGCTCACAAGTGCTGAGTTCCTTTTGGAAGAAGTCCAACTCAGCTTGAGTCTTGGTGGAGACCAGCTTAATATTGGCAACAACTTCCTTCAGCTGATCCACTTGTGAGTTTGCAATTACTAGCTGGGTGTCAGATTCCTCTTTGCCTTCCTTCAGTTTGAAGTTCTCAGATGACAAGGAGTCCACTTCTGATTTCAGTATATTTAGCTCAGCATCCATCTCCTCCAGCCTTGAATTATTTGGTTTTGCCATCTCAGCCAACTCGTCATTAGCCTTCCTCAAGTTTGCATTGCTCTCAGAAAGCTTGACCACCATGTTGCGCATCTCTTCTGCTCTTCTTAGCATATCGCACTCTTGGACTTGGTACTGCAACGACCAATATAAGTTAGATAAAATTTTCTACAACTTGAGTGAAAGGAAATGTTGGAAATTTCAAAGAAAACCTACCAAAGACATATCAGACAGATATGTGTTTAAGGCAGAGTCCCAGTCCTTGTGAACAAAATGCTCAAAATCCCTGGACAACACTGGCAGATCTGCTAACTTTCTGGCCACTCATGGATGAACAGCGGTGTCAGAGAAGGATAAGGTCATGGACTTCCAACCACGACGATGTTGATGCGAGGGCTCCCCTTCATAGGGAGCTTTACCATGCGGGCGTTGGGGAGCATCTTCTCCCGCAGTTACATTAACTCCTCCAGTGGGGGCAGATTTGGGATCATTGATGATGACTCCCACAGAGAAGCAAGTTTTTGTGGCGTAGTTGGAGCTGGAGGAGTAGGTTTGGTTTGTGGCACAGCAGGGGGAGCAGGTTTAGTTTGTGGAGCAACTTTGGAGGCAGTTCTGACTGGAGGTGCCTTCTGAGGGGTATTTGCCCCAGACATTGTAGTAGATTTGAGGGGCAAGGCTGGGGTCTCAGGAGCTTTCTTTTTATTCAGTGGCTGAGCTGCAGCCTGAGCAGGTTTCTTGGCTGCAGCATGACTGGGGTCAACAGAAGATTTAGCTGTAACAAAAACAAAGGTCAAAATGCTGAAGTGAAAGCAAGTAAATTAACAACGTCAAAATCAGAGTAAATTGTTACCTTTGGTTGCTGGAGCAGGAATAGCAGGCAAAGCCTGCGCCTCAGATGAGGTCTTGGAAGATGTTTGATCAGAGGAGGAGGGTTTTCCATCCCCTCTCTTCCTCTTTTTGGGAACCAGCTTCTTCAATTTGCTGAGGGTTTCGGACACCATGGTTCCTGCAACATTCAACGGCAGATTGATCAAGACACATGAGGTATATCAAGAAAAATTAACGGTATTCAAAGAATTGACACATACCCAATACTAATGCTAAGGCTGGGGAACTAAGAGTTCGAAATTGGTGTGATGGCCACAGGTGGTCCAGGTCGGCAACCATCACAACCGACCTATCCACCTTTTTCCAATCTACGGCCATGGGGATGTTCAGTAACCTTGAGGCTTCCTTGCAGGATTTCTCGCTTGGCCTTATGTTATCAGCATGGCCGGACTTCTAGTAATTTCTCTCGGGTAATCCTACGGTTTTTATAAAGAAAAAATGCCCTTTCCAATTTTTAGTAAAAGAGGGGATGTTGATGGCGTGGTTGATGTCTTTATTAGGATATCTCCTACTAAAGTAATACCAACTTTCCTTGTGTTTACACACAAACATCCCCCCTAAAAACGGCAAGATTAAATTCCTCCCTAACAGCTCTCAGGTAGAGCAGATAACTGACAATTACCTTCTAGCTGTTGGGCATTACTTGGGGTAATCTAAGGTTGTAAAAGTCAAGAATGTGAAATAAAGGGCCAGGAATGGGAAGGTTAAACCCAGATTTAAAATACTCTTCATAAACTACCTCGTACCCAGCGGGTGGATCATAGACAGTTTGGTGAGGAAGAGGAAGAATTAGGGCAAAGGTACTCTTATCAATGTTAAATGTTTGGCAAAGGCGGGAAAGATCAGCAGCCTTTAAAGTACAAACTGAACTTTGCACCGCCGAAGAAGATGAACCCCTGTCAATGGACGACAGGGGTATTATGGAAGTGGGGGCAACCTTAGAAGGTTCACTAGCATGGCGCAACCTCCTCAAAGGGCGGTTGTCCTCGCTGGAATCTGACTTCTCATGGAAGGATTGAACCTCCTGATCACCTTCCAGATCAGCAGGGTAGGAGTGAGCTGATCTGTTCTGGAAATCAGAAGAAGAGGATATAACGAAAGCCATAGATAATAAAATGGAGGAAGAGAAGCTTACAGAAAGTTTGAAGGGCAGAGCTGAAGGATCGCCGGAGTAAGGTTGGAGGTAAGCTTCGAAGATGAAGAAGAAGAACAAATAGCAGAGTAACGTTTGTAGAACAAAGGAAAAGGAAGAAGAAAGAATTAGGGCAGGTGACCCTATTTATAAGAAGGAAAATGAAAAGTTAAAACTTTTCATTTGAAATTCAAAAAGTGGTGACGGTTCAGTTATTCCCCCTTTCTCGATTGCTGTAAACGCCGGAGAAGTAATGATGGAGTACATTGAAACTGGCGCTGATATTAAAAGGGGAGATAACGGCTCAATTATGAGGTTAAAGGTGCAGTTAATGGGAAATACGGCGCAGTTAAGAAGATAATTGCCTAATTAATGACGACACGTCATTGATTTCCTCAGAATAGATTTGTCTGCCCTCACAGGCCAGCTCGGACATACAAAATCTGGGGGCAAATGATAAACCAAAAATAGCCATTTGTTAGTCAACAACGGTCAACGGCAGATCTCATGCGTAAAATGTTCAACTCCCGCAGTTCGGCACAAATCCGCTGCTGCTCGGCCATATTGCACTTCAGCCATACTTCTCCCCCCACAGCATTTACTTTTTTATTAGAGAATATGCCACGATTTCCACCTCGGCATCAGGCTTTAACCTCAGCTTTAGCTTAAGGGACGTGCTTCAGATCACTTCGGCAAGACTCAATCTTGCACCTCGGCAAAGGAATCAAGTGCAGTACTATATCGATTGTGGGACCATCTGGCAGAGGTGCTAAATAAGGAAAAGGTACACATCAGACTGTTCGGTCTATGCACGCCAAGGTCACATCAGCCGACCTACCAGTCACATCCGCAGACCTACCAGTCTTATCAGCAGACCTACAGTGCCATAGGTCTACTGCCTCAAGCAAATGTCCCATCCACTGTCAGAAGCAGAGGACAAAGGGAAAGTAACAAAAGCAAGCCAACGGAGACCAAGGAAGGGATCGAAACATTTTTCATTGCTCCCAAAGCAAACACACCAAATTTTCTCCTCAGTCAAGAACTATGAGATTCTCCTAACTCTACATACAAAATCATATTCTCAGTGAGAATGTCCTAAACTGACTTGAGCACAGGAGAGTTTTACCCGGGGTCACACCTCTGAGACCTCTGATTTCTACTTCCTTGTGCAGGATTTCCAGAAAGCTACTCCAGTTATTTTTGTAGGACCTCAGGCACTACTAGGAGGGGGAGGGTTGAATAGTGGGTGCGTAAAATGTGGTTTTTAAAATAGTTTTAAACCAAAAGCCCAACTTCTGAAAACAGTTTCTGTTTTCAGGACTAGTTTTAAAACGATTTGAAAACTAGGTTGCAGGTCTTCAAAAATTCTGAAATTCGGAGAGAACTTAGTCTCAGATGTTTTGAGTATCTCCTAAAAAGTTCAGATCAAAATTCAACCTCTAACCCCTTGAAAAATCGTTGGTGGTCAGATTGCACAAATCTGCCAAAACTGGTAGTATGTTTCAAAAAATTAATTCCTATTTGTCTCATCATAATCAATTCCTTCTTCTTGATTATAGCCTTGTGCTACAAGTCTAGCTTTATTTCTAACAACTTTTCCTTCTTCATTCATTTTATTTCTAAACACCCACTTTGTGCCTATTATGGTCTTATCTTGTGGTCGTGGCACTAAATCCCATACGTCATTTCTAACAAATTGATTAAGTTCGTCATGCATATCATCAATCCAAAAAGAATCACTCAAAGCATCATGCACATTTTTGGGTTCAATTTCAGAAATCATAGCATGAAATTGATTTATTTCATCCAAAACTATTCTTCTACGTGGTCGCACTCCGTGAGTGATATCGCCTATAACGAGATCATGTGGGTGATCTCTATGCCATCTTGGTTGATTATTTTCTATGTTCTCATGCATTTCTAAGTGATCATGCATTTCTAGTGTATCATGCATATCATACATATCAAACGTGCCATCATCATCATTCAACACGGGTTTCAATTCAAAATCATTATCATATTCTTTGTCTTTATCAATCTCACCAAATTCATTAAACTTCACATGAATAGATTCTAAAATTTGTCTAGTGAGAGGATCATAACATCTATATGCTTTTGAATTTACAGAATATCTAACAAAGATGCATTCAATTGATTTAGATTCAAATTTATCTAAATTGTCTTTTGTATTTAAAACAAAACATTTGCATCCAAACACACGAAAATAGTCAATTTTAGGCATGCGATCATTTAATATCTCATAAGGCGTCTTATTTATTTTCTTTCTAATGGATAAGCGATTTACTATGTAGCATGCACAGTTTACGGCTTCCACCTACAAAACTCTAGGCAATTTATTTTCGCACAACATAGTTCTAGCAATTTCTTGTAATGTCCTATTCTTTCTTTCTACTACTCCATTTAATTATGGAGTTCTAGGTGGCAAAAACTCGTGTTTAATTCTTTTTTCTTCACAAAATGAAATCATGTCCTTATTTTTAAACTCACCGCCTCTATCGCTTCCTATCTTTTTCACATTGACGCCGTATTGAGTTTCAAGTTGTTTTATTAGTTTCGCAATCTCAATGGCACTATCATCCTTATGTGCAAGAAACAAAGTCCAAGTATAACGAGAAAAATCATCAACAATCACGCAAGCATAGTGACGCCGACCAAGACTCGTAGTGCGACTAGGACCAAACAAGCAATGTGTAATAATTCTAAAACTCTAGTCGTGCTTATTTCATTTTTAGGTTTAAGTGACTCGTGTGTTTGTTTGCCTTTTATGCAAGATTCACACAACTGAAAGTTGTCTAAATCAAGTGTAGGCAATCCTCGTAGTAGGTTCTTTCGTTGGAGTTTTTCTAGTGTAGAAATGCCAATATGTCCTAAACGTCTATGCCACAAATTTACGTTAGGTTCATTTGACATGAAACACTTAACCTTAGCGTCTAACATATCATCCATAGAAAGCGTAAAAATATTCCCTTCCTGTTTTTCTTTTAAGACTGTTTCTCCATTTTTATTTATTATATTGCAATATGGGTGAGTAAAATACACATCAAAACCATTGTCAATGAATTGCGAAATGCTAAGAAGATTATAAGATAAGTTGCTTACCAAAAAGATGTTGGGGATTTGAAGAGTGCTTGGGTTTCCAATTGTACCTTTTCCGATGATCTTGCCTTCGATGTTGTCTCCAAAGCTCAAGGATCCATCTTTTGTGACCTTCTTTAATTTCGTGAATAGGCTCGGGTCACCTGTCATGTGCCTCGAGCAACCACTATCAAGGAACCATTTGATTGATGTATCTTTTGATGTGTGGGTTCCCTGCAATGTGTAAAAATAATTTAGGTACCCTTTTAATTTTGGGTCCTTACGAGTTAGTTATTCACCTTTTAGTAAAAGTAACTTTCGGTACCCATACTTAGGTGATCCTTCTCGGTCTAGCAAATGGCAAGAATGTAGATGAAGGTGCAATATAGTAAACATATGGTGAGTGCACTTTAGGCCTTTGACCAAGAACTCCTTTATACTCATTATATGTAGGACGTTTTTGATATGTCCTTGTGTTTGTGTGCGTAGTGCGTGATCTAGATGAATGAAATGGATGACGTGTATGCATCACTTGTTTCTTCTCATATCTATATGGCACAAAATTGTATTTCGCATGATATGAGGAAAAAGTAGGGCGAGAGGAGGGGAGAGGGGGTCTTTGCGTTATCTTAGACGCCGTTTTTGGTTTTGGGGTGTCTACATTTTTTAGACACTACAAACATGGTTGGTTTAATGGATACTTCATTTGTTTCAATGTATCATAAACCTGTTTTATCACTATCATGCTTTTGTGATAAGATAATACGCTCTATTATGTTAGATCCCGTATCAAACTGTTTCATCATTTTCTCTAAGTTTGTATTCCTTGATTTCAAATTTGAAATCTTGGATTTCAGTTTAGTGTTCTCGGATGTCAATGATGAAATTTCAGACTTTAATAAATTTATGATGCAAGACGACTCTTCTTTTGAATCGTTTAATTGAGACACAAGATTTGTGTTAGAAGATTCTACCAATTTCTTGTCTTCAATTAATCGCTTCTTTTCTTTTGCAAGAGTCTTAGCAAACTTATGCAATTCAAGATAATGAACAAACAAATCATGATATGATGGTTCATAATCGGAATCGGAATCGGAATCAGAATGTACCTCACTATCAAGAAGTGGAGGCCTTTGGCTTGACATACTTTCATGCTCGGTTTTGTGTCTAGTGGTTGCCATCTCACTATGATCGTTGGATCTCCTTGTCGTAAGTGTGCCTGCGCTCTGATACCACTTGTAGGACCTCAGGCGCTCCTAGAAGAGGGGGGGGGGTTGAACACTGGGTGCGGAAAATGTGCTTTTTAAAATAGTTTTAAACCAAAAACCCAATTTCTGAAAACAGTTTTTGTTTTCAGGACTAGTTTTAAAACGATTTGAAAACTAGGTTGCAGGTCTTCAAAAATTCTGACAATTGGAGAGAACTTAGCCTCAGATGTTCTAAGTATCTCCTAAAAATTTCAGATCAAAATTCAACCTCTGACCCCTTGCAAAATCGTTGGTGGTCAGATTGCACAAATCTGCCAGAACTGGTAGTCTGTTTTGAAAAATTAATTCATATTTGTCCTTAACTCCAATTGCTCTGAAAATTTAATGACTAACCCCTTATTAGTTATATTTAAATGGGTTGAAACAGTTTTGAAAAATTCTTTTGGGACTTTAGTCAAATACGATCAAAGTCTCAACCTTTGCAAGCCTGAAAATCAGACTGCACTAGTCTCAGAACTTTGGACGTTTGAATGACTTATACTTGTCCAAAAGGGTTGAACCTTGCGCCAAAAGAACCTTAAGACGTAAGGCTATGACTCTGGAAATTTTTGTGATTTTTAAAATTTGTGTACTATTTTTACCAACGTGATTAAAAACAATAAGCAGTGCTGAAACTGAAAGTAAGTGCTGAAAGTAAATAACACAAGGAATTTTATACTGGTTCGGTTATAAACAACCTACTCCAGTCTTCAAGGACATCTTCCTCGGTTAGCACTAATCACACAACACAAAGAACACCTTACCACAGGGTTGATGGAGTTACACACCAACTCCAACCCTTTACAAACCTTGTATGAGAATACAATGATCACGAACACCACCACCTTGCAAGTGCAAGATTGATCACACCTTGATCAATCTTTTACAATGATAAAGAGTATAGGGTGGTATGTAAGAAGCCTATTCAAGATATATGAATATGAATACAATAGGCTTTAAGAGAGAAGAAAGAAAGAGAGTGTAGAAAAGAAGGTGCTAAACGTTTTTGATCTTGGAATTTGCAAGACTTGTTCTTGTTTTTGTTTTGTTCTTCTTCCTTCCTTTTTATCATTATGGCCGCCCCCTTTGATTGCTTTTTCCCTCTTGAAAATTATCTTCTAAGTACTTGGAAGAGTATATGGCATCATTGTGACATGTCTTTGCTTACTTGGCATGTTCTCATTGGATGATCATTAAGCTCTTGCTTACTTGGCACTCATTGATTGGTTGGATGTTGTCATCACTTGATGACTAGACAAATCTGAGAATAACACTTAAAACATGTGCCAAAATCATCATAAAATAGTTATCATAACTCACAAGAATATCACACAAAATTAGCTAGGCTATTTTCTCCAAGAAGGCATGAAAATTTCGGCCATTAAGCTCTTGCACATGCTGAAATTTCAGCATGTGTATTATTCACCTTTTATTTAAAATATTGCTAATTTTACATTGATTTAATCCAAGAATTCAATCATCATTTATTTCAAGACATCTTTATCAATTTTTGGAATAAAAATTAGACACCAATGTGG
Organism: Eustoma russellianum; assembly: GCA_036186865.1. Classification (NCBI taxonomy): domain Eukaryota; kingdom Viridiplantae; phylum Streptophyta; class Magnoliopsida; order Gentianales; family Gentianaceae; genus Eustoma; species Eustoma russellianum. Next base: position 15,830,733 of record AP025071.1, read on the forward strand.
ACTAAATTTCGGCCACTATACATTACACACATGCTGAAATTTTCAGCATGTTTGATATTTGCAAATATCACTTTCTTTATTCCATAAAATATTCAAAACACTTCCATATAATCTCCCAATTAATTCACTTAATTAAAGAAGTAAAATATGCCTCATAAATGGATAAAAATCGGCCAGCTCTAATGCACATGATGAAATTTTAAGCATGTGTTACAAATGTGACAAGATTTGAAATGTTACCTTTTGTAGCTCCTTTCTTTTTGTCACCAATATTGTATGCTTCATTCTTGACCAATCAAGTTGCCAACAAGACTCCACATAACCTCCAACATAGCTATTATAGCGTGTGAAATGACTTTGCACATGTGATGAATTTTATTTTTGCAAACTTTGTATAATAGTGCATATTTAATTATATACACATGGTATATTCCAATCAGCCCTTAATTGAATTTTCTAGAACACTTTGAGATGTATGAAATATGTAAAAAGTGTCTAGATAGATGTTATATGATATGCCAAAAACGTTCCATGTGTCATGTACGTAGAAAACCGAATTTTCGATGTTTATCGATTACCCGATTTTTCTCTAATTAAATTCCAACTTTTTGCACATGTTATATATATTATGTTACACATAATATACATAAATTAAACTTTAATATTCAGCACTTAGGCTGATTAAAGTGGCGCCCAACACATGTGACAAAATTGAAATTGGAATCTCCACAATTTGGCCTTAATGTGGGGTGATTTGTGTGTGCCAACATGGAATGATTTTATGGCTGCATATAGCATGAAACCCACGATATTTGTGGATATTTTTGAAGTGTAGGGGCTGACCATCTATTTATGGCAAGTACGTGACACGTTGGTGAAGTTTCGGTATTCGTCTGATACGACAATTTTCGGTTTAGAATCTTTTAACGTGTCGTATTCAATTTGTCATCACCATGACTTATATCATATGATATAAGACCTGAATATACTCATAAATATGAGTTAAGTATGGTGGTGTGACGTTAACGTACGTATGTAAAATATATAACATGTCGGTAGTACGTTGGAATAAATGTGTATGTGCCTTTTTCAAAAAATCTGAATATATATATATATATGTGTGTGTGTGTGTGTGTGTGTGTGCGTGTGTGTGTGTGTGTGTGGTAATGGCGTGTGATATATGTGTGGAGAGGAGAGTAGAAGACTTTCCTTTCTTCACCTTGTTGCCTTTATGCCTTTTCCAAATATTGCTTCCTTTAATGAACTACTTAGTTTAATTAACTAAGTACTTCATTTAAAGAACTAGTTTAGTTCATTAATGGTAACACCTGAAAATAGTTCAAACACAACAAATGTTTGCCATTTGATGTAAGCTTTAAAGCTTTATGGCTCGTTAGTACGGCAACATTATATATGAACTATATAAGGCAAGTTATATGCAATATGTCATGCATTGCTTTGTAACACGTTTAAATCATGTATTTTGAAATCACTGAAACCCCTTTTTCTCTACAATTTTATTCAATTCAACTGACGGTGTTTATTTCGGATTTACATTTTTTACAATTTTAAATTGAAACGATAAAGTTTCTCGGGATCAAAATATGATTTTTTTCACTACAAAATTTAATGAAGGGAACAACACCAATCAGGAGGAACCATGTTGCCCATCATTAGGATTAGATATAAGGCAAAAAATGAGGCCACGAATCACAGGCCGCCACGTCGCCATGTTGCCTTGTTTTTTTTTAAAAAAAAAATTTATCTCTCATCAATAACATGGCGACGTGGCGGTCTGTGATTCGCGGCCTCATTTTTTGCCTTATAACCTACCTTCCTGGATCTGATCCGCTTACCAAAATACCTCTACCCGGAAATTGGCTAGAATTTGCTGGCAGTTCATAAATATCTTACACTTTTATGGATAAAAAAATATTTCAACTCTTTTTTATATTCACACGGCACTTTACCATGTATTGAATCAATTCAAAAGATTCTTTTTTCAGTTTTTCCGCGTAAGTTATATGTGAGAAAGAATTAAAAAAATCAAAAGATATCTTTTTTCAAGCAGTTGAGACTAAGAGAAAAACATTTAACGATAACGGTTTCCAAAGTCTTTCTATTAGGATGAGATCTGAGGAGGAAGAATATGAGGTAGAATATGAGACCACCAATCACGCGACGCCACGTGTACAAAAAGGGCCCGCTGTTTACTTTTTTTTCTTTTTTAAAAAAAGTCTTTTTGTACACGTGGCGTCGCGTGATTGGAGGCCTCATATTCTACCTCATATTCTTCCTCCTCAGATCTCATCCGCTTTCTATTGTACCAAAAAAAAAATTTTGATGGTTGAGATGAATGAGATCGGTTTTTCAATTAGATCAAAGATAATCCAAACACAAACATTGTCAAAACTACGTATAAGTGAACAACTTTAGAGGCTGAAGTTTTACTTTACAAAAAACATACCCACGATCAAATCAAGATATTTTTATATTTAGAAATAGTTATATTTAAATATTTTGAAAAACTATTTGTTGTTTCAGAAAAATATTTTCAAATTCAACCGAACATCGCCTCCTACAGTGATCGAATCCGCTGCCAAGGTATTTTGCCAAAATGCCATACCAAAGTAAAATACGGCGCCTTTTTCATTATGGCCTTGAAAGAATTAATTTGTGACACATGTAATACGTAGTACGTTGATTAAGTAAACACGAATTAATCATAAGGTAGACGTTATGTATGATAATTTTATATGTCATATGTGTCACGTAATATGATTAATTATTACATAAAACATCCACATGTTAAGTGACCACTGGAGCGTGTGCGTGGATGTATAGTATAGTCTAAAATGGTAACTCCGAACATGTAGAAAGTCATATGGTCAGAGAACGCAATGGATGGACTCAAAGTGCAACGACCATAAAGTGTACAACGTCTGGTCCCAGAGGGGCGACAACCCACGTGTGGTTAGTAGATAAGGTTTGGTACATATTATTAAATATTAAATAATATTAAATATTAAATATTAAATAATAATATTTATTATTAAATATTAAATAATATTTAATATTGGATAAAGATCACTTGATTATAACATCAATTATATCCTCCTTTGGTGATAAAGATGAGTAAGAGCCCTCATCTATAAAGGAAAAAAGATTTGCTTGCCATCATAACTCCAAATCCTATCACCATCAAGATTCTCCCTCTATTTAAAGGAGGAGGCTCTTCACCTACTCACAATTTTAGAAGGCAACCGACCATAGAGAGAAAAGGAGAGGGAGTGCCAGCCTTTTCTATACAACCCACATTGCTTAGCATCTCCATCGGGTAAAATAGTGAATTGTTGAATCCGTTCAAGGGGTGCATCAACAATTGGTGGGAGGTCGTGAATCCTTGGATCACGCCAGATTCATCAAGCAGTGGCAACATAAATGGTGAGCAAATCAACATCAAACATGGAGCAAGGTAAAATTCAGTCTTTTGTTACTTTGCTGAGTGATTCGATTTAAATCCAACAAGTGGTATCAAAGCAGGTTAATTCGAATCACTTTTATTAATCTGTTCATGATTAAAACTTTTTTTGGTCAAAAGTTTTTTTCACTAGAATAAAAATCTGGTGGAGAAAATATGTTTTTTTAATATATAAGAAAGATGTCAATCTTTGTAACCAAAAAAGCCTGCTAGTCAAGTGGTCACAGCCTTAGCCTTGCTGGGAGAGGTCTCAGGTTCGATCATGAGGGGCGAATTTTTTCTAGGTTTTTGGCTCCAACAGATCTGGGTTTAAAATTGGGTTCAACCCGGTCTGACTCCGATCAAAATTAGGCTCTAGCCCAATTAAGGTTAATTAAAAAAAATCAGATTTCAGAATAGGCCGCCGGGTCTGACCCGACCCGGCCCTGCCCCAAATTATGTGCTTCGGCCCAAACAGTTAAATGCAATAAAAAAAGGGCGTTACAGATAAGGCCGACGGTTTTTGACCTGACTCGGCCCTGACTCAAATTCCGGGCTTCGGTCTTGAAGCTAAAAAAAGAGGCTTATGAAGCGGGTCTGACTCGACCCGCGGTTCGACCCGTCCCCCTTAAATATCATTTTTTTTCTTTTCTTCATTTATTGTTATTATATTTTAGATAAAGTGAATAATAATAATTTTTTTTATTATTATTTTAAAGTTTTTCAAGGAAACAAAGTAAAAAATGAAAATAATTCAATTATTATTATTATTATTATTATTATTATTATTATTATTATTATTATTATTATTTAAAGAATATTTAAAAAATAGTAATAATAATAAATTATTATTATTATTATTATTATTTTAAAGAAATTAAAAATAATAATAATTAAGTATCAACTTTAACCTTTGGTTATTAGATTATTTGTTTATTTATATATTTTTTTGTTCATTTATTTATTCATGTTATTCGTTCATGTAAATAAATAAATAAATGCAAGTAAAACAAGTTATGGTGTGGATTTCTTTTGAAAATGACCCGGTTTCAAGTTGCATGGTCTGGGCTTTGACCCAAACCAAAAGGACTTAATGCTACCCCTTAAAATAAAAATTAAAGAAGGGGATAAGTTAAACTAGTCAAGACCTAGACCTAGACCTGAACCTAACCCAATTAGGACCGGAATCTTGTTTGTCCTGGTTTGACCAAGTTTGATCAAGTTGATTCGATGGGTTAAGTTGACTGTGTTGACCATTTTGACCAACACGTAACATGTATTATCCAAGTTTATCAATAAATATGGTTTAAAGTACTCGTGATAGATGACTCATTGAGTTATGATAAAAACACCGTACACATAATTCTGTCTAAGAAAGCCGGTTCTTAAGAGAGACCATTTATGACTCCACTGGTGGCCTGGGAATCATGTGGAATGGCAATACAAGTGGATATTACCGAATTGGTTCATTTCACACTTAATATGACTCATCATAAAGTTATATCATTTGTTGAATTGATTGATAAAGATATTGTTTTCTTAAACCGTAAAGAGAACCAAGCTTGGTTCAAGGTGGTTCTTATTGAACCGTAAAGGGAATCAAGCTAGTTCAAAATGGTTTAAGCAAAACAAGGACATACACCACAATGTATGTTGAGGTCAAGCATGCACGGTGCATGCAAGAAGGTCAGTCAGGAAACTGCGGGATCACTTAGAAGCATAAAGTTACGCGACTTAGAAAATATGGGACTTTAATATGATCCCCTTAAAGTGCGGCAATCATATCATCACCACTGCGTTTGTTATCTCGTAAGGAGCACGTATGTGTTGGGTGCAATCATTGACAGGCCCAAAGGAAGGTGTGATTGTTGAAAGAAAATATGAGCAGGGTAGTGGGCCTATATGGGCCCGACGGCGAAGCTTTGAATGCCTAGGTTGACTCATCGGTCCAAAGGAACGTGGTTAACCCGTACGTGGATAGCCGTTACATTGACCATTACACCCAATTGTTGGAAGACATTGGGATAAGTCCAAAGAGTCCTAATGTTGGAAGACGATTGGTTGATGGAATTAAGGTTCTATTTTGATTTTAAATTTATTATTGCAGTTTAAAGATCATGTGTGTTGCGTATTTACTTCTGTTTCTTGTTTACTTTTCAGCAATTTATGTCTGACGTTAAGGATATTCCTACATTGAACGGTTCAAACTATAAGCAATGGAAAGATTAACTCGAGATTTTTCTGGAGATTACTGACCTTGACACTGTGTTACAACTAGACCGACCAGCTGTGCTGACAGAAAATAGCACAAGTGAAGAGAAATCTCACATGCACACGGTATCCTGTCAAATCGCATATGTCTCATGGTCATGCAAAAGACTATCCCTGAGTGCTTTAGAGAGACATTTCTGAGACCATGCCGGCCAGAGAATTTTGGTGGAACTCGAGCAAAGGTTTGTTAAGAATGAGAAAGCCGAAACATATAATCTCTTAAGGAAATTCTACCCGAAATAGTTGTAGGACCTTAGGTGCTAACAACTCTCTAAAACCAATTAGTAATAGGAGATGCGCATACCCTAGTCTTATAGCGCATTCAGGACACACAAGCGCCCACTGAGAGAATGTGAGTTGTAGCCTTAGCCTCACTTTGCACTAACTTCTTTCTTTTATCCACATGTGGCCGCCCCTTATAGGGCTTCTTCCTTCTTGATAATTCTCTTTAATGTCCTTGAAAGATTGCCTTGTGTAGCAATGACACCATCTTGCATACTTGGCGCAACATGATTGGAAGGATGATTTGACCTTGCTTACTTGTCACTTGTTGATTGGTCCAACTTGGCATCCTTTAATGAGCTGTAAATCCTACAAAAAAAACTCATAAAACATGTGCTCAAATGTATTCAAAACATTACCATATTATCACCTTTCAATCCCTTGAATTTGGGATACAATTTGAGGTGCATTAAAGGGATGAAAACTGCCACCCATAGTAGCACATGCTGAAATTTTCAGCATGTGTCTTATTTGAACACTTTCTTTGTGTGGTGCCTTCTTCAATGTCACCAATCTCGTGTGGCATATTCTCCATCAATTGAAATGCCGAATAAGCTCCACTTAGGCTCCAATCAATATGAAATAGGTGTGTAGAATGAATGGGCATGTGCTGAAATTTCATTTTAGTAAGCTTTGTCAAATAATTCACAATATTTAAAGATATATGGTCAATAAAAATCAGCCCTATTTTGAATTTTCTAGAACACTTTAACATGTCTTGAATATATAATAAGTGTCTAGATATATGTTGCATCTATGCCTAAAAAACGTACCATGTGTGTATATTCGTAGAAAACCGAATTTTCGACTTTCGTCGATTACGCGATTTTTCTCCGATTAAATTCAAACTTCTTGCACATGTAATATATATTATTCCACACATAATATACATAAAATAAAGTATATATTCGACTCCAATAAATTAAGTAAAAACGCCACATGTGTACTAATGAAGTTGTGTTTGAATTCTCCACAAATTTAGCATAAATTGTGGGTGATTTGTGTGTGCCACCATGGAATGATTTAGTGGCTGATATTAACATGTGATCCACGAAATTTTTGGCTATTTTTGATGTATATGGGCTGACCATCTTTATATGGCAAGTACGTGACATGTCGGTGAAGTTTCGATAGTCACCCGATACAATAATTTTCGGTTTATGACCTTGTAACATGTCGTTGTAATTTTGACATCATCATGACTTATATCATATGATATAAGATCTGAATATGCTCATAAATATGAGTTGTATATAGTGGTGTGATATTGACGTACGTTTGTAATATATGTGACGTGTCGGTGGTATGTCGGAATACATGTGTATTGTGCCTTTTTAAAAAATATGGATATATATATTACATATATATATGGCGTGTAAATGCATATATATATATATGGCGTGTAAATGCATATGGGGATAAGACTTTCCATTTCCAAATTTGTCGCCATATAGCTTCCACCAAATATGTCTCCATTTAATGAACTAGTTAGTTCATTAACTTAAGCATTCCACTTAATGAAATAATTTAGTTCATTAATTGTGGCACCTGAAAATAGTACAAAGACAACCAATGTTTGCCATATGATGTAAGCTTTAACGCTTCATGGCTTGTTAGTACGACAACAATATATATAAGCATATGAAGCATGTATATCACATAAACGTGTTAAGTAATAATTTATTTATGCATTTCGTGAACTCGTAGCATTTAAATCATGCATTTGTAAATCATTCAAACTTTTTTTCTCAACAATAGTATCGTGGTAATGGCAATATAAGGGAGTACATCGTAGAGATGACTCACATGGCTTCTCAATTGAGAAACATAAAACTTCATGCTAGTGGTCATGATTCTCAACTCCTTACCTCCTAAGTTCAAACACTTTCTAGTCAGTTACAACTGTCAAAAGAAAAAGTGGACAGTGAATAAACTTATCTCACACTGCGTACAAGAGGAGGAAAGGCTTAAGAATGAGAGACATGAGATTGTGAATGCTGTCACCACCAAGTCTTGTGGTAAGAAACGTAAAGCTGCGGAGAAAACTGAGGAGCAAAAGGCAAGCAAAAGACAAAAGGGGACGGCTAATGCCTACGCACCCAAGAGTATGTCTTGTTTCTTTTGCAAGAAAGAGGGACATCTAAAGAAGAACTGTACCGGTTATCATTCTTGTCTCCAGAAGAAATGTACGTTCTATTTTTGTTTTGAAGTTAATTTCGTTTCAGATATAGCCACTTGGTGGGTCGATACGAGAGGCACGACTCACTTATCTGTGACTATGCAGGATTGCCTCAGCCACAGAAAACCAAGGGACGATGAGAAATACGTCTATTATGGAAATGACAGCGGCACGAATGTTGAAACCGTAGGGCATTCAGATATTGTTGACTTCCGATTTTTATCTAGACTTGCATGATACTTTTGTGGTTCCGTCATTTAGACAAAACCTTATTTCGTTTTATCGATTGGATGAAAGTAGATATTATGGTTTTTCCAGAAATGAAAATTTCCATCTTTATCATGCGTCTAGATTAATTGCTTACGGAGAAACATCCAAAATTGACAAACTTTACTCAATAAATGTTGCTTCAAACCAAGAAACCTTGCATGTCATGACGCGAAACGTTAAAAAAAATTAATTTGTGAGAATTCAGGATCATTATGACATCGACGTTTAGGACACGTGTCCAAAATCAGAATGGAACATCTTGCCAAGAATGAAATTCTCAATCTTTTAGACTTAACCGATTTTGATTCATGTGCATTTTGTTCTAAAAGAAAACAAACTGAAGTCCGAAGATATGAAGCAAATCGTGCAAATAGTCTATTAGAGTTGATTTACACCGATATAAGTGGCCCATTTCAATCGGCCACCCGAAATGACCACTCTTATTTTATCACTTTTATTGACAACTATTCACGATTGGCTACATATTCTTGCTTAAGGAAAAAGCGCAAGCACTGAACATATTCAAATCCTTCAAAGCTGAAGTTGAGTTACAACTGAATAAAAGGATTAAAACAGTCAGATCACACCGTGGAGGAGAATACTACTGTAGGATCTGCAAGGCACCACTAGAAGGGGGAGTTGAATAGTTGGTGCGGAAAGTGTGGTTTTTAAAATTTTTTTTAAACCAAACAACTCAACTTCTGAAAACAGATTCTGTTTTCAGGACCAGTTTTAAACCGTTTTTAAAACTAGGTTTTAGGTCTTCAAAAATTCTGAAATTTTGAGAGAACTTAGCCTCAGATGTTATGAGTGTCTCCTAAAAATTTCAGATTTAAATTCAACCTTTAACCCCTTCGAAAATTGTTGGTGGTCAGATTGCGCGAATCTGCCAGAAACGGTAGACTGTTTTAAAAATTTATTCCTATTTGTTCTTAACTCCAATTGCTCTGAAATTTTAACCACTAACCCCTTATATGTTGTATTTAAATAGATTGAAACAGTTTTGAAAAATTCTTTCGGGAAGTTATTCGAATACACTCAAAGTCTCAACCTTTGCAAGCCTGAAAATCGGACTGCACTAGTCTCAGATCTTTGGATGTTTGAGTGACTTATACTTATCCAAAAGGGTTGAAACTTGTGCCAAATTAACCCTAAGACGTGTGGCAATGTTTCTGAAAATTTTTGTAATTTTTGAAAATCGTTTACTATTTTTACAAACGTAAACAAAAAGAGTAAACAGTGCAGAAACAGAATATAAGTGCGGAAAGTAAATGACACCAAGAATTTTATACTGGTTCGGTTATAAACAAGCTACTCCAGTCTTCAAGGAACACATTCCTTGGTTCACACTAATCACACAACTCAAAAACACCTTACCACAAGGTTGATGGAGTTACACACCAACTCCAACCCTTTACAAACCTTGTATGTTCAATACAATACGCACGAACACTACCACCTTGCAAGATTGAAGATTGATCACACCTTGATCAATCTTTTACAAAGATAAAGAATGTGTGGTGGTCTAAGATAAGCCTATTCAACAATATGAATGTAAGTACAATAGGCTTTTAGAAAGAAAGAAAGAAAGAAGTGTAGAGAGAAGAAGGGTTTAGGCGTTTTTGATCTTCAAGAGTATAATGCTTGTTCTTGTCTTTTATTTTGCTCATCTCCTTTCCTTTTAAGCTTATGGCCGTCCCCCTATTGGTGCCTTCCCCTCTTGAAAATTATCTTCTAAGTCCTTCGGAGAATGTGTGGCATCATTGTGACATGTTCTTGCTTATTTGGCACCTTCTTATTGGATGATCATTTAACCTTTGCTTACATGGCATTTCATGATTGGTTGAATGTTGTCATCATTTGATGACTTGGAAAATCTGAAAATCCCACTAAAAGCATGTGCCAAAATCAACATAAATTAGTTTCCATAACTCATAAGATTATCATCCAAATCAAGCAAGATAATATTTCTCCACACAAGGTTACAAAAATTGGCCATAAGTGCACTTGACATGCTGAAATTTCAGCATGTGATACATGGTGATAAAATTCAAAATACTTCCAAATTTTCATTGATTTTTCTTTTAAAATAAATCACCAATTAGTAGCAAATATTCTTATCAAATTGGAAATGAAATTTGAACAATAATAAGGCCTAGAATTCGGCCAAGGTTCATTCCACACATACTGAAAAATTTCAGCATGTGTGATATTCAAGATATCACACTTTATGGCTTTGTATTTCATTCAAATTACTTCCATTTCTTCTTCCAATTTACCACATGTTTCAAGACACCAATTATATGCTCATTAATCCCAAAAATTGGCCAGCTATAACTATACATGCTGAAATTTTCAGCATGTGCTTCCAATGAGATAAAATTTGAAACATTACCTTTTGTAGCTTCTTTCTTTAAATCACCAACATTGTATGATTGATTCTTGACCAATCAATATGCCAATAAGGCTCCACATATGCTCCATCTCATCTGTATAGGGCGTGTCTAACATGTATTGCATGTGCTGAATTTTATTTCTGCAAACTTTGTAAAATAGTGCATATTTAATAATACACACATGTTATATTCCAATCAGCCCTTAATTTAATTTTCTAGAACACTTTAAGATGTATGACATATGTAAAAAGTGTCTGGATACGTGTCGTATGATGTGCCAAAAATGTTCCATGTATTGTGTACGTAGAAAACCGAATTTTCGATGTTTATCGATAACCCGATTTTTCTCTAATTAAATTCCAACATTTTGCACATGTTATATATATTATGTTACATATAATATATATAATATAAACTTTAATTCTCAGCTCTTGGCTGGTCTAAAGTGGCGCCATTAACATGTGACAAAATTGAAATTGGAATCTCCACAATTTGGCCTTAATATGGGGTGATTTGTGTGTGCCAACATGGAATGATTTTATGGCTGGAAATATCATCATATGCACGAAAATAATAATGATTTTTGAGGTATAGGGGCTGGCCATCTATTTATGGCAAGTACGTGACACGTTGGCGAAGTTTCGATATTCGCCCCATACGATAATTTTTGGTTTAGAATCTTTTAACGTGTTGTATTCAATTTGTCATCACCATGACTTATATCATATGATATAAGACCTGAATATACTCATAAATATGAGTTAAGTATGGTGGTGTGACGTTAACGTACGTACGTAAAATATATAACGTGCCGACAGTACGTTGGAATACATGTGTATGTGCTTTTTTCAAAAAAATTTTGAAAATATATATTTATATATGTATATGCCGTGTATATTGAGTGAGGAGAGGAGGAGAAGACTTTCCTTTCTTGGTCTTGTTGTCTTTGTGCCTTGTTCAAATGTAGCTTCCTTTTAATGAACTACTTAGTTTAATTAACTAAGTACTTCACTTAATGAAATAGTTTAGTTCATTAATGGTGGCACCTGAAAATAGTATAAACACAACAAATGTTTACCATTTGATGTAAGCTTTAAAGCTTCATGGCTCGTTAGTACGGCAACATTATATATGAACTATATAAGGCAAGTAATATGCAATGCACATTTATCTTATGCATGTTTTTAAGCTCACTTAAATCATATATTTTGAAATCATTCAAACCCCCTTTTTCTCTACAATCTCCCCCTTTTGATGATTTTCAAAATAACATATACACATGATTTAAATCCTATCGCTCCCCTTCAATCATGCATAAATTCAAAATTTGAATTTTAAATTTCGAATTCGCTTCCCCTTGATTTATGCAATCAGTATCTCTCTCCCCCTTAAATCATGCTTTCTCTCCCCCTTTATTTTGGAAAGTTAATCAAAAGATGCCTGTAAATAAGGAAAGAGAATCACATCAAATCAAATCAAATCATATCAGCTGAAATCATGCCTAATTTGGAACAAAGAGATTCACACGTGGCTTAATTTAAGGCTTTTGTAAAGATATCCGCTACTTGTGCTTCCGTGCGTACGTGATCTATGACGATATCACCATTGTTTACGTGATCACGAAGAAAGTGATAGCGTACTTCTATATGCTTGGCCTTAGAATGTAACACGGGGTTCTTAGACAGATTAATGGCGCTCATACTGTCACAGTATATAGGAATTCTATTTACGGTAATTCCAAAGTCCGAAAGTTGTTTTATCCACAACAACTGTGTGCAACAAAGGCTAAGTGCCATGTACTCAGCCTCAGTAGTGGACAAAGCAACGCTTGCTTGCTTTTTGGAAAACCATGAAATGAGTGAGTTTCTTATAAATTGGCAAGTGCCCCTCGTGCTCTTCCTATCTACTTTACAGTCACCATAATCTGCATCAGTATAAGCATGTAAGTTAAATTCGGAACCTTTATCATACCAAATTCCTAAGATGGGCGTGTGCTTAATATAACGGAATATTCTTTTTACCATATTATAGTGAGGCACCTTAGGTTTACTCTGAAAACGTGCACACATGCATACACTGAACATGATATCAGGCCTACTAGCAGTTAAATATAGCAAATAACCAATCATAGACCGATATAAGGCACTGTCAAAATCTTTACCATGTTCATCCTTATCCAATTTGGTGGTGACACTCATAGGGGTGGGGGATGGTTTCAAATTTTCAAAGTTGAACTTTTTAATCATGTCATTTATATATTTAGCTTGACTTATGTGAATGCCTTTACTCGTTTGCTTAATCTGCAAGCCAAGAAAATAGTTAAGTTCGCCAACCATAGACATTTCAAATTCGGTTTTCATGCATTTTTCAAAATCTTCAACAAGTTTATGTGAGGTAGAACCGAAAATAATGTTATCAACGTAGATTTGAATAATAAGTAAATCCGTTTTATCTTGTTTCAAAAATAGTGTACTATCTATAGTACCTCGTTTAAAATCATTTTCTAAAAGGAAAGTAGCAAAACGATCATACCATGCTCTCGGTGCTTGCTTTAGTCCGTATAGTGCCTTCTTTAGTTTGTACACATGATCGGGATGTTTCAAATCTTCAAAACCGGGTGGTTGCTTCACGTATACCTCTTCTTGTATAAATCCATTTAGGAATGCACTTTTTACGTCCATTTGATACAGTTTGAAATCTTTCATGCAAGCAATAGCAAGTAAGAGTCGTATAGCTTCTAAACGTGCTACGGGTGCAAATGTTTCATCGTAGTCAATTCGTAGTCAATTCCTTCTTCTTGATTATAGCCTTGTGCTACAAGTCTAGCTTTATTTCTAACGACCTTTCCTTCATTCATTTTATTCCTAAACACCCACTTTGTGCCTATTATGATCTTATCTTGTGGTCGTGACACTAAATCCCATACATCATTTCTAACAAATTGATTAAGCTCATCATGCATAGCATCAATCCAAGAAGAATCACTCAAAGCATCATGCACATTTTTGGGTTCAATTTCAGAAATCATAGCATGGAATTGATTTATTTCATCCGAAGTTATTCTTCTACGTGGTCGCACACCGTGAGTGATGTCGCCTATGATGAGATCATGTGTGTGATCTATATGCCATCTTGGTTGATTATTTTCTATGTTATCATGCACTTCTGAGTGATCATGCATTCTAGTGTATCATTCATGTCATGCATATCAAATGTACCATCATCTTCATTCAACACGGGTTTCAATTCAAAGTCATCATCATATTCTTTATCTTTATCAATCTCACCAAATTCATTAAACTTCACATGAATAGATTCTATGATTTGTCTAGTGAGAAGATCATAACATCTATATGCTTTTGAATTTATAGAATAGCCAACAAAAATGCATTCAATTGATTTAGATTCAAATTTATATAAATTATCTTTTGTATTCAAAACAAAGCATTTGCATCCAAACACACGAAAATAGTCAATCTTCGGCATGCGATCATTCAATATCTCATAAGGCGTCTTGTTTATTTTCTTTCTAATAGACAAGCGATTTATTATGTAGCATGCACAATTTACGGCTTCCGCCCACAGAAATCTAGGCAATTTATTTTCGCATAACATAGTCCAAGCAATTTCTTGTAATGTTCGATTCTTTCTTTCTACTACTCCATTTAATTGTCGAGTTCTAGGTGGCGAAAACTCATGCTTGATTCCTTTTTCTTCGCAAATGAAATCATATCTTTGTTTTTAAATTCACCGCCTCTATCGCTTCTTGTCTTTTTCACATTGACACCGTATTGATTCTCAAGTTGTTTGATTAATTTCGCAATTTCAATGGCACTATCATCCTTATGTGCAAGAAATAAAGTCCAAGTATAACGAGAAAAATTATCAGCAATCACGCATGCATAGTGGCGCCCACCAAGGCTTGTAGTGCGACTAGGACCAAACAAATCAATGTGTAGTAGTTCCAAGACTCTAGTCGTGCTTATTTCATTCTTAGGCTTAAGTGACTCACGTGTTTGTTTGCCTTTTATGCAAGATTCACACAACTGAAAGTTGTCTAAATCAAGTGTAGGCAATCCTCGTACTAGGTTCTTTCGTTGAAGTTTTTCTAGTGTGGAAATACCAATGTGTCCTAAACGTCTATGCCATAAATTTACATTGGGTTCGTTTGACATAAAGCACTTAACTTTAGCGTCTACCATATCATTCATAGAAAGCGTAAAGATGTTACCTTCTCGTTTTCCTTTTAAAACGGTTTCTCTATTTTTATTTATTATATTGCAATAAGGGTGAGTGAAACACACATCAAAGCCATTGTCAATAAATTGAGAAATGCTAAGAAGATTGTAAGATAAGTTGCTTACCAAATAGACGTTGGAGATTTGAAGAGTGCTTGGATTTCCTATCGTACCTTTTCCGATGATCTTGCCTTCGTTATTGTCTCCAAAGGTCACGGATCCGCCTTTTGTGACCTTCTTTAATTTTGTGAACAAGCTCGGGTCACCCGTCATGTGCCTCGAGCATCCACTGTCAAGGAACCACTTTATAGTTGTATCTTTTGATGTGTGGGCTCCCTGCAATGTGCAAAAATAATTTAGGTACCCTTTTAACTTTGGGTCCTTTCGAGTTAGTTAATCACCTCTTGGTAAAAGTACCTTTCGGTACCCATACTTGGGTGATCCTTCTCAGTCTAGCAAATTGCAAGAATGTAGATGAAGGTGCGATATAGTAGACATGTGGTGAATGCACTTTGGGCCTTTGCCCAAGAATTCCTTTATACTCATTGTATGAAGGACGTTTTTGATACGTCCTTGTGTGTGTGTGCGTAGTGCGTGGATGAAATGAATGCCGTGTATGCATCACTCTTTTCTTTTTATATCTATATGGTACAAAATTGTATTTCGCATGATATGAAGAGGAAGTGGGACGTGATGAGGGAAGAGCCTGTTTTTTGCGTCATCTTAGACGCCATTTGAGGCTTTGGGGTGTCTACTTTCTTAGACAAAACAAACTTAGTTGGTTTGGTAGATACTTCATTAGTATCAACGTATCCTAAACCCGTTTTGTCACTGTCATGCTTTTGTGATAAGATAATACGATGCAGCATGTTCGATCCCGTATCAAACTGTTTCATCATTTTCTCTAGGTCTATATTCCTTGATTTCAAATTTGAAATCTCGGATTTCATTTCGTTATTTTGAGTGGTTAATGATGAAATTTCTGTCTTTAATGCAGTAATGATGCATGATGACTCTTTCTTTGAATCGTTTAATTGAGCGACAAGATTATCGTTAGAAGATTCTAACAGTTTCTTATCTTCAATTAATCGCTTCTTTTCCTTAGCGAGAGTCTTAGTGAATTTATGCAATTCTAAATACTGACTAAAAAGATCATCATAAGAAGGCTCAGAGTCAGAATCAGAATCAGATGATACCTCATTAGATGCTTTGGACACAAAGCATACTTGTGCAGTCTCTTCTTCGGTTTCAGTCTCGGAATCCGATGTATCACTCCAGGTGGAGGCCTTTAGAGCACGTTTCCTTTGCTTGGGTTCTGAGACGAGTCTATTCTTGTTCCGCTCCTTGTCAGGGTATTTATTTGTTTGCTTTTCTTTATTGGGGCAGTCATATGATAAATTGTCCAAGTTTGCCACATTCATAACATTTAACATCTTTATGATTTGACTTGTTCTTATTTCTTTTAGTTGTAGTACCCTTATTTTTGTTTCTAAATGACCTTATCATAAATTTTCTTAAACCTTTAGCCAATAGAATTAGGTCATCGTTATCCGATTCAGAATCACTATCATCTACATGATCGGAAGAAGTAGAGACGTATTCATTTGATTTAAAAGCAATAGCTTTACTTTGTTTAGATGATTCCGATTTCCGTATGGTGAGTTTATTTTCATACACCTTAAGTGATCCAATTAACTCTTCCATCTTTATTGAGTTTGTTTCTTTGCTTTCTTCTATTGCGGTTACTTTAGGGTCCCACTCTGATGGAAGGCTTCGTAAGACTTTCTGTACTTTTTCTTACATGGTAAAAGCTTTACCAAGAGACTCAAGAGAATTGTAGATGTTAGTCAAACGAAGATCCATATCAATAATAGATTCATTAGGCAATAGTTTAAACGACTCAAGTGTGGACATAAGCATGTTTATTTTTGACTCTTTTACTTGACTCGTGCCTTCGTGTTTCATTTCGAGTATCCTCCACATTTCTTGTGCACTAGAACAGTTTGAGACATAACTGGACTCACTCTTACTTAATCCGTTTAGGAGCAATTGCATAGACCTAGCATTCATGCTAAGTTTCTTTTTATCATCACTCGTATATTCTTGTCTAGGTTTAACAACTTCTAGTGTGTCTCCATCTACGGTGGATAACTTAGATGGAACAAAAGGGCATTCTTCTATAATCGACCAAAGATCAATATCTATTGCCACAAGAAAAAGTTTCATTCTTAGTTTCCATTGAATAAACGACTCACCGTCAAAAAGAGGAGGCCTTTGGCTCGACATACCTTCTTGCTCGGTTTTGAGATTTGTGGTTGCCATCTCACTGAATCGCTGGATCCTTTGTAGTGAGTGTTCCTGCTCTCTGATACCACTTGTAGGATCTGCAACGCACCACTAGAAGGGGGGGGAGGTTGAATAGTTGGTGCGGAAAGTGTGGTTTTTAAAATTTGTTTTAAACCAAACAACTCAACTTCTGAAAACAGATTCTGTTTTCAGGACCAGTTTTAAACTCTTTTTAAAACTAGGTTGTAGGTCTTCACAAATTCTGAAATTTTGAGAGATCTTAGCCTCAGATGTTATGAGTGTCTCCTAAAAATTTCAGATTTAAATTCAACCTTTAACCCCTTCGACAATCGTTGGTGGTCAGATTGCGCGAATCTACCAGAAATGGTAGACTGTTTTGAAAAATTTATTCCTATTTGTTCTTAACTCCAATTGCTCTTAAATTTTAACCATTAACCCCTTATATGCTTTATTTAAATGGGTTGAAACAATTTTGAAAAATTATTTCGGAAAGTTAGTCAAATACACTCAAAGTCTCAACCTTTGCAAGCCAGAAAATCAGACTGCACTAGCCTCAGAACTTTGGATGTTTAAGTGACTTATACTTATCCAAAAGTGTTGAAACTTGTGCCAAATTAACCCTAAGACGTGTGGCTATGTTTCTGGAAATGTTCGTAATTTTTTAAAATCGTTTACTATTTTTACGAACGTAAACAAAAAGAGTAAACAGTGCAGAAACAGAATATAAGTGCAGAAAGTAAATGACACCGAGAATTTTATACTGGTTCGGTTATAAACAACCTACTCCAGTCTTCGAGGAACACCTTCCTCAGTTCACACTAATCACACAACTCAAAAACACCTTACCACAGGGTTGATGGAGTTACACACCAACTCCAACCCTTTACAAACCTTGTATGTTCAATACAATACGCATGAACACCACCACCTTGCAAGATTGAAGATTGATCACACCTTGATCAATCTTTTACAAAGATAAAGAATGTGTGGTGGTCTAAGATAAGCCTATTCAAGAATATGAATGTAAGTACAATAGGCTTTTAGAAAGAAAGAAAGAAAGAAGTGTAGAGAAAAGAAGGCTTTAGGCATTTTTGATCTTCAAGAGTATAATGCTTGTTCTTGTCTTTTGTTTTGCTCATCTCCTTTCCTTTTAAGCTTATGGACGTCCCTCTATTGGTTCCTTCCCCTCTTGAAAATTATCTTCTAAGTCCTTGGGAGAATGTGTGGCATCATTGTGACATTTTCTTGCTTACTTGGCACCTTCTTATTGGATGATCATTTAACCTTTGCTTACTTGGCACTTCATGATTGGTTGAATGTTCTCATCATTTGATGACTTGGAAAATCTGAAAATACCACTAAAAGCATGTGCCAAAATTAACATAAATTATTTTCCATAACTCATAAGATTATCATCCAAATCAAGCAAGATAATATTTCTCCACACAAGGTTACAAAAATCGGCCATAAGTGCACTTGACATGTTGAAATTTCAGCATGTGATACATGGTAATAAAATTCAAAATACTTCTAAATTTTCATTGATTTTTCTTTTAAAATAAATCACCAATTAGTAGCAAATATTCTTATCAAATTGGAAATGAAATTTGAACAATAATAAGGCCTAGAATTCGGCCAAGGTTCATTCCACACATGCTGAAAAATTTCAGCATGTGTGATATTCAAGATATCACACTTTATGGCTTTGTATTTCATTCAAATTACTTCCATTTCTTCTTCCAATTTACCACATGTTTCAAGACACCAATTATATGCTCTTTAATCCCAAAAATCTGCCAGCTATAACTATACATGCTGAAATTTTCAGCATGTGTTTCAAATGAGATAAATTTTGAAACATTACCTTTTGTAGCTTCTTTCTTTAAATCACCAACATTGTATGATTGATTCTTGACCAATCAATATGCCATCAAGGCTCCACATATGCTCCATCTCAGCTGTATAGGGCGTGTCTAACATGTATTGCATGTGCTGAATTTTATTTTTGCAAACTTTGTAAAATAGTGCATATTTAATAATACACACATGTTATATTCTAATCAGCCCTTAATTTAATTTTCTCGAACACTTTAAGATGTATGACATATGTAAAAAGTGTCTGGATACGTGTCGTATGATGTGCCAAAAATGTTCCATGTATTGTGTACGTAGAAAACCGAATTTTCGATGTTTATCGATTACCCGATTTTTCTCTAATTAAATTCCAACTTTTTGCACATGTTATATATATTATGTTACACATAATATATATAATATAAACTTTAATTCTCAGCTCTTGGCTGGTCTAAAGTGGCTCCATTAACATGTGATAAAATTGAAATTGGAATCTCCACAATTTGGCCTTAATGTGGGGTGATTTGTGTGTGCCAACATGGAATGATTTTATGGCTGGAAATATCATCATATGCACGAAAATAATAATGATTTTTGAGGTATAGGGGCTGGCCATCTATTTATGGCAAGTACGTGACACGTCGGCGAAGTTTTGGTATTCGCCCGATACGACAATTTTTGGTTTAGAACCTTTTAACTTGTCGTATTCAATTTGTAATCACCACGACTTATATCATATGATATAAGACCTGAATATACTCATAAATATGAGTTAAGTATGGTGGTGTGATGTTAACGTACGTACGTAAAATATATAACGTGTCGGTAGTACGTTGGAATACATGTGTATGTGCCTTTTTCAAAACAAATTTGAAAATATATATTTATATATGTATATGCCGTGTATATTGAGCGAGGAGAGGAGGAGAAGACTTTCCTTTCTTGGTCTTGCTGCCTTTGTGCCTTATTCAAATGTAGCTTCCTTTAATGAACTACTTAGTTTAATTATCTAAGTACTTCACTTAATGAACTAGTTTAGTTCATTAATGGTGGCACCTGAAAATAGTATAAACACAACAAATGTTTGCCATTTGATGTAAGCTTTAAAGCTTCATGGCTCGTTAGTACGGCAACATTATATATGAACTATATAAGGTAAGTAATATGCAATGCACATTTATCTTATGCACGTTTTTAAGCTCATTTAAATCATATATTTTGAAATCACTCAAACCCCCTTTTTCTCTACAACTACGATCGATATGATGGATCAGAGAAGCAATGTCCGGAACCATTTGCTAAATACTTAAATGAAAACAGAATCGTCCCTCAATACACCATGCCTGGATCACCAAGCATGAATGGTGTAGCTGAAAGACGAAACCGCATGCTTATGGACATGGTACGTACTATGATGATCCAAACTACGCTACCATTATTCCTTTGGAGAGAAGCACTTAAACCCGCAGCTTACATCCTCAACCGAGTACCAAGTAAAGCAACTATCAAAACCCCTTACGAGTTATGGACTAAGCGTAGTCTAGCCTTAACAACATTAAGGTTTGGGATTGTCAAGCAGAGGCAAAGCCTTGCAAACCAAATGAAAGAAAACTGGACACAAAAACAGTTAGTTGCTATTTCGTTAGTTACACGGAAAGGTCACGAGGGTACGAATTCTACGATCCCACAAGAAAAATAATTTTTGAGACAAATTCAGTAAAGTTCTTTGAGGATAATTTGGTTCAGGGGGGAATGATTCGCATCAGCAGGTCATTAAGTAAGATGAGGGTCACCCAGATGCGACAGAAATTGGAATCGAGCAAACATTTGGGAAGATACCATCATCGTTACCCGCACCTGAGGTACATCATCCTAGTAGTGTCGCACCACAGGAACAAGTTCCTGAGGAATTCGCTCATGGACACAAAAAGAATTGCCTACTGATGCAGTTCAGGAACCTGCAGTATCCCAAGAACAAGTGCCCCTAAGACGATCCACTCGTGAAAGGAGAAACCCCATACCTAGCGACTATATGGTATATCTCCAAAAACATGAATTCGATGTTGGCATGATGGATTATGACCCCAAAAACATCCAAAAAGCATTACAATGTCGAAATTCAGAAAAGTGGATCAAGGCCATAAAAGAAGAAATTAATTCTGTGCACGACAACTAAGTATGGGAGGTCGTCTCATTGCCAAAAGGTTTGAAGCCTATTGGTTGTAAATAGATATTTAAACCCAAACGAGATTCAAAAGACAACGTGGAACGGTATAAGGCCTGACTTGTTGCTAAAAGGTTTACCCAAAAGGAAGGCATAGACTACAAGGAAACCTTCTCTCTAGTGTCAACGAAGGATTCCTTTTGGATAATCATGGCTTTAGTGGCACACTTAGATCTTGAGCTACATCAGATAGATGTCAAGCCTGTGTTCTTAAATGAAGAACTTGACGAGACCATTTACATGGTTCAACTGCCTCAATTCGAAGTGTGAGATCCAAAAGGCATGGTTTGTTAACTAAAGAAATCCATCTATGGACTCAAGCAAGCGTCTCGACAGTGGTACTTCAAATTCGCCAAAGTGGTAGCCTCTTTCGGTTTTGAGCCAAACAAAATTGATGAATGTGTGTATCACAAGTTTAGTGGGAGCAATTTCATATTTTTGATCTTGTATGTAGATGATATACTGCTTGCAACAAACGATGTAAACATGTTGAGCAACACCAAAGCCTTTCTGAGAAAACACTTGAAATGAAAGACCTTGGTGAAGCCTCATTTGTTTTGGAACTCGAGATACGAAGGAATTGTAGCCAAGGTATCCTAGGTCTCTCACAACAAGCATACATCAAAAAGGTGTTGAAGCGGTATAGTATGTATAAGTGTAAACCATTGAATACCCCTATGGTCAGAGAAGACAAGTTCAGCCTAAAGCAATATCCCGAAACTGAGTTTGAATGTTCAGAGATGAGGAACACTCCCTATGCTTTGGTGGTAGGGAGTATAATGTATGCCCAAGTATGCACACAACCAGATTTGGCATACACTACTAGAATTCTAGGCATATACCTCTGTGATCCGGGTAAGGATAACTGGACTGCAACAAAGAGGGTGCTAAGATACTTACAAGGAACAAAGTAACACGTGCTGACGTATCAGAGATCTGATGAGTTAGAGATTATTGGGTACACAGATTCCGATTTTGCTGGATGCCAAGATAGCATGAAATCAACCTCGGGCTATGTATTTACTCTAACCGGAAGAGCGATCTCGTGGAAAAGTGCAAAACAGACCTTATTGGCGTCCTCCACTATATTCAAATAACAACCAGAGTTTTTCAAAAGCGAAATATACATAAATGAAGTATTGACTGTTAAAGAAAGAGTTCAGAATGGTCTGATCAGAATTGAGCATAGTTAGTACAGACTCCATGGTGGTCGATCCTTTGACTAAGGCCATGGAACCCGTAGCATTTCACAAGCATGTTAGTCGTATGAGTCTTAGTCCGGTTAAGGATGTTTTGCCCTAGTGGGAGTCTGAGAGGTTTATGTTTTCTTATGCTCAAAGAAGTTGATTATTTTAAAGTTTTTAGACAAACATCATAATGTACATTTTAGTTATGTTAAAGTTTTCTGCAGAAGTAATGTACATTAAGCAGCCACGGCATACATTCTAAATTCTATAGATCTCGCTAAGTTAGGACCAATTTGGAATCAGACATTTACGATCATCTAGCATATTAATTCCACACTACATATCCATCGCAGCTTCCACGCCATTCAGTAGAGTGTTAGTACCATGATTTAAGAAGGACAAGTCACCAATTCAATGTGGTTGTGTGCGGCTTGAGTCTTTTGCTAACATTTGCTGATGAACCAGAAAAGGTAAGACACACTAAGAGACATTCATTAGGGGAGCTCAAAAGAGTGATATATAATCTTTAAGAAGCATATATAGTCCAAATGGGAGATTGTTAGAATTAATTCGTGACACGTGTAATACAAAACACGTTGATTAAGTAAACACGAATTAATCATAAGGTGGTCGTTATGTATGATAATTTTATATATCACATTTGTCACGTAATAATATTAATTATTACGTAAAACATCCACATGTTTAGCGAACACTGGGGCGTGCTCGTGGATGTATAGTATAGTCTAAAATGGTAACCTCGAATATGTGAAAAGTCATATAGTTAGAGACCGTGATGGATGGGCTCAAAGTGCAACGACCATAAAGTGTACGACGTCTGGTCCCCGAGAGGCGACAACCCATGTCTGATTAGTAGATAAGGTTTGGCACATATTATTAAATATTAAAAATATTTAATATTTAATATTAAATAATAATATTTATTATTAAATATTACATAATAATATTTATTATTAAATATTAAATAATAATATGTATTATTGGATAAAAATCACTTGATGATAACATCAAGTATATCCTCCTTTGGTGATAAAGATGAGTAAGATTCCTCATCTATAAAGGAAAAGGATTTTGTTATCATAACTCCAAATCCTATCACCATCAGGATTCTTACTCTATTTAATGGAGAAGGCTTTTCACCTCCTCAGAGTTTTAGAAGGCAGCTGGCCATAGAGAGAAAAGGAGAGGAAGTGCCAACCTTTTCTATACAGCCACGTTATCTAGCATCTCCATCGGGCAAATCAGTTAATTGTTGTATCCGTTTAAGGGGTGCATCAACAATTGATGGAAGGTCGTGAATTTTGGATCACGTTAGATTCATCAAGCTGTGGGAACATACGTGGTGAGCAGATCAACATCAAACATGGAGTAAGATAAAATTCTGTCTTTTGTTACTTTGCCGAGTGATTCGATTAAATGGTCATTATTTAGGGATTTATTTAAACGGTCATTATTTAGGGATTTATCAAATAAATCCAACATACACAATTTAAAAAACTGTCAAACCTATAACAGAGTAAAAAGTAAAAAAAAAAAACAAAATCAGGAATTATCTACAATTGTTGATTTTGCTTTTGGCAAAAAAGTATGATAGGATGCTTCTGTATATGTTTTATATTTTGTATTCCAGTTTGACTTAGATTTTATCGCATTTGCTAGTTCAATTTGTGAAAGACATTGTTCAAATGGACAAACGTGATGTTTTGGTGTAACTTGTACGAAGGCTGTCTTTGTGCATATGGTAGCATTGCAATTCCTTTAGACGGAGTTAAAATGGATAAGCCACAATTCAAACTAATTTTATTAACTACAAATAGCTTTTGCTTACCGATTCTTTGCTGCTAGTATGGTGGTCATGGTTAAAACCAAAAATAGTCAATGTTTTTATTGCTCCAATCTTGTGAACATTGACTCTATAATTGACATGTACGGATTAGTATTCTTTTAATATATATATTCTTTTATTATTTTAATTGGCATTGCTTAAAAATGTTAAAAATTTTGACTCCTTAGGTTTTCTTAGGCTCTGAAGTTTCTGACTTTTCCCTACTATGCATTACAAGAAAGTCAAATCAAAGCATCAGCTCATTAAGATGGATTATGATATTGTAACATGTATGCAGGTCGGAGCATTCTCTGCCGGTAGGGACCCACTCGAGCCTTAGTATTCGAAATGGTTCACCTGTCGTATTTTGCTAAAGAAAATACAAGACGTCGATACAAATCAATTATACATCAGCAAAATGATGTAAATTGATGTCAACGGAATGTTATGAAATAAAAATCTTCAAATAATCACTAATATAAGTTTTCTAGAAAATTCCAAAGTTATTACAATTCAAACTTAACATAATACATTTTAAATTATTTAACTACCATCCATAAAGTACAAGTCCAGAAACAAATACATAATAAATATGCTCAACAACCACCTATGTCCTTAATAACCCCATTCCGACACGTCCTCTAGGAACTTTAAATAATAGCTTTGGTTATCTACAAAATGATATTAAGATGTAGTATGAGCGACAAAATCGCCCAACAAGTAACCTGCCCTTGGTTCTTCCTAACTGCTCGTCTGTCTAGGGACAAAATGCAGTACTCATTCTCAACTCCGTCTCCATGACTCGCACGATGTCCAGAATCGGGATGTGAATCTTAGATCTCTGTCTGACATAACGCTAACTGGTACTCAATGTAAACTAACTATATGATCCACATATAAGGTCGCCAGCTTCTCCATCATGGCTTCACTTGACACAGTAGGATATGCAGACTTCGTCGATCGATCCACAATCACCCAAATGACGTCGTTGTCGTTTCTCGTCTTAGGGAGCCTTACAACAAAATCAATCATAATATGCTCCCACTTCCACTCCTGTATCTCCAACGGCTATAATAGTCCTCTTGGTCACTGATGTTCTGTCTTAACTTGTTGACAAACCAAACATCTGGCAATAAACTCAGCAATCTCGCGCTTCATACTACTCCACCAATAACTCTTCTTCGTATCATTGTACATTTCGGTGGCTCTGGGATGAATCGACAGTCTTGAATTGTATGATTCTTTCAGTATTTCTTTTCTAAGGACTTCATCATACGGCACACACAATCTCTCTTGAAACCAAAGACTCTCATCATCTAAAACCTGAAATCCTTCAACTTGTTCCGAACAAAGTCTGTCTCGCATAATCTGAAGGTTTACATCCATTTTCTGTGTCTCTTTAATTCGATCTACAAGAGTCGGTGTAATGATCCGTATAGACAAAACATTTGCCATAGAGTCAACAATATTCAAGTCAAATTCTTCGATCACCCTCTCTAGCAAAGTCTATCTCGAGTGGCTCGATTTTTGCTTAATGCATCCGCCATTCTGTTCGCCTTTCCTGGATGGTAGTTGATAGTCTAATTGTAATCTTTGATCAGTTCTAACCATCTCATCTGTCTCTTATTTAGTTCCTTCTGTGTGAATAGGCATTTGAGACTTTTATGGTCAGTGTAGACCTCACACTTTTCTCCATATAAGTAGTTTCGTTATATCTTTAGTGCAAATACTACTGCAGCAAGCTCCAGATCATGAGTAGGGTAATTTCGTTCATACGGCTTCAATTGCCTTGATGTATAACAATTACTCGTCCACTTTGCATCAACACGCATCTACCTATGTGTTAAAAACACACAAAGGTTGTTTTCCGATGGATTATAATGATGCGTTAAGCTACAATATAAGTCCATAAACAAATACATAATAAATCTGCTCAGCAACCACCTATGTCCTCAATAACCCTATCCCGACACGTCCTCTAAGAACTTTAAATCATAGCCCTTGGTTATCTGCAAAATGGTATTAATATGTAGTATGAGCGACAAACATCGCCCTGCAAGTAACCTGCCTATACTCACCATGGGATCATACACGAGGAAACAGGTGTAATAAATAATAATATTAAATATATAAAATAACATGTTTCTATTCGTAAATAAGAATTACGATAATGCCTGTATAATAACCAAACAATAAAGTCAAGGATCAACAAATCAATCAGTCAAATAAACGATACCCAAACAAGTGTTAGTACAATCAAAATCCGGTGATGCAATTTTTCAATCGATGCGATGAAATTCAATTCAATTTTCAATTTTTGATTTTCAATACGATGCGATGTTCGATACGGTAGGATGTTTGATACGATTTTCAATAACAATTTAAAATACAATTTTGATGCGATGGCTATAACACTTTCCTTAAAAGTGACTTATATCGCAAGACTTATGAATTGATCCCCAATGGTTGATATATTCAGAGGGCCTATCGATATAGTCATATGTGTCTGGACGGTCTAAATGGCAGTCATATGTGTTCGAGCGGCCTATCGAAATAGTCATATGTGCTCGGACAGTCTGTTTTTCCAGAACCAATCCAGCTTAGCGATATATTTTCTTTGTAAGGATGAATTTCAAAATATGGGATGCACGATTTTAAACAATTTCCAAATGTCAATTTTTTCCAAATAT
Source organism: Eustoma russellianum (assembly GCA_036186865.1). NCBI lineage: Eukaryota > Viridiplantae > Streptophyta > Magnoliopsida > Gentianales > Gentianaceae > Eustoma > Eustoma russellianum. The sequence continues at coordinate 15,857,937 of AP025071.1, forward strand.
TTTTCAACAGTCAATTTCGATCACATACATGTACACATATCCAAATACCAATTACGATCGCATAAAATATAACCATTTCGATATCCGACATCCTATTAACCTCCAATCACATGTATATGTACATATATACATATACATACACGCGCCTATACATGTGCATATACGCGTATATACATACACATATCTTCCTCGGCCCACTTTTCCCCAACCCACTACCCAAATCACCTCACCTCACCTCTAACACCCTTGACTAACCCACTGCCCATCGCCACTGAACACCTCCCCAGCCCACAACCTCAGCCAATCCCTCGCCCTACTCTTCTAAATCCTAATTTCATTTCCTCACACTCTACACCCCTCAATCTGCCTCCCAATTCTTCACCCCTCATATTTTCTGACATATAATACCACAGATAGCAAGTAAAGTCCACGCCGAACACACTGCACCATGCCTCTCGCCTCCACGCGCCGCCCATGCACTGTCAATCTCCAGCACATGTGGCCCACACGCCACTACTGGCCACTGCCACTTTCCACCAGAATTCTTCTTATGTTATATGCAACCATATCCCATCATCAAATCACGAAAAATTTTAACTTACACCACGAACAAATTCCTCCAAAATCAATACCAATTTCCAGATTCATATCAAATATGAACCCACATATTTCACAATTTATGAATCATATACTTAACAAAATTATATCATTACTTATGTCATAAATCAGTTTACTAAACTCTTCATCCTTATTTACATCATCTTGGCCATATTTGTAAGTTTTCACCAATTTACAATTTAAATACCTATATGTATATACATATGGTAACATATACATATAACATTCTTTATATATCATATACATGTAAAATTATACATCAAAATATACCACACATTGATTTCTCCGAAACTTACATATTCAATATGCACATATAATTTTTGTCCAATATATTATAACATACGAATTTGACATCTATATACCCATATATATATATGACCATACACATAAAAATACATCCATCTATACAATCAAAAATACATATGCATGATCCTTGAATTTATACAAAAATATACATATATAATTTGCAAAATCATAATGAGTATAAATAGGGTACTTACCTTATTCTTTTTTTCGTCTCTCTTTTTATTCCTTCCTCTCCTTTCTCTCTTTTCTCTCCCTCTCTTTCTCCTCTCTGGTCACAAAGGTGCGTGTGTGAAATGGTATGGTTGGCCAAATAGAATGGGGAGGGAAAATAATTGGATTTTTTTAAGTAAAGGAAAGTGAAAGGAAAAAGTGGAGAAAAATAATGCAAAGTTGAAGAAAGTAGGGAATAATTGGAGTAAAATAAGAAAAGTAAAAGAAGAGTAGAATAATTGAGAATTATCGGGAATAAGTGTGTATTATTTTTTTCACTTTTGTTTTATTTATTTCTTACATATTTTATTTAATTTTTTAAGGTCATCAGACTGTCAATGGAGATGGAAGTTGTGGTTTCATGAGTTGTTACATAAATTCTAAAGACGTAGGCCGTTGTTTATTTCTTTCATAATATGTGAACAAAACAACTAGCATGTCCGAGTTTTTATCCAACATTGACAATCAAGAAAGCGGTGGTGAAAAGATTGAGCATATTAGTTTCAGATTATTGTGAGGTTGGCATTGTAAATATTGTTTTAGTTGCACTGAATTTGATCAAGGCTCTGGTTTGGTGATTAAGCATTCGTTTGAAGGCGTTAAGGACGGTGTGAAACAACATTGCTGCTGGAATAAGTTCATTATTGTAGATATATAAGCTCAGTCAAATTGTGTTGAGCTGAATATAGTAGTGGCCGTGTTGAGGAAGTAAGAAATATAAGCTGCCACGATGAAGCTACACTGAGCAGATAAAGGAATATTGCCGAACTGAAGTGACCAAAGTAAAGAAGTGAAGAGCCGAGATGAAGAGAAGCACATAATCATAAATGACCGAGATGAAGAAGAGTAAAAAGGTCAAAAAAAGAGATGGGAAAAGAAACATAAGAGGGCCCTATGGAGAATGTGGTCAGAAATATCACCAAAATTTTGTGATCCGCTGCCGTAACTTATTTCCACCGCGCCAATCCCCCTTATTTATGATATCGAGATGAAAAGCCAAGATACAGGTTTGTATAGCCGATTTGACGAGGTGAAAGCACAAACAGTTTAGCAACACTTAGTCTTTTACATGTAAATGTAGTAGCTCAAAATCTTAACTTGACATATGTCCAAGCTGAACAGATAACTAGTCTATACCAATCTAGCCGTTGTAGACATCAAATCAAGTTACTGTTAGGAAAATAAAACCATTTGAGGCCATGTGAACTCCTATAAAAGGAGAAACACCTATTTACATTGAATTAACTTGAATGAATTTTATATTTTTCAATCTCAGCATGGTATCAGAGCAAAACTAATTCTTTTGTTCAAATCTAATTACATTCTACCTTCTTCCAATACTTTGAATTATTTCAAATGAATACTTCTTTTAGCCCAACAGAATATACTGAGGCAACCTCTGCTTCTGGTCAACCATCAGGAGTAGTCTGTGGTCCATAAATATCTGATGACTCTTCCATTGTCATTACCAGCCACAAACTAAATAGCGATAACTACCTCTCATGGTCTCGAGGGGCAAAAATGTTTGTAACAGGTAAAGGCAAGAAAAGTTACTTATATGGAACAATTGTTCCTACTAAAATTGATTCAAATTTTCGACTGTGGAAGTCAAAAAGCAGCATGATAATGTCATGGCTGATATGCTCTATGCTCCGACATCTCCGATGATTTTATGATGTATAACACTGCAGCAGAAACATGGGCAGCAGTAAAGGAGATGTATTCCAAACAAGACAACATATCGAACTATACAAAATTGAAGGTCATCTTCATGAGGCTAAACAAGGTAATCTTGTGGTGCAAAAATAATATACTTTATTTGCCAAGGTATGGTAGCAAATAGGCACTTTTGAAGCATATCAGTGGTCCTATATCGCTGATTCTAGTCTATATAAAGAAATTACAGAGCAAAAAGGGTATTTCAATTCCTTACTAGATTAAATCTAGAATTTAATGGTGCACGAAGTAGGATTCTTAGCATTAAACCGTTTCCAAGTTTAAAGACTACCTTGGCTGACATCAAACACGAAGAAAGTCGAACAAGGTCATGATAGGAGTAAGCCCAAATACAGAGACCTCTGCCTTACATAGTGAGCAACCAGCAGTAGCATCAGGCTTGGCTGTTAAACGGCATTACGCTCCTGAAGGGATTGAATTTTGCAAATATTGCAAAAAAAAGGCCAACATAGATGACTGTTGGAGACTCCAAGCCAAAGTTGCACGAAAAGGTAAACCACCACTAAAGCCGAGCAGTGCTCTTTGGATACCACATTCAAAACCTTTCTCTACCAAACAGAATGATGCACATCAGGTCAGCAACTTAGTGCAACTCAACAAAGCACAACACAATTCAGCTCAGCTCAGATAGCTGAAATAGATATCCCTACAAAGGATCGTAGTACAACACTGATTGAATTGTTGAGCAGACAACGAAGTCAAGCTGAATCTATTCAAGCTACAATGACATTTTACGTTCAGCCATACACAAACAGTTCATGGATTGTAGACTCACGGGCTACGGATCACATGACATGTAATGGTAACCCTCTAACCTCCAACTTCACGTGTTCAATTCCTAAGAGGGTGAAAATAGCAAATGGTACTTCTTGAAAAGTTATCCAAATTGGCTCCATTGTGATAAATGATAAGATCTTATTAAAGGATGTCCTGCATGTCCCTAGCTTAGGCTTTAATTTATTATCAGTAGGAAAACTAACTAGAGACAATAATTTTATAGCCTGCTTCTCATCCTCAGAATGTTTTTTAGGGGAAAAATAAAGAAGATGATTGCAGTGCAAAAAAATATAGTGGGTCCATTCTCACTAGAATATGTAAACAGAGCCTTGATGAGCAAAACAGAGCAGCCTGCTGATCAAGAAACGATCAGCACGTCGAAAAACCCCAGAAAATCTTGTATAAATGATATTTTGTCATGACATAATAGACTGGGTTATCGAAACTTTGTATATCTTAAACGATTAATGCCACAATTGTTTAACAATGTTGATCTCAAAAATATTACATCCGAAACTTGTTAATTAGTTAAACACATAAAACAAAGTTAACCTGTTAAAATATACAAGTCATCTGCACCTTTTAGTCTTGTTCATTCTAATATTTGGGGTCTATTTAGGACAACTAACATCAATGGTGCAAGATGATTTATAACTTTTGTAGATGATCACACAAGGATAACTTGGGTCTACCTGCTTAAGAGTAAAGTTGAAGTCGAACAAATATTTATGAGATACTTTACACTTATTAAAATCAATTTGGCTGCATAATTAAAAACATTGAGGTTAAATAATAGGGCAGTGTATTTAGACAGTACAGTTCAAAAAAATTTGCATTAAAATGGTATATACCATCAGACCTTCTATACTTATACTCCGTAGCAGAATGATATCGTTGAAAGAAAAAAACACTTGATTGAAGTAACACGAACTCTTGCATTTACAATGAGCGTACCTAAATACTACTAGGTCACTAACGATCACATACTTAATCAATAGAATGCTGTCTAGAACTCTATGTTTTAAAACTCCAAGAGAAATGCTTCTCAACTATTTTCCATACACCAAACTGCTATCAGAATTGCCATTTATGTTGTTCGGATGTATAGCATATGTACACATTCAGCCCGGCCGAAATGAAAAATTAGATCCGAGATCAGTTAAGTGTATATTCCTAGGATACTCTAGATCACAAAAGGGCTATAAGTGTTGTTGCAAAAGTAATAGGAAGATGTTTGTCACACTTGATGTTACATTTGACAAACAACATGTCTTCTACAATACGTTTGCTAGAACAGAAGGCTTAACACACACTGAGCATTGGAATATAATAGACGTTATAGGGGAACCTCAGCTCGGCAGCTCGATGCCATAGCTCGGCACATCAAATTCTCAACTCAGAATTAATGGAAAAAACATCCCTATGAACTCTGACAATAGACAATAAGCAGTAGGAGGAATAGACCACATGGCACACGTGACTACACTAACCAAAACACACAACCCATTTCAGAGGAAGTAGAGTCAATAGAGGAAACCCATACTAAATTTGAAACTGAACCTCAAATCAATGATATACCAATAGCATTAAGAAAATGGACAAGTGAATGCATTAAAAATCCTATCTATAATAAATATCCTATAGAAGACTTTGTGTCATATAATAGGTTGAATCCTAACTTTAAAATATTATATGATCACTTGATAATAAAGTGATACATAAAAATAGACAAGAAGCCTTAAGCTGACCTGAGTAGAAGAATGTTGCATATGAAGAAATAAATACCTTATGAAAAAAATCAAACTTGGAAGATAATACCCATTTTTACAACCATAAAACCTGTTGGATATAGATGGACATTTACAATTAAATATAACAATGATAGAACTGTTAATAAATTGATGAGGTCCATAACCCTCATCCATGTCAAGATAATGAGAATACACATAATGTTACAAAAATGCAAGATCAAAGACCCATAACAAGAAGTAAAACTAAGAAACTAATGCATGAAGTGAGGACCTTCCTATTTAAACATGTGCAAGATAAACCAAGGGAATTTATACAGTGGGTTCACCTTATTGAACCTATAACATGATTTATAAGAATTTTTAGAACCATTGTAAAATATCATAAAGATAGAATGTGTTCTTTATTTTGATTGTTAAGTGTTTATGTTGCATAAGTTTAGGCTCATCTCGGATTGTGAGTTTCTGCAGGACCAGTTTTGTTAGAATTGACGTGTCTTTCCAACCACAAGGACAAATTAGGTGTTGCAAGATGCTTTCAAAAATTAAGACAAGGATCTACAATATTCAGCTTTTGTACTTTTCCAAAATCGGTCGTTTGATAGCCAAAAGGAGCATGCAAGTGGAAGTATTGTTTCTACCGAATTGTGTGACATGCTTTCAGTAATTTGGATGTATCTCCTCAATGGTTAGGCCAAATGCAAAGAATTTTATATGGTTATTTTCTACACTCAATAAGCTACAATTCACTAAGAAATAGCAAGACCTAGTTCGGATTGGAATATGTCTAATCAGTCACAACCCAGGAAAGATTTCAAGTTGAAGACAAATCCTTAAAGTCTTCCATGAATAGTACTTATGGGACCTACATTGAAAATCATCATTCAAGACTTGCAAGACTAGTTTTTATGGAGCCTACATGAATAGTATTTGAAAGTGTATAGTCTTTTCAATCATCATTCAAGACTTGCAAGACTAGTTTTTATGGAGCCTACATGAATAGTTTTTAGAAGTGTGTAGTCTATTCAATCATCATTTCAATTTGTAAGATAGTTTGTTGTCTTGTGTTATTTTTGCCTATAAAAGGCACTTAAGAGAAGCCTTGTAATCTCACACCTTCAATGAAAATTTCTTCTTCTTCAAGAGTAATTATTTTGTGTTTTCTTGGTTCATATTCAAAATCAAGGGTAGAATCTTTCAAGGCTTGAACATCCTTGTGAGAATTGTCTGATTCCGGGGAGGAAAACATCCAAGAGGAAGATATCTTGCTTGGGTTATGTAAAACTCATTGGAGGACTTATGTTCAAAAGATTTTCTTCAACTTATTTGGAAGCAAGGTGAAGCTATCTTCAATGTTCCTAAACCATATTTGGAGGAGAAGCTTTAGAGTTAAAGAAAGGTCCATTCTTGCACGTATCAAAGTGGTATCATAGCGAAGGTTTTTCTTTAACTCAACCTATGATTTACTTTGTGTCAATTTTGCTTATCTTTCGTTCTTCTCTTCATCTACCATTCCAACCATCTTCTTAGAAGGTTGAATTTTATTTGGCTTAGTGTCTTCTTCTTGTTTTGAATTGTATAATTCAGAAACAAAAAGAAACCAAAACCGAAATAGTTTATTTGTGTGTTTTCTAGTTCATTTTTTGTCTATCTAAAAAAAGTGTCTCATTGTTGTTTATCAAGTTTCTTTGTTTCTTCCTGTTCAACAAGCAAAAAAAACTCAAACAAATCGATGTAAAAGCTTACCGTATCATTTGGTGATATAAGGTTGGATTGGACTCTGGAAAATTGTCGTAACGCTGGACCTATATGAAACTGGAAAGGCTGGATTAGACTCTGGAAAATTACCATAATTCTTATGTGAAATTGGAAAGGTTGGATTGGACTCTGAAAAATTGCCATAGCGCTTCACCTATATGAAATTGGAAAGGACTATGGACAAACATCTCATAAAACACTTAAAGATTATTTCTTTGTGATGATTTATGGTTTGTTTATTTCATTCGGTTAGATTTCAATTTCTTTGTTTTTATACACTTTCTTGGACTTTAAGTTCTTCATTTAGAAGCTTTTACGCATTACTTGTATTCAGTCCGTTGCTTATATATCCACCTTGATCTTTCCTACATTCTTGTTGTTATCAAAGCTCTTAACTTGTTTTAAACTTTGTGTTTGTTTAGTTGTATTGTATGGTGAGTTTAGTTACATTTTCTTGTGTTCAATATCTGATTTGGCAGTCTCGACAAGAAAGAAAATCAATTTGTTCACCTAGAACAACTTGACAGCCTACTACACACAAAAACGTCAGCATATCCATCCGAAACAAACACACAAAGCCTTACTAATCAACTTTACCAAGTTATATACACCATGTTTATCTTTGAGCAAGGAAAAAGAAAAAGAAAGAGAGAAGCTTATTCAAAGAAAAGTTTACACAAAACAATTGAAAGTGCAAAGAGCAAGAACTGGTCTTCTTTCCTTCATAAACCCAAAGTATCCATTTGTTTTCACTTTTGAACACTTGAGTGCTTCTAGTTCATTCATACTTGCATCTAGCTTGCATAAAGCCTAAGATTAAGTTAAGGATTGCCCAGGGCAACCCCTTAGCATTTCTTTGGCTTAGCCTATTACATCAAATTTGGTTTCTATTCTCTTTGAATCTTAGTACAGTCCAAGTTTGTTGTTTATAACATTGGAATTGTGAGTGAATTTGTGGGAGACTTGTGAAGAAAGTTTACTTTACGTAATTGAAGTTATCGGAATTGATACTCACTTGGAAAGTTTTCTTTGAGTTGTTCTAGCCTCAGAGTCTTCAAGGAGACACAAGATTTTGTGAACTACAAAAAGAGAGAGAGAGAGGAACAAACACTTATTTTTTTTGTTCTTTGTATTTGTTTTCCTTTTTCTTTGTTTTTCTTGTTCAATTTCAGGTAAATGTATCGTGGATAAGACATCTGAGAGTACTATGGGCCTTAACAAAGAAGGATAAAGATTGCCCACAAACATGGACGATTTAGCATAATTAATGCAAAAGATGTTGTGAGAAATGAAATTAATGAGTAGCCGTGTAGAGGGCCTAGAAAAACAGTCACAATCTCATCTAGAAAATCCTTTACATGAAGAACAAACATCACATGTATCGGAACATAGGCTTGAAAGCCATGGGTCTTGCTCTGGAAAGAGGAAGAGGAGAGGCAGATGAAGAGGGCTTAATAGGGATTTCATACCTATGAGGACCTTTGATGAAAGAGAAGAAGAACCAAACCAAAGGTTTGATGACTATAACATTGAGGAAGAGTACAACCATTTCTGAAACCATGGGAATCAAAAGAATAACCCATAAGAAGATGAATTCATCAAAACAAAAGTGAACATCTCTACATCCATGGAAAGAGTGATGCTGAGGCATATTTTGAATGGGAGAAAAAGGTAGATCTCATATACTCTTGTACAAATTATACTGCGCTATGCAGCTATATAGCTCGCAGATTACGCCTTAATTTGGTGGGATCAACTCCACAATGTAAGGAGAAGAACCAGACAAGCACCAATCTCTACTTGAGAAGAAATGAAAATTGAGATGAGAAAAAATTCATTCATTCAGACTATGAAAGAACCATCTAGCAAAACTTGCAAAAACTCACTCAAGGAAGCCGTAGTATAGATGAGTATTTCAAAGAGTTAGAGATCTTATTGATAAGAGCTAACATTCAAGAACCAAAGGAAGCTACCATGCTATCTTCTTAGCTGGATTGAACAAGGAAATTGCAAACAGAGTTGAACATACCACATATATTGATATGACTTCTATGGTTCATAAAACTGAAAATATTAAGAGACAATTCAAGGTAAAACCATTTACATCTAGTTTATCTTTTCGAGCTAATTCTTCATCCTATCCAAGAACTCCGCCTAGGACAAATCAAGGCACAAGTTTCAGGCCAACTGCACCTCAGGTCAGTGTGTTCCAAGGCAAGACTTAGCCAAATCAAAGACCCCTCAACCACTTCAATGAAACTTGGACAAAAGGAAAACCAAGGTTGAAGGTAACATTTCTAATTCCAATACTAGATTTAGAGACATTCAATGCTTGAAATGTTTAGGTAAAGGTCATTTTGCAAATTAAATGTCCCAATCCTAAACATATGATGTTCATTGAAGAGTCTAATGAATATTATTCTGATGATGACGAAGACGAGCATGTTAAATCATGACGAAAACGAGGAGAGTGTGAGTGAGGATGAAGAACTTGCATCAAAACAATTCTTGGTTGTTAAAAGAGCTCATAATGCACATGTTAAGATTGATGAACAAGATCAACACATAGACAACATTTTTCATATATATTGCTTGGTCAAAGGGAAAGTTTGTACTTTGATTATTGACTCTGGATCCTCTACTAATGTGGAAAATATTGAACTCGTTAGAAAACTTGATTTGACATTACTTAGCCACCCACACCCTTATAAACTATCTTGGTTGAATGATTGTGGAGAAGTGAGTGTTAGCAAACAAGTTTTGATCTCATTGTCTATTGGTGGGTATAAAGATGATATCTTATGTGATGTAGCTCCTATGCATGCAAGTCATATCCTTTTAGGTAGACCATGACAGTTTGATAAAAAAGTTACCTATGATGGATACTTGAATAGTTATTCCTTCAGTTTTAACAATAAGTTGTTTAAGCTACATGCATTACCCCTACACAAGGTATTTGAAGATCAAAAGAGAATGTGTAAGAACATGAATGATCCTAAGGAGAAAGAGGCAGAAAATAAATTTCTAGAGTGTAATAAGAGTGAAAGAAAGAAAAATGAGTCTAAAGGAAAAGAGATAGTAAACACTGATGAAGGCAAATCTCAAAAGAAATTTGCTTTCTTTGCAAAACCAAGTGATGTGTCACATGCCCTAAACTCAAAGAAAACTGTCTATGTTTTGATGTTTAAGGAGTCTCTGTTTTCTATGAGTGACTTACCCTCCATTTTGCCCAGTAGAGTTGTATCTTTGCTTGATGAGTTTTCAGGATTGTTTCCTGAAGAAGAACCTTTTGGTTTGCTGTCTTTAAGAGGAATTGAGCACCAAATAGACTTCATACCTAGTTCTATCCTACCTAATAGACCAGCCTACATAGCAAACCCTGCTGAAATGAAGGAAATTCAACGACAAGTAGAAAAACCTTGGCCAAAGGAAAAGTGAAGGAAAGCATGAGTCCTTGTGTTGTTCCTGTGATCGTTGTACCAAAGAAAGATGGTACATGGAGAATGTGTACTGATTGTAGAGCCATCAACAAGATAAATGTAAAATACATGTACCATATTCCTAGACTTGATGATATGATTGATGAATTGCACGATTTTATGTATTTTACCAAGATTGATCTTAAAAGTGGTTACTTTCAATTACGCATTAAAGAAGGTGATGAATGGAAAAATGCATTTTAGACTAAGTTTGCATTGTATGAGTGGTTAGTCATGCCATTTGTCTTAACTAATGCACCTAGTACTTTCATGAGATTAATGAATGAAGTCTTACGTGCATTCATTGGAAACTTTGTTGTTTTGTACTTTGACGATATCTTGATTTACTCTAAGACTTTGCATGAACACATAGGCCATCTAAGAAGCGTTTTTGAAGCATTGAAGAAAGAACAATTATATGCAAATTTCAAGAAATGTTCTTTTTGTATGGAACAAGTTGTGTTTCTAGGATTCGTGGTTAGTGCAAATGGAATTGAAATGGACCAAGATAAAGTGAACTCAATTTTAGAATGGCCAATTCCCACAACTGTTGGAGAGGTGAGAAGCTTTCATGGATTGGCTAGTTTCTATAGAAGATTTGTTAAGGACTTTTCCACTATTGCTGCACCTTTGAATGAAATTGTTAAAAAAGACGTAGGATTTCAGTGGGGAGAGTCACAACAGAAAGCCTTTGATGAACTTAAATCAAGGTTAACTTCTGCACCTATTCTAAGACTACCTAGCTTTGATGAAACATTTGAAATTGAATGTGATGCTAGTGGTGTTGGTATAGGAGCTGTACTATCTCAGTCTAAACAACCGATTGCTTATTTTAGTGAAAAGCTTAAGGGAGTGCAATTGAATTATTCAACCTATGACAAAGAGCTGTATGCACTGGTTAGATCATTGCAGACTTGGAATCATTATTTGCAACATAAGGAGTTTGTGTTTCATACTGATCACGAAAGTCTTAAGTTCCTTAAAAGCCAAGGAAAGTTAAACAAGGGGCATGCAAAATGGGTTGAATTCATTGAACAATTTCCTTATGTGATAAAATATAAGAAAGGAAAAGATAACATTGTAGCTTATGCATTATCTATGAGATATTCTTTGATTACTACATTGTAATCTATTTTGCTTGAATTTGAGTGCATCAAGGAATTGTATACATCTGATCCTGACTTTCAGTCAATATTTGATGCATGTGCGTATTCTCCATTTGGTAAGTATTATTTACATGATGGATATTTTTTAAAGAAAGAAAATTGTATATACCTAAGTATTATGTCAGAGAGATACTTGTCAAAGAAGCACATGGTGGAGGTTTAGTGGGCCACTTTGGGATCTTTAAGACATTAGAGATGTTAAAGGAACGTTTCTTTTGGCCTCATATGAGAGTTGATACAGAGAAAGTTTGTGGAAGTTGTATAACTTGCAAGAAAGCTAAATTTACATCACATCAACATGGTTTGTACACCCCATTACCTGTCCTTATGTCACCTTGGATTGATATATCTATGGACTTTGTCTTGGGATTACCTAGATCAAAAAATGGAAGCGATAGTGTGTTTTTTGTTGTTGACAGATTTTCTAAAATAGCACACTTCATAGCTTGTAAAAAGGTTGATAATGCATCTCACGTTGCAAACTTGTTTGTTCAGGAAATTGTACGTCTACATGGCATGCCTAGAACTATTATTAGTGATATAGATACTAAGTTCTTAAGTCACTTTTGGCATGTGTTGTAGGGTAAACTTGGAACAAAACTCTTATTTTTTACTACTGCTCACCCTCAAACAGATGGTCAAACTAAAGTTGTGAATAGAACTTTATCTCAATTATTGCATGCCATAATTCAGGAGAACCTTAAAAATTGGGAAGATTGCTTGCCATATATTGAATTTACTTATAATAGAAGTGTCCACAGTGAAACCACACATTCACCGTTTGAAGTTATATATGGTTTCAATCCTTTGTCTCCACTTGATCTTGTGCCTATTCCTGTTCATAAACATGCAAGTATTGATGGTAAGAATAAGGCTGAACTGATTAAGAAATTGCATGATAAGGTTAAGCTATAACTTCAAAAAGAAAAACAAACAGTATGCAAAACAAGCTAGCTAACAAAGAACGCAAGGAAGTTTTTTTTGAACTAGGTGATCTTGTTTGGCTGCATTTAACGAAAGAAAGGTTTCCTAGAGAAAGGAAATATAAGCTCATACCAAGAGGAGATGGCCCTTTCAAAGTACTTCAAAAGGTTGGAGATAATGCTTACATTCTTGACCTTCCGGAGAGTATGTATGGTTCAATTTCTCATACTTTTGACGTTGCTGATCTTACTGTTAGGAAATCCGACAAGATCACTGCAAAACGCGCAGCGGAAAAACAAAACTTGATCTCCGATTTCCTACCAAGGATCCATGTTGTTCATTTAATTCGATGAAAGAAACTCAAAAATTACCTCTGTAGATTCGAAATCCGCAGATGGAAGAGGTGCGAAAACACAAACACCCTCCGTCGGTATCCACACGAATGCTTCCGCCCTGAGTGCTAGCTCTTGAACGGCGTGGCTGAGAACTCTGCTTTTCTCAAAAACGTTTTTTGTCTTTTTGTGTTCTGCTGATTGCTTAGTGTACGAGATACACCATGCTATATGATGAGGTCCATAACCCTCATACATGCCAAGATAATGAGAATGCACATAATTTTACAAAAATGCAAGATCAAGGACCCTTAAATAGAAGTAAAACTAAGAAACTAATGCATGAAGTAGGAGCCTTACTATTTAAACATGTGCAAGATGAACCAAGGGAACTTATACATTGGGTTCACCTTATTGAACCTACAACATAATTTGTAAGAATTTTAGAACCATGGTAAAATATCATTAGTATAAAATGTGTTCTTTATTTTGTTTTTTTAAATGTTTATGTTGTATTAGTTTAGGCCCATCTCGGATTGTGAGTTTCTGCAGGATCTGTTTTGGTAGAATTGACGTATCTCTCCAACCACAAGGCCAAATTAAGAGTTTCAGGATCATTAGAAAGCTAAGAGAAAGATCTACAACTTTCATGTTTTGTACTTTTCCAGACTCGTTCGTCTTGGCATTCAAAAAGAGCATGCAAATGGAAGTACTATTTCTACCGAATTCTGTGACATACCTTCAGTAATTTTGATGTATCTCCTCAATGGTTGGGCCAAACGCAAAGAACTTTATATGCTTATTTTCTACACTCAATTGGATACAATTTTCTAAAAAGACCAAGGCCTAATTCGGATTGGAAGATGTCCAAAAATCAGTCACAATCTAGAAATGATTTCAAAATGAAGACAAATGCTTAAAGTCTTCCATGAATAGTACTTGAGGGGCCTACTTTGAAAATCATCATTCAAGACTTGCAAGACTAGTTTTTATGGAGCCTACATGAATAGTTTTTAGAAGTGTGTAGTCTTTTCAATCATTATTTCAATTTTTAAGATAGTTTGTTGTCTTGTGATATTTTTTGCCTATAAAAGGCACATAAGAGAAGCTTTGTAATCACACACCTTCAATGAAAATTTCTTCTTCTTCAAGAGTAATTCTTGTGTGTTTTCTTGGTTCATATTCAAAATCAAGGCTATAATCTTTCAAGTCTTGAGCATCCTTGTGAGAGTTGTCCAATTCCGGGGAGGAAAACATCCAAGAGGGAGGTATCTTGCTTGGGTTATGTAGAACTCATTGGAGGACTTATGTTCAAAAGGTTTTCTTCAACTTATTTGGAAGCATGGTGAAGCTATCTTCATTGTGCCTAAACCATATTTGAAGGAGGAGCTTTAGAGTTAAAGAAAGGTCCATTCTTGCACGTATCAAAGTGGTATCAGAGCGAAGGTTTTTCTTTGACTCAACTTATCATTTCTTTATGTCAATTTTTCTTTTCTTTCGTTCTTCTCTTCATCCACCATTCAACAATATTCTTAGAAGGTTGAATTCTATTTTGTTTAGTGTCTTCTTCTTGTTTTGAATTGTACAATTCAGAAACAAAAAGAAACCAAAACCAAAACAGTTTATCCGTGTGTTTTCTAGTTTTGTCTATTAAATTCACTTCTTTTTCTGTTACATCTTTTTGCTAAAAAAAAGTCATCTTTTTTCATCAAGTTTCTTTGTTTCTTCCTGTTCAACAAGCAAAAAAAAACTCAAAAAAAAAACCGATATACAAGCTTACCGTATCAATTGGTGATATAAGGTTGGATTGGACTCTGGACAATTACCGTAACACTGGACCTACATGAAATTGGTGATATAAGGTTGGATTGGACTCTGGACAATTATCGTAACGCTGGACCTACATGACATCGGTGATATAAGGTTGGATTAGACTCTGAGAACTTACCGCGACGCTGGACCTATATGAAATTGGAAAGGACTAAGGACAAACATACCATAAAACACTTAAAGATTATTTCTTTGTGATGATTTATGGTTTGTTTATTTCATTTGGTTGGATTTTAATTTCTTTATGTTAAGACACTTTCTTGGACTCTAAGTTCTTTGTTTAGAAGCTTTTCTGCAGTACTTATATTCAGTCCATTGCTTATATATCTACCTTGGTCTATCCTATATTCTTGTTGTTATCGAAGCTCTTAACTTGTTTTAGACTTTGTGTTTGTTTAGTTGTATTGTGTGATGATTTTAGTTGCATTTTCTTGTGTTCAATATCTAATTTGGCAACCTTGACAAGAAAGAAAATCAATTTGTTCATCTTGAACAACTTGACAGCCTACTACACACAAAAACATCAAGATATCCATCCAAAACAAATACACAAAGCCTTATCAATCAATTTTACCGAGATATATACACCTTGTTTAGCTTTGAATAAGGAAAAAAGAAAAAGAAAGAAAGAGAACCTTATTTCAAAGAAAAGTTTGCACAAAACAATTAAAAGTGCAAAGAGCAAAAGAGCTGGTCTTGTTTCCTTCATAAACTCGAAGTACCCATTTGTTTTCACTTTTGAACACTTGAGTGCTTCTAGTTCATTCATACTTGTATCTAGCTTGCATATAAGACTAAGATTAAGTTAAGGATTGCCCAGGGCAACCCCTTAGCATTTCTTTGGCTCAACTTATTACATCAAATTTGGTTTCAATTCTCTTTGAATCTTAGTACAGTCCAAGTTTGTTGTTTATAACATTGGAATTGTGAGTGAATTGGTGGGAGACTTGTGAAGAAGGTTTACTTTACATGATTGAAGGTATCGGAATTGATACTCACTTGGCAAGTTTGTTTTGAATTGTTCTAGCCTCAGATTCTTCAAGAAGACACAAGATTGTGTGAACTACAAAAACAGAGAGAGAGGGACAAACACTTGTTTTTTGTTTTCCACTAACATAATCAAGTTTCTTTTGTCTTTGTGTTAGTTTTCCTTTTTTCTGTTATTTTTTTGTTCAATTTCAGGTAATTGTACCATGGATAAGACACCTGAGAGTACCGTGGGTCTTAACAAAGAAGGAGAAAGATTGCCCACAAATGTGGACGATTTAGCACAACTAATGCAAAAGATGTTGTGGGAAATGAAATTGATGAGTAGCCGTGTAGAGGGCCTAGAAAAACAGTCACAATCTCATCTACAAAATCCTTTACATGAAGAACAAACATCACATATACCGGAACATAGGCTTGAAAGCCATGGGTCTTTTGCTCCGGAAAGAGGAAGAGGTAGAGGCAGAGGCAGAGGAAGAGGGCTTAATAGGGATTTCATACCTATGAGGACCTTTGATGAAAGAGAAGAAGAATCACACCAAATGTTTGATGACTATAACATTGAGGAAGAGTACAACCAATTTCGAAACCGTGGGAATCAAAAGAATAACCCACAAGAAGATGAATTCATCAAAACAAAAGTGAACATCCCCATATTCTATGGAAAGAGTGATGCCGAGGCATATTTTGAATGGGAGGAAAAGGTAGATCTCATATGCTCTTATACAAATTATACTGATTTGACTAAAATGCGCTATGCAGCTATAGAGTTTGCAGATTATGCCTTAATTTAGTGGGATCAACTACACAACGTAAGGAGAAGAACCAGACAAGCACCAATCTCTACTTGGGAAGAAATGAAAATTGAGATGAGAAAAAAATTCATTCCTTCAGACTATGAAAGAACCATCTACCAAAACTTGCAAAAACTCACTCAAGGAAGCTGTAGTGTAGATGAGTATTTCAAAGAGTTAGAGATCTTATTGATAAGAGCTAACATTGAAGAACCAGAGGAAGCTACCATGGCTAGATTTCTAGCTGGATTGAACAAGGAAATTGCAAACAGAGTTGAACTTACCACATATATTGATATGACTTCCATGGTTCATAAAGCTGAAAAGATTGAGAAACAACTCAAGGTAAAACCCTTTGCATCTAGTTTATCTTTTCGAGCTAATTCTTCATCCTATCCAAGAATGCCGCCTAGGACAAATCAAGGCACAAGTTTCAGGCCAACTGCACCTCAAGGACGTGGATTCCAAGGCAAGACTCAACCAAATCAAAGACCACCTCAACCACCTCAACAAAACTTAGATAAAGGGAAAAACAAGGTTGAAGGTAACATTTCTAATTCCACTACTAGATATAGAGACATTCAATGCTATAGATGTTTAGGTAAAGGTCATTTTGCAAATCAATGTCCCAACCCTAAACGTATCATGTTCATTGAAGAATCTAATGAATATTATTCTGATGATGAGGAAGTGCAACATGTTAATATTGAGGAAAATCATGATGACAATGAAGAAAGTGTGAGTGAGGATGAAGAACTTGCATCAAAAGAATTCTTAGTTGTTAGAAGAGCTCTTAATGCACATGTTAAGATTGATGAACAAGATCAACATAGAGACAACATTTTTCATATCCATTGCATGGTTAAAGGGAAAGTTTGTACTTTGATTATTGACTCTGGATCCTGCACTAATGTGGCAAGTGTTGAACTCGTTAGAAAACTTGATTTTCCATTACTTAACCATCCACACCCTTATAAACTATCTTGGTTGAATGATTGTGGAGAAGTGAGTGTTAGCAAACAAATTTTGATCTCATTGTCTATTGATGGGTATAAAGATGATATCTTATGTGATGTAGCTCCTATGCATGCAAGTCATATCCTGTTAGGTAGACCATGGCAGTTTGATAAGAAAGTTACTTATGATGGATACTTGAATAGGTATTCATTCAGGTTTAACAATAAGTTATTTAAGCTACATGCATTACACCCACATAAGGTATTTGAAGATCAAAAGAGAATGTGTAAGAATAGGAATGACCCTAAGGAGAAAGAGGCAAAAAAGAAATTTCTGGAGTGTATTAAGAGTGAAAGAAAGAAAAATGAGTCTAACTCAAAAGAAATTTTCTTTCTTTGATCAATTGAAGTGTCACATGCCCTAAACTCAAAGAAAAATGTCTATGTTTTGATGTTTAAGGAGATTCTGTTTTCTATGAGTGACTTACCCTCCACTTTGTCTAGTGGAGTTGTATCTTTGCTTGATGAGTTTTCAGGGTTGTTTCCTGAAGAAGAACCTTCTGGTTTGCCACCTTTAAGAGGAATTGAGCACCAAATAGACTTCATACCTGGTGCTGTCCTGCCTAATAGGCCAGCCTACAGAGCAAACCCTGCTGAAACAAAGGAAATTCAACGCCAAGTAGAAGAACTCTTGGCCAAAGGAAAGGTGAGAGAAAACATGAGTCCTTGTGCTGTTCCTATGATCGTTGTGCCAAAGAAAGATGGTACATGGAGGATGTGTACTGATTGTAGAGCCATCAACAAGATAACTGTAAAACACAGGTACCCCATTCCGAGACTTAATGATATGCTTGATGAATTGTACGGTGCTAAGTATTTTACCAAGATTAATCTTAAAAGTGGTTACTTTCAAGTACGCATTAAAGAAGGTGATGAATGGAAAACTGCATTTAAGACTAAGTTTGGATTGTATGAGTGGTTAGTCATGCCATTTGGCTTAACTAATGCACCTAGTACTTTCATGAGATTAATGAATGAAGTCTTACGTGCATTCATTGGAAACTTTGTTGTTTTGTACTTTGACGATATCTTGATTTACTCTAAGACTTTGCATGAACACATAGGCCATCTAAGAAGCGTTTTTGAAGCATTGAAGAAAGAACAATTATATGCAAATTTCAAGAAATGTTCTTTTTGTATGGAACAAGTTGTGTTTCTAGGATTCGTGGTTAGTGCAAATGGAATTGAAATGGACCAAGATAAAGTGAACTCAATTTTAGAATGGCCAATTCCCACAACTGTTGGAGAGGTGAGAAGCTTTCATGGATTGGCTAGTTTCTATAGAAGATTTGTTAAGGACTTTTCCACTATTGCTGCACCTTTGAATGAAATTGTTAAAAAAGACGTAGGATTTCAGTGGGGAGAGTCACAACAGAAAGCCTTTGATGAACTTAAATCAAGGTTAACTTCTGCACCTATTCTAAGACTACCTAGCTTTGATGAAACATTTGAAATTGAATGTGATGCTAGTGGTGTTGGTATAGGAGCTGTACTATCTCAGTCTAAACAACCGATTGCTTATTTTAGTGAAAAGCTTAAGGGAGTGCAATTGAATTATTCAACCTATGACAAAGAGTTGCACGCACTTGTTAGATCATTGCAGACTTGGCAACATTATTTGCAACATAAGGAGTTTGTGGTTCATACTGATCACGAAAGTCTTAAGTTCCTTAAAAGCCAAGGAAAGTTAAATAAGAGGCATGCAAAATGGGTTGAATTCATTGAACAATTTCCTTATGTGATAAAATATAAGCAAGGAAAAGATAACATTGTAGCTGATGCATTATCTAGGAAATATTCTTTGATTACTACATTGTAATCTCATTTGCTTGGATTTGAGTGCATCAAGGAATTGTATACATCTGATCCTGACTTTCAGTCAATATTTGATGCATGTGCCGATTCTCCATTTAGTAAGTATTATTTACATGATGGATATTTGTTTAAAGAAAGAAAATTGTGCATACCTAAGTGTTTTGTCAGAGAGATACTTGTCAAAGAAGCAGATGGTGGAGGTTTAATGGGTCACTTTGGCATCTTTAAGACATTAGAGATGTTAAAGGAACGTTTCTTCTGGCCTCATATGAGAGTTGATGTAGAGAAGGTTTGTGGAAGTTGTATAACTTGCAAGAAAGCTAAATCTACATCACATCAACATGGTTTGTACACCCCATTACCTGTCCTTATGTCACCTTGGATTGATATATCTATGGACTTTGTCTTGGGATTACCTAGATCAAAAAATGGAAGTGATAGTGTGTTTGTCGTCGTTGACAGATTTTCTAAAATGGCACACTTCATAGCTTGTAAAAAGGTTGATGATGCATCTCACGTTGCAAACTTGTTCTTTCAGGAAGTTGTACGTCTACATGGCATGCCTAGAACCATTGTTAGTGATAGAGATGCTAAGTTCTTATGTCACTTTTGGCGTGTGTTGTGGGGTAAACTTGGAACAAAACTCTTATTTTCTACTACTGCTCACCCCCAAACAGATGGTCAAACTGAAGTTTTGAATAGAACTTTGTCTCAATTAATGCGTGCTATAATTCAGGAGAACCTTAAGAATTGGGAAGATTTCTTGCCATATATTGAATTTGTTTATAATAGAAGTGTTCACAGTGGCACCACTCATTCACCATTTGAAGTTGTATATGGTTTCAATCCTTTGTCTCCACTTGATCTTGTGCCTATTCCTGTTCATGAACGTGCAAGTATTGATGGTAAGAATAAGGCTGAACTGATTAAGAAATTGCATGCTAAGGTTAAGCTACAACTTGAGAAGAAAAATAAACAGTATGCAAAACAAGCTAACAAAGGACGCAAGGAAGTTTTATTTGAACCAGGTGATCTTGTTTGGCTGCATTTAAGGAAAGAAAGGTTTCCCAGAGAAAGGAAATCTAAACTCATGCCAAGAGGAGATGGCCCTTTCCAAGTACTTCAAAAGGTTGGAGATAATGCTTACATTCTTGACCTTCCGGAGAGTAAGTATTGTTCAATTTTTCATACTTTTAACGTTGCTGATAAGGGGGAATGATGAGGTCCATAACCCTCATATATGCCAAGATAATGAGAATGCACATAATTTTATAAAAATGCAAGATCAAGGACCCTTAACAAGAAGTAAAACTAAGAAACTAATGCATGAAGTAGGGGCCTTCCTATTTAAACATGTGCAAGATGAACCAAGAGAACTTATACATTGGGTTCACCTTATTGAACCTACAATATGATTTGTAAGAATGTTACAACCATTGTAAAATATCATTAGTATAGAATGTGTTCTTTATTTTGTTTTTTTAAATGTTTATGTTGTATTAGTTTAGGCCCATCTCGGATTGTGAGTTTCTGTAGAACCCGTTTTGGTAGTATTGACGTATCTCTCCAACCACAAGGCCAAATTAAGAGTTTCAGGATGCATTAGAAATATAAGACAAAGATCTACAACTTTCATATTTTGTACTTTTCCAAAATCGGTCTTCTTGGCATTCAAAAAGAGCATGCAAATGGAAGTACTGTTTCTACCGAATTCTGTGACATACCTTCAGTAATTTGGATGTATCTCCTCAATGGTTGGGCCAAATGCAAAGAACTTTATATGCTTATTTTTTACACTCAATTGGCTACAATTCTCTAAGAAAGATCAAGGCCTAATTCGGATTGGAAGATGTCCAAAAATCAGTCACAAACCAGAAATGATTTCAAGATGAAGACAAATGCTTAAAGTCTTCCATGAATAGTACTTGAGGGACCTACTTTGAAAATCATCATTCAAGACTTGCAAGACTAGTTTTTATGGAGCCTACATGAATATTTTTTAGAAGTGTATAGTCTTTTCAATCATTATTTCAATTTGTAAGATAGTTTGTTGTCTTGTGATATTTTTTGCCTATAAAAGGCACTTAAGAGAAGCTTTGTAATCACACACCTTCAATGAAAATTTCTTCTTCTTCAAGAGTAATTCTTGTGTGTTTTCTTGGTTCATATTCAAAATCAAGGCTAGAATCTTTCAAGACTTGAGCATCCTTGTGAGAGTTGTCCAATTCCGGGGAGGGAAACATCCAAGAGGGAGGTATCTTGCTTGGGTTATGTAGAACTCATTGGAGGACTTATGTTCAAAAGGTTTTCTTCAACTTATTTGGAAGCAAGGTGAAGCTATCTTCATTGTGCCTAAACCATATTTGGAGGAGGAGCTTTAGAGTTAAAGAAAGGTCCATTCTTGCACGTATCACTATATACATATATATAGATATCAAAATCCGATTCCAGATCGGATTGGTTAATGCCTATCATAATCCGCACCAAATACGGATTCTGTTAGGATTAGATAAAACCAATCAAAATCCATATCAGATATGGATTTTATTGTTATTATTCGATGATATAAATATATATATAAAAAAACGAAAATAATAATAATAATAATTAATATCCAATATTAATATTATTAATATTAAAAACGATCATAATAATAATAATTAATATCCTATATTAATATTATTAATATTATTAATCTCAGCCATACGCATTCTTGTGTGTGACCCGATAGGCCCATATTAATTGGTAGTTGATTAAATCTCTATTAAACCAACAAGTCGTAATTGGCCTCTAGCAAGGCATTACGACTACCCAATTAATACGAGTACAGTCCAACTAGCTAATAATAGCACATGCATTAATTCCTTTGTCACATGATATCTAGTTTGAACATAAGTCATGGTCAGCGTCATACTTATATTGTTCAAACATATGATTACTCGACCTCTAAGTAGACTGATAAAACAAATGATATTGATCACACTATCAATTCATTTGAGCACGACCATGCATTTCACAGTCTCACTAATCGAGGGGCCCAAAGATATCTCTCTCAAAAGAGATGGACAAATTCTATATTGATTGTTCAATATCCTCTACATAATTTCTATCACATTCAATCATGATCTTTATTATTATCCAGTTACGGATAACGTTTGATCATGTCAAAATATAATAGTCCTTATGTTGGAAACTATGACAATCTCAAGTCAAAGCATTAAAACATGACTATCATGAGATTTACTTATGACGCTAATCCATGTAGTAATCTCATGATGGGTCTATCCAATACACTGTTATCTAACAAGTATCTATGAGATTGATTTGTATCACCATACACATATTCATCTCATGATTATCAAATCAATACTAATACTGATTATAAATTATTTTATCTCTATAACAATAATGAATCAGAGACATATATCAAAATTGTGTAACATACTAACCAACAATAATGATAATAAAACCTCTTTTATTAATAATAAATGTATAACATAAATATCCAAATCATGGCCTAGGGCACATACACTAACACTTACCCCTTTTGGTGATGATTTAGATTCAAGGTCAAATCCTTTTGAAGAAAGGGAGAATGATGAGGTCCATAAACCTCATCCATGTTAAGATAATGAGAATGCACATAATATTACAAAAATGCAAGATGAAGGACCCTTAACAAGAAGTGAAACTAAGAAACTAATGCATGAAGTGGGGACCTTCCGATTTAAACATGTGCAAGATGAATCAAGGGAATTTATACATTGGTATTGAACCTATAATATGATTTATAAGAATTCGTAGAACCATTGTAAAATATCATTAATTTAGAATATGTTCTTTATTTTGTTTTTTAAATGTTTATGTTGTATTAGTTTAGACCCATCTCAGATGGTGAGTTTCTACAAGACCAGTTTTGGTAGAATTAACGTGCCTCTCCAACCACAAGGCCAAATTAGGAGTTGCAAGATGCGTTGGAAAGCCAAGAAAAAGTTCTACAACTTTCATTTTTTGTACTTTTCCAAAATCGGTCGTCTTGATAGCCAAAAGAAGCATGCAAGTGGAAATACTGTTTCTAGCAAATTCTATGACATACCTTTAGTAATTTGGATGTATCTTCTCAATGGTTGTGCCAAATACAAAGAAATTTATATGGTTATTTTATACACTCAATAAGCTACAATTCTCTAAGAAAGAGCAAGGCCCGAACTGGAAGATGTCAAAAAATCAGTCACAAACCAGGAAATATTTCAAGTTGAAGACAAATCCTTAAAGTCTTCCATGAATAGTACTTAAGGGACCTAATTCGATAATCATCATTCAAGACTTGCAAGACTAGTTTTTATGGAGCCTACATGAATAGTATTTGAAACTGTATAGTCTTTTCAGTCATCATTCAAGACTTGCAAAACTAGTTTTTATGGAGCCTACATGAATATTTTTAGAAGTGTGTAGTTTTTTCAATCATCATTTCAATTTGTAAGATAGTTTGTTGTCTTGTGTTATTTTTGCCTATAAAAGGAACATAAGAGAAGCTTTGTAATCTCACACCTTCAATGAAAATTTCTTCTTCTTCAAGAGTAATTATTGTGTGTTTTCTTGGTTCATATTCAAAATCAAGGCTAGAATCTTTCAAGACTTGAACATCCTTGTGAGAATTGTCCAATTCCGGGGAGGAAAACATCCAAGATGAAGGTATCTTTCTTGGGTTATGTATAACTCATTGGAGGACTTATGTTCAAAAGGTTTTCTTCAACTTATTTGGAGGCAAGGTGAAGCAATTTTCATTGTGCCTAAACCATATTTGGAGGAGAAGCTTTAGAGTTAAAGAAAGATCCATTCTTGCACGTATCATAAATACAAAGCCAGATTAGTGGCAAAGGGATTACCCAAACTTATGGTATTGAATATTTTAAAACGTTTGACCCAGTTGCCAAACTTAACACCATTACGATTATTTTCTGTATAACAGTTGACTCAGTTGGACATTAAAAATGCATTCCTAAATAGAGATTTAGTAGAACAAGTTTATGTATGCATAGCAATCCGAATAAAGTCTGTAGATTGAAGAAATCATTGTATGTAGTAAAGTAATCACCAAGATCTTAGTTTAAAACATTCACTAAACTGTTAAAGATCATAAGTTTATTCAAAGTCATAGTGATCATACGCTATTCATCAAGACATCACCTAAGGGGAGATTACTATCCTAATAGTGTATGTAGACAATAAATAATAATTGGAAATAATAATCTTAGGATAGAAAATGTTAAGATGTGACTATCAAGGCAATTCGAAATGAAAGATTGAAAACTAAGATATTTCGTATGAATGAAAATTGCTAGAAACATAGAAGAGATGTATATATCACAAAAAAAATACATATTGGATCTTCTCAGAGAAACTCGGTTGCTTGGATGCAGACCAACAAACACCCTTGTAGAATCTGAACACAAGCCTATAGAACAGTGAGATACTACACCCATTGATAAACTTAGTTATCGAAAACTAGTTGGTAACTTGATCTATTTGTCACACAATAGGCCCGACATTTGATAAGTTGTAAGTTTGCTGTCTTATTTTATGCATGATCCTACTACTGCACATCTGAAAGTCACCTTGAAAATCCTCAACTACCTTAAAAATGTACAGGACAAGGTTTATGTTTTAAAATACATACATACAGAAGTGTTAGATGTTCACAAATGCTGACTAGGCTGGATCCTATGTTGATATAAGATCAACAACCGGATATAGAACTAATTTATGGGGTAATCTAGTAATTTGGCGTAGCAAGAAGCAATCAGTTGCATCGCGGAGGAGTGCATAAGCAGAATTAAAGGCTCTTACATCAGGAATATGCGAAGGCATTTGGATCAGGAGAGTACTTGAAGATCTCGGTTCAAAAACACTATTATCCATCAAGATATTTTGTGATTGAGTATCCGCTATAAGTATAACCGAGAACCCAGTTCAGCATGACAAGTCAAAACATGTTGAAGTTGATAGACATTTCATTCGAGAAAAAAATAAAGGGAGGGAGATCAGCCTGGAACATATTTCAACTAAAGATCAAGTCGCTGATATCTTAACATAATAAATTTCAACAAGTATATTCCAGTTCTTAGTGTCCAAGCTTGGTTGTATAAATATATACAACTAAGCTTGAGGGAGAATATAGAAATATAAGTTCAATCGAACTGTGCTGAGCTGAACATAGTAGTGGCCGTGCTGGGGAAGTAAGAAATACAAGCTGCGGAGGTGAAGCTGTGCTGAGCAGATTTAGAAATACTACCGAGCTGAAGTGACTATGGTAAAGATGTGAAGAGCCAAGGTGAAGAGCAGTATAGAACTATACATGACCGAGGTGAAGAAGAGCCGAGATGAAGAGCTAAGATACATGTGTGCAGAGTCGAGGTGACGAGGTAAAGACACAAACAGTTAGACAGCAAAACTGAAGCTGAACCGCCACATTTAGTCTTTTACATGTAAATATAGTAACGCAAAATCTTAACCGTACATATGTTTGTACTGAACAGGTAACTAGTTAATACCAATCTAGCTACTGTAGACATCAAATCAAATTACTGTCAAAAAAATAAAACCGTTGGAGACCATGTGAACTCCTATAAAATGAACAACACCCTACACATTGAATTAATTTGAATGAATTTTATTTTATTCAATCGACAATTATCACACCACAGAGTTACTAAAATTAGTCCAAACAAACACCCATTTCCAAAGAAACTCAAATAAAAGAAATACATATGTCTACAATTCCTTCAACAAAAACAGGAAAAAAATACAACCCAGATGTACAACCGGAGTAAAGTTAGCCATCCTCTTAATTTTCTTTTTCATCACCTTTATGCTTATTCTTTCAGCCATCAAATAAAACGGTCCGACTAACGACAAAATGTGCCAGGTCCAACGGAATTGGACAACCACACCTTATTGCACCAAATGCACTACCACCAGGAAGAATACCACGTGCTCCATGTACCTGAAATGCGACAAAAATTGCACAATCGCACTTAACAGTATCACGTGTTTCATGTACAGATATTTTTCATACAGCAGTTATAATAGACGATGTAGTGAACCTTAGCTCGGTAGCTCGGCAAAGCAACTCTGCAACTCGGTACCGCAGGTCGGCGCATCAAATTCTCAACTCATAATTAATGGAACAAACAATCCTATGAGCTCTTACGATATATAAGAAACAGTAAGATAGAATAGATCACTTGGCATACCTGAATACACTAACCAAAACACATAACCCACTTCGGAAGAAGTAGGTTCATCAGAGGAAACCCATACTGAATATGAAACTGGACCTCAAAGCGATGATCGACCAATAGCACTAAAAAAGGGACAAGAGAATAAACTAAATATCCTATAGAAGACTTCGTGTCATATAATAGGTTGAACCTAACTTTAAAACATTTATATGTTCACTTGATCATAAAGTGATGCATAAGAATATACAAGAAGACTTAAACCGTCCTGAATGGAAGAATCCGGTGTATTAAGAAATGAATGCCTTAGGAAGAAAACAAACTTGAAAGATAGTATCCATGTCTACAACCATAAAACCTGTTGGATATGGATGGGTATTTACAAATAAATATAATAATGATAGAACTGTTAAAAATACAAAGACAGATTAGCAGCAAAGGGATTTACCTAAATTTATATTATGGATTTTTAGAAACCTTTGCCTGGATTGCCAAAATTAATACCATTGAGATTATTTTCACTGTAGCAGTTAACCTTGACTAGGAATTATATCTGTTGGACGTTAAAAGTGCATTCCTAAATGGAAATTTAGAAGAAGTTTATAAGTGCATACTAATCAGAATAAGGTAGGTTGAAAAATCATTGTATGGACTAAACCAATCACCAAGAGCTTGGTTTAAAACATTCACTAAAATTGTTAAAAATCATAAGATTATTCATAGTCATAGTGATCATACACTATTCACCAAGACATCACTTAAGGGGGGATTCCTGTCCTAATAGTATATGTAGACGATATAATAATAACAAAAAAAGAAAACCTTGGGATAGAGAACATTAAGATGTAATTATCAAAGCAGTTCGAAATAAAGATCTAGGAAAACTAAGATATTTCTTAGGAACGGAAATTGCTAGAAACAAAGTATGGATGCATATATCACAAAGGAAATGCATATTAGATCTTTTAAGAGAAACTAAGATGCTTGGATGTAGACTAACAAACACCCTTGTAAAACCTGGACACAATCCTAGAGAACATTGGGGTAGAACACCTACTGATAAACTTAATTATCAGAAACTAGTTGGTAAGTTGATTCATTTATCACACAAGCTCCGATATTTTTTATGTTGTGAGTTTTGTGTGTCATTTTATTCATGATTTTACTAATAAACATCTACAAGTTGTCTTGAAATCCTCAACTACCTTAAAAATACACCAGGACAAGGTTTATATTTTAAAAAGCATACAGACTAAAGTTTTAGAGTGTTCATAGCTGCTGACTGGTTGGATCCTACGTTGATATGAGATCAACAACCGGTTATAGAACTTATTTATGGGGTAATCTGGTTAATTAGTCTAGCAGAAGCAACCAGTTGTATTGATGAGTAGTTCAGAAGCAGAAATAAGGGTCTTGCATTAGGCATATGCTAAGACATTTGGATCAGGAGAGTACTTGAAGATCTCGGTCCAAGAACACTAGTATCCATCAAGGTATTTTGTGATATTGTATTCGCTATAAGTTTGGTCATAACTCAGTTAAGCGCGACAAGTCTAAACATGTTGAAGTCGATAGACATTTCATCCGAGAAAAAATTGAAGGGAGAGAGATCAGTCTGGAGCATATTTCAACCAGAGATCAAGTCGCTGATACCTTAACAAAACCGGATTCAACAAGTATATTTCAGTTCTTAGTGTTCAAGTTTGGTTGTATAAATATATACAACTAAGTTTGAGGGGGAGTGTAGAAATATAAGCTGAGGCAAAATTAGCCAAACTGTGTGGAGCTGACATAGTAGAGGTTGTGCTCGAGAAGTAAGAAATACAAGCTACCAAGGTGAAGCTGTCTTAGCAGATGAAGTGATATCGCTGAGCTGAAGTAACCTTGGTAAAGAAGTGAAGAGCCAAGGTGAAAGTAACATAGAACTATAAATGACTGAGGTGAAGAAGAGCTGAGATGAAGATCCAAGATATAGGTATGCAGAGACGAGGCGACGAGGTGAAGGCACAAACAGTTAGGTAGCAAAACCGAAGCCAAGCTGTCTCACTTAGTCTTTTACATGTAAATATAGTAGGTCAAAATCTTAACTGTACATAGATTGGAGCTGAACATGCAACTGGTCGTTACACATCTAGCCGTTATAGACATCAAATCAGATTACTGTTATGAAAATAAAACCGTTGGAGACCATGTAACCTCATATAAAAAGTAGAACACCCTATACACATTAATTTAACTTGAATGAATTTTATATTTTTCAATCTCCACAATTATCACACCATAGGGTTACTAAAATTAGTCCGAACAAACACCCGTTTTTTCAAATTAAAGAAATACATGTCTACAATTCATTCAACAAAAACAGAAAAAAAAATTACAACCCAGATGTACAACCGGAGTAAAGACAAGCAAGGCATCCTCTTAATTTTCTTTTTCATCACCTTTATGCTTATTCTTTCAACCATCAAATAAAACGGTCCGAGTAACGACAAAATGTGCCAGGTCCAACGGAATTGGACAACCACACCTCATTGCACCAACTGCACTACCACCAGGAAGAATACCACGTGCTTCATTTACCTGAAATGCGACAAAAATTGTACAATCACACTTACAAGAAATATATAAAAAATCAACCAAGAGATAAATATTTTATATGCAATATATCAATACCCATGAAGATTGGCTAGAAGAGTAATCATGATATTGAGAAGGATCATAAATTACTGAAATAGACACTTGTGGTTGTGGTGGTGGTTGTGATTGATGGTATTGAGCCCGATCTGAAAAACCCGAAGCACACACTTATGCTTGTGATTGCTGCGACTGAGAGAAAAAGGAGCTACTTTAATAACGTACTTCTCATTCAAACATTTTGACATACTAGTAGTACGTCAAATGACTCGTTAAATAGGCTTCGTTTTTTATATTATGAAGTATTCGATCGATACATCTTGACGTAATTTTCATTATAGGTCATCGGAAAACAACCTTTTTGTATATCTAACACATAGATAGTTGCGTACATTCAACCTGCTACTCCGCCATAAGCGGAAGCTTCTAAGACAATAAAATAATGTTGTTGTAGTAGTAGTAAAACACTTTACATTTTAGAAGCAGTAAATCTCAAACAAACAATTGTTATCACTGTTCTTGTGTGTGGATTTCTTTCTCTTCAGGCTCTTCTGTAAGCCACTCTCAACCTCTTACCTGAATTTGTTTTCTTTTTTATTTTAGTCCCCTGATGTTTGTCACCACTTTCTACAATAGGGACGTCATTCTCGATGTTCTTTTTGGCACATTTCTTGTTCATGTCGAATATCTCCTAATTTTTTGAATCTGAGACGGACCTCTGTAATCCAACATCCACTGTTTCAAGCATATGTAGAAAGCTGTTCTTCGCATTCATATGTCTCTTCCTCTCCGCAGCCTTGGTACCTAACTGATCTTATAAATGACATATATCGTAGCATGGGTACCTAACTGAACATATAAATGACATAAATCGAAGCTAGCAGAGAATATTGGGATCCATTCGACTTTTAATGACAACAGTTTCATCTACTCGATTATATCCAGTCTTTGCTAGTAGAGAACATTGAAATCCACCCCACTTTTACTGACAACACTACTCGATTATATCCAGTCTTTGCTACACAAGTCCATCTTTCCTGGATATATTGAAGACAATATCCCGGCGAATTCAAACTTTCTACAACTACAGTTGATTGTATTCGCCATTTCGTCATAAGTAATAGTTGTAAGCAATAACTTCATTAGATCTAGATATCTATGTCTTCACATATACGATCATTTACAATAACTGAAGATTATGTTTAACGGAATCGTACCTTTCTCCATGGTTCGATGCGTGAAAGTTTCTTTGATGAACGGATCCTTCAACTTTGATGCAGACAACTCTACTCTTGAACGGATGTTTCTCTCCACTAACCCTCACTTTTATGTTTACATTGATGGATAAGTAAAACCAATAGCAGGGTGAAGAGAGGACATTCATCCATATTTATTGGCAACCAATAGGTACGTCCATCATAACCTTTGGAATAGCACCCCTTAATAAATGGATATTTTCCTTTAATGAAGAATTGTGTCACTTAGACTGAAATTGCATAACACTTCAAGATAACTCTTCGCAAATAACCAATTAGGATTTAATTATAAATCATATAACAATTATTCACAAGAGACACAATCTTATAGTGTAATGAAATCTTCTCTCAAATGGAGTGGTCTCGCATTTGTTGGAGAAATTGAAATGGGTGAATGAGAAATCAATGCTCAAAGTAGGGATAAAATAATTTGAAAGTTGGTTACTTAACCGTAATTCAAATTTGAAAATCGGTTACTTAACCGTAATTCAAATTTGAAAAATCAGTTACTTAACCGTAATTTAATTTTGCAAATCGGTTACTTAATCGTAATTCAAATTTGAAAAGCTGTTGTCTGTTATCTGATCTAACAGTGACAATCTGATCCGACAGCTATGGTTAAACTGCCAATTAACCACCCTAATCAAATTTTCCCTATAAATAGTAGCTACGCTGACCTCTCTGGTCATACTCACTCAGAATCCAATTTTCTCTTCTCCTCCTCTACATACACGTGCTCTTCTCCTCTCTACTCCTTCTACATTTTGCATCAAGTCCGAAAAGTTGGGGGCATCTTACAGGTTCGTAGAGTTCATACGCTGTAGTGCCGCTCGTCTGAACTGACTTCCGTTGTTTCTTGGGAGACGATTGCTCCATTCGGTTGAGCACACTATACCTGAGAAATACGTCTTCAGGATGGAGTCCTGGACTCACCTCGAATCTCTGCTCAGTAGAGCTGTGAAGGTTGTTGCCGAGCTGAGCTCTGCTTTGTGCTGACCCCAGCTGATCATGTGATATCATAGCACTATTGTTGTACAGTGTTGTTGTGTTGAGCTCTGCTTTGTGCTGAGCTCTGCTGTTGACTGAAAATATTCGTTGTTCTGCAGCGTTCTTGTACTGAACTCTGCTCGGCTGAAGCGGCTGAAAGCTCAACTTTCGTAATTGTGCTGAAGTGCCAAGGTCGGCGGATCAGTGATTAGCCCATAAGGCAAATACAATTGGACTGACTGGACTGATCTGATCTGTCTGATCAGACTGATTTAGTTCAGCTTGGCTGGAAGGCTGATAGTACAGAACTAATGTTCTAAAGTGTTGTTCAGTTCAGGTCGGCGGGTCGGCTGACTGTTTCGGACGCAAACTCAATTGCGCTATATGAACTGTCTTGACTCTGCAGATCAGTTCAGCCTACCCAGAGCTCGGCAGGTCGGCCATTACTGTACAGAAGTCAATTTTGTCTGACTTGAAATATTCCCAACAATTCTTAAGACGTAATCGTTTTGATTCTGTACTGGTTCCTTTTTGTTTCTGATCTCACAGAAACCTGATGGAGAACGCAAGCTCTAGCTTGGTTCAAGGCGTAGATGTACACAGTCCAGCCTCAATGGCACCAAATGCTAGGGTGCCGAGACATGCTTCTCCTACACAGGGTCCTGCAGTGGCCCAAGTGGAGAAACCTTAGAAGTTCAGTGGGAGCTTCTTCAAGCATTGGTAGCAGAAGATGATGTTCTTCTTGACTGCCATAGGGTTGTCTTTGTTCCTGACCGAGGACCCACCTGTAGTGGATCCTGAGGAGGACCAAACCCAGAATATGCAAAACAAACTTTCTGTTGAAGCATGGAACTTCAACAATTATGTTTGTTTGATCCATATTCTGAGTTGTTTGGACAACTCCTTGTACGGTTTGTACTGCACGTACAAAACCGCAAAGTTTTTGTGGTAGGCTTTGGAAAAGAAATACCGTATGAAAGATGCCGGCACTAAGAAATTTATTGTCAGCAAATTCCTGGATATCAAAATATCTGATTCTCACACTGTTGTTGCTCAAGTTGAGGAACTTCAGACGTTGGTTGCCGAGATGGAAGAGGAGGGCATGTTGCTAAGTGAATTTTTCGTCGTAGATGCGGTGATTGAGAAGCTACCACTTTTGTGGAGGGAATTCAGAAGTTATCTCAAGTACAAAAGAAAGAAAATGACATTAAAAGATGTGATTGTTCGACTCCGCATAGAGGAAGACAATCGCAGATCTGAACGAAAGCCACAGTCAAGTGCTGGTCAAGCCAAGGCCCATGTTGCAGAGGCCAAGAAAAAGAAGGGTCAACTCGGGTGAACAAGAAAGGCAAGCAGATCGCCAAGAAAATCATCGGAAAATGCTACAACTGTGGCATTCAGGGGCATATCATCAATGAATGCAGAAAGCCCAAGAAGAAGCAGACCAAGGCAAAGGCCAACATGGCCAATGCCATGGATGATCTGAACCTCTGTGCGGTGGTCTCAGAATGCGACATTATGGGGAACATGCGCGAATGGTGGCTTGATACTGGCGCCACGAGACATGTCTGCTCCAGCAGAGAGATGTTCACGGAGTACCAGCCCGATAACAACGAACAACTTTACATGGGGAACTTGGCCTCATTGAAGATCGAAGGCGAGGGCAAAGTTGTTTTGAAGCTCACCTCAGGGAAGCATCTGACTCTGCAAAATGTGTTGCATGTCCCGGACATTCGGAAGAATTTAGTATCTTGATCTCTTCTAGTCATGCATGGTTTTAGACTAGTGTTAAAATCCAATAAAGTTATTCTTTCGAAAAATGGCATCTATTTGGGGAAGGGGTACTTGTCAAATAGGATGTTTAAACTAAATGTCATCACTATTGTACTCAAAAGAGATTTTCCCACAGAGGCTAATGAGAATGTTTCTTCTTCTGCTTACATGCTTGAGTCTTCTTGTTTATGACATTTTCGTTTAGGACATGTTAATTATAAGTCAATACAACGAATGGTTAACCTTGACTTGTTGCCCAAATTAAATTTTGATAATAAAAAATACCAAATATGTGTTGAAGCGAAGATGGCAAAGGCGTCATTTCCTTCAATAGAGAAGAACACCGAACCTTTGGATTTAATTCATACCCATGTGTGTGATTTAGAATTTGTGCAAACGTAAGGTGATAAAAAGTATTTGGTAACTTTTATCGACGATTGCACATGATACTGTTATGTATATTTGCCAAGTACCAAAGACGAGACCCTTGATGCTTTCAAGGACTATAAAAATGAAGTTGAGAATCAACTTAGCAAACGAAATAAAGCAATTCATAGTGATAGAGGTGGCGAATATGATAAACCGTTTGATGAATTATGTTCAGAACATGGCATTATTCATCAAACGACTGCACCATATTCACCTCAATCGAATGGTGTTGCTGAATGCAAAAACCAAACTCTAAAAGAGATGATGAATGCTATGTTGATAAGTTCGGGCTTACCTCAAAACTTGTGGGGGAAAGCCGTTCTCTCAGCTAATGTCATTTTAAATAGAATTCCATCTAAGATGGATGAAACCCCATACGAACTTTGGAAAGACCATAAGCCTAGTTACAAATACTTGAAAGTGTGGGGGTGTCTGGCAAAAGTCGAAGTACCTAAACTAAGACAAGTTAAAATCAGGCCTACAACGGTTGATTGGTATTTATAGGATATGCAACTAATAGTAGTGCATATTGGTTCTTGGTGCACAAACCGGATATTCCTGACATACTTGAAAACATTGTCATTGAGTCTCTTTCCATGGAAAGACATAAATCAAGAAGAAATAAGATCTCGTAAGCGAATGCGTGAGGTGACTCAAGGAAATGAGGAGCTTCTCAAAGCAAGCGTGCTAGAATGCCAACTTCGTTTAGACCGGATTTTCTCACCTATATGGTAGAAAGTGAACCAAGAAAGTATTCTGAGGCAATGTCAACTCCAGAAGCTCCATTCTGGAAAGAGACAATTAACAGTAAAATAGACTCGATTCTTTAAAATCACACTTGGAAGTTGGTTGACCTTTCACCAGAAAGTAAACCACTCGGTTGTAAGTGGATTTTTAAGAAGAAAATGAAAGAGGATGGGTCTATCGAAAAGTACAAAGCCAGGTTGGTAGCTAAAGGCTACCGACAAAAGGAAGGCTTTGACTTTTTCGACACCTACTCACGAGTAACTAGGATCACTTCTATAAGAGTGCTAGTTGATATTGCTGCTGTCTATAACTTGGAAATCCATCAGATGGATGTGAAGACTGCTTTCTGAATGGTGAGTCAGATGAAGAAATCTATATGGAACAACCCGAAGGGTTTGTGGTTCCAGGACAAAAGTCAAAAGTCTGTAGACTTGTTAAGTCGTTGTACAGACTTAAGCAAGCGCATAAACTGTGGAACTTGAAATTTGATCAAGCTATGCTAGCTAATGGTTTCAAGATCAGTGAGTGTGACAAATGTGTCAACATTAAGAACACACAGAATGCATATGTGATAGTATGTCTCTGCGTAAACAACATGCTAATCATGGAGAGTACTCGGGACATCATCTTAAATACAAAGAAGATGTTGACGAGAAACTTCGATATGAAGGCTAAGGGAGTTGCCAATGTTATTCTAGAAATTAAAATTTGTAGGATAACCGAGGGACTCGTATTGTCACAAACTCACTACAATGAATATGTTCTACAAAGTTTCAATATGCTTGATGTGAAACCCGTGAAAACTCTACTCGACTTAAGTATACACTTGAGGAAGAATCGAGGCGAGCCAGTAGCTCAATTGGAGTACTCGCAAGTAATCGGAAGTCTAATGTACACAACAAACTGTACAAGACCAGACTTAGCGTGTTTGCTAAACAAATTGAGCAGGTTTACCAGTAATCCAAGTGATGAACATTGGAATGCTCTGAATAGAGTAATGAGATACTTGAAGTATACAACGAATCTTAGATTACATTAATCAAGATATTCAGCAGTATTGGAAGGCTATTGTGATGCCAACTGGATATCTGATAGTAAAGATTCTAAGTCCACGATTGGATATTTGTTCATTGTTGGTGAATGTAATGTGTCATGGAAATCCATGAAGCAAACGTGCATAGCTCGTTCCACGGTGGAAGCGGAGTTTATAGCACTAGATAAAGCCGTGGAAGAAGCTGAATGGCTTCGAAATTTTCTGGAAGATGTGTCCTGTTGGCCTAAGCCAATCGCTCCTATCACCATTCACTGTGATAGTCAGTCGGCTATAGGACGAGTGCAAAGCAGCTTCTATAATGGTAAGTCTCGACACATGCGTCGGAGACACAATACCATTAAGCAGTTGATCTCTAATTGCATGATTTCCATTGATTATATAAAATCAAAGGAGAATCTTGCGGATCTGCTTACAAAAGGCTTGCCTAGAGATCGGATGTCAATTTTAACAAACGGAATGGAACTAAAACCTATAATGCATGAATCTTTGTAACAGTAACCCAACCTTGTTGACTGGAGATCCCAGAATCTTGGTTCAATGGGACAACTAAGTTATGGAGATCAGTAAGCACTTACCCATTCTATCAAATAAAAGTTCTGTCTGCATAGGAATGAGGGTAAGCTGAGGCTTTTAATGGATCCTATATCTTGATATGTCAAGTAGGATATGGCAGAATACTCTTGATAAGAAACACCTATGTAAGTGTGAACTGTGGCCACTTCTGTGAGAATTTTGTAAGGCCAAAGTTCTATAACACACTTTCTGAAACCAGACGGTTCATGGCCAAAACAAACACAATCATGAGAACCAAAAAATGTGTTAAAGGAAATGTTGTGTGAGTACTATTGTCTAGGTTCACACTAAAGGCCGGTTAGTTCAAGACATTAAGTTCACTAGTTAGCTGAGTGGATTCGATAGTATATCACTAAGAAAAGTTCAAAGCCAGAAGCTACATCTTCTGATGCAATATTTTCTTGTCTAACTTCTCGGTAGAGTCTGCATAAACACTTGCATTAATTCCCATTCATATGGGGGATTGTTGGAGAAATTGAAATGGGTGAATAAGAAATTAATGCTCAAAGTAGGGATAAAATAATTTGAAAGTTGGTTACTTAACCGTAATTCAAATTTGAAAATCGGTTACTTAATCGTAATTCGAATTTGGAAAATCAGTTACTTAACCTTAATTTAATTTTGAAAATCGGTTACTTAATCGTAATTCAAATTTGAAAAGATGTTGTCTGTTATCTGATCTAACAGTGGCAATCTGATCCGACGGTTATGGTTAAACTGCCAATTAACTACCCTAATCAATTTTTTCCTATAAATAGTAGCTACGCTGACCTCTTTGGTCACACTCACTCAGAATCCAATTTTCTCTTCTCCTCCCTTGCATACACGTGCTCTTCTCCTCTCTACTCCTTCTACATTTTGCATCAAGTCCGAGAAGTTGAGGGCATCTTACAGGTTTGTAGAGTTCATACTCTGCGGTGCCGCTCGTCTGAACTTACTTCCGTTGTATCCTGGGAGACGATTACTCCATTCGGTTGGGCACACTATACCGGAGCAATACGTCTTATGAACATAGTCCTGGACTTACCTCGGATCTCTGCTCAGTAGAGCTGTGAAGGTTATTGCCGAACTGAGCTCTGCTTTGTGCTGAGCCCAGCTGATCATGGGATATCGTAGCACTGTTGTTGTACAGTGTTGTTGTGTTGAGCTCTGCTTTGTGCTGAGCTCTGCTGTTGACTGAAAATATTCGTTGTTCTGCAGCGTTGTCGTACTGAGCTCTGCTCGGCTGAAGCGGCTGAAAGCTCAACTTTCGTAGTTGTGCTGAAGTGCTGAGGTCGGCAGATCGGTGATCAACCTAGAAGGCAAATATGATTGTGCTGACTGGACTGATCTGATATGTCTGATCAGACTGATTTAGTTCAGCTCGGCTGGAAGGCTGATATAACAGAACTACTGTTCTGAAGTGCTATTTAGTTCAGGTCGGCGGGTCGGCTGACTGTTCAGGACGCAAACTCAATTGCGCTATCTAAACTGTCTTGACTCTGCAGATCAGTCCAGCCTACCCTGAGCTCTGCATGTCAGCCATTACTGTACAAAAGTCAATTTTGTCTGACTTGAATTATTCCTGACAGTATTTTCTCATGCACCACAGATCTCCACAATCAACACAACATGCATCATAGACTTACAAACTTCAACCTGAAATAATTTGAACACTTCTAGTGTATGCACGCTTGCAGTATGCTTTAACAATTCACTAGGAAATGGTAAAGATGGACGGCTAGTCTTTGCTTCAAAATCAGCTATCAACTCTTTATAACGTCGATTTGCAATTAATCTTTCAAAATTATTAAAGAAATCTAAAAACTTAATCTTTTAACTGACGATGTTTTTAGAAGAGCATTTACACGTTGCCACAGAAACAATGGCGTCCATACACCAAAGCCTATTTTTCCCTTAATTCAAACAATCACAACCGTGTATTTTCTTGAAGACCGTATTTATCTAACATGGAATTCCAAGCAGTCAAAAAGTCCTCTTCTTCGTATTGATGAACACAATCTTTGAAATCCATGCTCAAATATACAGCTGTATTTTCATAAATGTGCCAAATACACACACGATGATGTGTTTTTGGCCATCTCAATGCTAATGCTTTTGCCATCGCCGAATTATGATATGTGAAGATGGTGTTAGGCTTTGCTCCATGCATGGCTCTTGATGAAGTTGGATCTTCACCAAGGATCTGAGATGATCCGAAAAAGTAATACCGTCAAGCCTCCGTTAAGAGATGATGATGACTCTCTTGGCTGATTAAAGTGGCAAAACTGTTAAATTCTGAAAACACATGACTCAAATATACAGCTGTATTTTCATAAATGTGCCAAATACACACACGATGATGTGTTTTTGGCCATCTCAATGCTAATGCTTTTGCCATCGCCGAATTATGATATGTGAAGATGGTGTTAGGCTTTGCTCCATGCATGGCTCTTGATGAAGTTGGATCTTCACCAAGGATCTGAGATGATCCGAAAAAGTAATACCGTCAAGCCTCCGTTAAGAGATGATGATGACTCTCTTGACGACCTGCGCAGATAATACTGTTAGAGGATCCGGGGACTATAGTCTCGGGTAAGACACTCCGACGCTCAAGTCAGTTATGGGTATGATTAAGATAATATATCTAAGCTTGAAGAGTTTAGTGTTTCAGGTAAAACCTGGTCCTCTCTAATTTTTATGGTGGAGAAGATGGTCAAAGGATGGTGAACATTCTGTATTGATTTGGACTTGTCCTCTCTTTTCCTCCTTCCTTTGCTTTTATGTGTCTAGAGCATCCAATGCATGATTTGATTATTGAACTTGTGACATGTGTTGGCCAGCAATGGTGATGTGTGTTTCTGCATATTAGACATGTGGTGCAAGCTGTTTTAATCTTGTGCTCCGTCTGACACCTAGCAGGAGTCTGCTTATGAGTCCAGGCCGAGGTCAGCAGTGGCTTTTAGTAAATGTCTTGTTTTACTTGACCATACTTGAGGTATGAGCTGGCTAAAGGAAGGTAAACTAGCCGAGCTGACAATCCGAGATTATTTGGTTATATGTGTTGAGAAAAAGAGTTTGAGTGATTCACAAAATGCATGATTTAAATAATGTGTGCTAAAGAAATGCATAACACATTTTATGACTTGACACGTTTTTGTGACAAACTTGCCTTATATACTTTATATGTAATGTTGCCGTACTAACAAGCCATGAAACTTTAAAGCTTATATCAAATGGCAAACATTTGTTGTGTTTGAACTATTTTCAGGTGACACCATTAATGAACTAAACTAGTTCATTAAGTGAAGTACTTAGTTAAATGAACTAAGTAGTTCATTAAATTGAGATATATTCGGAAAATGCATGAAGGCAACAAATTGAAAAATGGAAATTCTCCTTCCACCTCTTATCACACGTTTATATATATATATATATATATATATATATATATATATATATATATATATATATATATATATATATATATTCAGATTTTTTTAAAAAAGGCACAATACATATATATTCCAACGTACTACCGACATGTTATATATATTATGAACGTACGTCAACGTCATACCACTATACTTACCTCATATTTATGAGTATATTCAGGTCTTATATCATATGATATAAGTCATGGTGATGAGAAATTATTACGACACGTTACAAGGTTATAAACCAAAAATTGTCATATCGGGTGACTATCGAAACTTCGTTAACATGTCACGTACTTTCCATATATAGATGGTCAGTCCCTACACTTCAAAAATGGCCACAAATTTTGTGGCTTACATGGTACACTCAGCCATAAAATCATTCCATGTTGGCATACACAAATCATCCCCAATTAAGGCCAAATTGTGGAGATTCCAAATTCAAATTTTTAAGCACATGGGGGTGCCACTTTAATCAGCCATTAGAGCTGAATATTAAAGTTATATTATGTATATTATGTGTGACATAATATATATATAACATGTGCAAAAAGTTGGAATTTAATTGGAGAAAAATCGTGTAATCGACAAAAGTCAAAAATTCGGTTATCTACGAACACAACACATGGAACGTTTTTGGCATAACATGTAACATGTATGTGGACACTTCTTACATATTCAATACATACTAAAGTGTTCTAGAATATTCAAATTAGGGCTGATTGGAATATATCATATGTGTATAATTATTGTGCACTATTTTACAAAGTTCACAAAAATAAATTCAGCACATATTCAAGCCTACATCACACGCCTACTCAGCCTTGGCGAAGCTTATATGGAGCTTAGTTGGCATCTTGATTGGTGAAGAATGAACTAGACAAGGTTAGTGACTTATTGGAGAAAGCTACACAAGTTAATATTTCAAACTATGTTACAAATGTAACACATGCTGAAAATTCAGCATGTGAGACATCAAGGTGGCCGATTTTTTGCTCTTAATTGTGACTAATTTGCTTCTCAATATTCAAGGGATTAATGTGTAGTAATGTGGCAACATTTTAAAGTCTTGAAATAATTTAGCACATGCTGAAAATTTCAGCATATGAGACAAATGAATGGCCGATTTTTTGGTCATAATGGAGACCAATTTTCTTCCCAAATTAGTTGGGATTAATTGTATGATATTTGGTAAGATGTTTACTACTATTTTGGCACATGTTTTGAATGATATTTTCATATTTTTACAGTCATCAAGTGATGAAAAATCTCATCCAATCAAGGAGTGCCAAGTAAGCAAGGCCAAGACAATCATCCAATCAACTTGTGTCAAGTAAGCAAGTTGATGTCACATCTATACAAGGCATTATTCCAATGACTTAAAAGAGAATTCTCAAGGTGAAGAGAATTCTGAGAATATCTCCATTGAAGGTGAAGAGAATTCTCAAGGTGAAGAGAATTCTGAGAATTCTTCCACTTTGTTGCCTTCATGCCTTTTCCAAATATATCTCCATTTAATGAACTACTTAGTTCATTTAACTAAGAACTTCACTTAATGAACTAGTTTAGTTCATTAATGGTGGTACCTGAAAATAGTTCAAACACAACAAATGTTTTCCATTTGATATAAGCTTTAAAGCTTCATGGCTTTTTAGTACGGCAACATTGTATATAAAGTATATAAGGCAAGTTTGTCACAAAAACGTGTCAAGTCTTAAAATATGTCATGCATTTCTTTAGCACACGTTAAATCATGCATTTTGTGAATCATTCAAACCTTTTTTCTCAACAATCTGCCCCTTTTGATGATTTACAAAATAACCTTAGTTCATGATTTAAATTTAACTGCTCCCCCTCCAATCGTGCACAAATAAAAATTTTGAATTTTGAATTCTCTTTCCCTTGATTTTTGCAATCAATCATTCCCCTTTATTTTTGCAATCAATCATTCTCTCTCCCCCTTAAATCATGCATATGGAAGCTGAGGCCGACTGATCAGGTTAATCAGACCAAACTAAACTCTTTGCATGAAACTTGATCTGACTTCGGCCCCTTGCCGAGCTAACGTGGGGCCAAGGCAAAGCTTGTGCCTGGAGCTCACAATCTTATCTGGAGACTCTTCAAGAGGAGTTGGGTTTGCCGGGGTGGACCGGTCCAAGGTCTGATGCTGAGGTGAAACTTGGGCCGGCAGAATGCAGCCGAGCTTGACTTACGTTGACCGTCGCGATTGACGTGGAAGTCCTTCGTCGTATTCAGCAACTCGTTCTAGCTCCATCACTTTGTCCTCAGATTAGCTTGGCTGAGCTGAGTGGTGAGGGCAAACTAATCTGTTCTTGTATGTTTGTGGTGTGTCTAATTTCAATTGGGCTGTGAAGAGCATTTAATGCTAACGCAGATTACGAAGCGGCAATCATTACTTTTCGGCGGTTGAAATTTTTGATGGGGGAATATTCGAAGCGTCATGTCACTTCGAATCCTTATCTTTAAAGACTTTGTCTTTTCAGTAATGGGACTTATTTTTAGTTGTCATTATTCGTTTCCCAGAATATTCCTTCATCTTCTTCTCTGGTGGTCCCCTGTGCTTCCGTTCTGGCGATATCTTCTCTCTGCTTTCCATGTTCCTGTAAGCTCTCATTTCTATTTTCATGGCAATTATTTCTTCTTCTTCTTCTAATTCTCAGAATATCTCGTAGGCGGGCTCATATTCTGCGGGTTTTGGGGGAAATGATGGTGGCATTTCACCTTCATCCAGGAGGACGAGTTCTAGTGAGGACAACCGTCCTTTACGGGGGCTACGTCCCACTGGTGCACCCTCTACGGTTGTTCCGGTAACCGAAGTACCCCCTATTTCAACTTATAGGGGGCTGCGTCTGCGACGGTGCAAGGTTCAGCGTGCACTTTAAAGGCTGCTGAACTTTCACGCTTATGTGAAGTTTATAGAGTAGATAGGGGTTTTATTTAACCCCATTCTTCCACTTTCTGGCCAATCTGCCTACGATCCACCTTTGGGGTATGAGGCAGTTTATGAAGAATATTTCAAATCCAGTTTTTGACTTCTCATTCCCGAGCCTCTTTACCAAATTCTTCATTTCTACAGGCTTAGGTTGCCTCAGGTTATGCCCAATGGTCTAAAGGTGGTTGTCATTTTTTCCTTTATTTGAGGGCAGCCAATGCTGAATTTTATCTTAGGACATTCCGGAGGATGTTTATTTGTAAATCTATAGAGAGTTGGTTCTATTTTAATAGAAGATTTCATAATAAAGGATATAACCATGCCATAAACATCACCACCTTTACCAAGAATTGGAAAGACTGTTTTTTCTTTATCAAAAGAGTAGGTCTGCCGACGCTGAGCTCTGAAAGACTGGTAGAGCTAACAATCTGAGGTCGGGCAGTGAATTCTGCGATGAATCATTCAGACTTCTAAGCTTGCCAGTGGCTGTTGACTGGCGGAAGGTGGACGAGTCGGTCATGGAAGCTGCCAACCTGGACTATTTGGCGTCTGGCCCACGCTTTCAGGGACTTAGCCAAGCAAATTTACAGGTCATTGAGGGCAGGCATTTTTACCTTTTTTCCTTTTTCTGCTTTTATCTACGGAGTTTTAATGTTTCTGATGGAAAAATCGCAGGAGCAATGACATTTGATATGGTAGCTCGGATGAGGGCGCTGGCTTCTAGAAAGAGAGCCAGGACAGAAGACCATTCCTCCTCTAATCAGGATCCAGTTGGAGCTCCTAATTCTGGCGGGTAGGCACCTCCTGCTGAAGCTAATCCTGCTGGGGCTGGTCTTACTAACCAGCCAATAGAGATTGACCCAGGTACTTTTCTTTTGTAAGACTAGGTTAGTGTTGAGAAAAGTGTTTGAATGATTTACAAATACATGATTTAAATGCTACGAGTTTGCGAAATGCATAAATAAATTATTAATTGACACGTTTATGTGATATACATGCTTCATATGCTTATATATATTGTTGCCGTACTAACAAGCCATGAAGCGTTAAAGCTTACATCATATGGAAAAATTTTTTTGTCTTTGTATTATTTTCAGGTGCCACAATTAATTAACTAAACTAGTTCATTAAGTGAAGTGCTTAAGTTAATGAACTAACTAGTTCATTAAATGAAGACATATTTGTAGAAAGCTTGATGGAAACAAATTTGAGAATGGAAAGTCTTCTCCTTATTCAATTCACACGCCTATTATATATATTTGATATATATATTCATATTTTTTAAAAGGCACAATATACACATATATTCCGACATACCACCGACACGTCACATAAGTTATAAACGTACGTCGACGTCACACCACTATATACAACTCATTTATGAGTATATTCAGGTCTTATGTCATATGATATAAAGTCATGGTAACGTCAAAATTATAACGACATGTTACAACATCATAAACTGAAAATTGTCGTATCGGGTGACTACCGAAACTTCAACGACATGTCACGTACTTGTCATATAAAGATGGCCAGCCCATATAATTTAAAAAAGGCCAAACATTTCGTGGCTCACATGTTACAAACAGCCACTAAGTCATTACATGTTGACACCCACAAATCACCCACAATTTAGGCTAGTTTTCAGGATAATTCAAATTCAATCTTCTCTACTACACATGGGTGTTTTTAACTCAGTCATTTGAGCTAGATATACACTTTATTTTATGTATATTATGTGTAACATAATATACATTACATGTGCAAGAAGTATGAATTTAATCGGAGAAAAATCACGTAATCGACGAAAGTCGAAAATTCGGTTTTCTACGAACATACAACATGGAACTTTCTTGGCATAGGTGTAACATGTATCTAGATACTTTTTACACATCCAGGAAATGTTAAAGTGATCTAGAAAATTCAAAATAGGCTGATTATTATTTACCATATATGTGAAAATATTGTGCATTATTTGACAAAGCTTACTAAAATGAAATTTCAGCACATGTCCAGCTCATTCTACACGCCTATTTCATCTTGATTAGAGCCTAGGTGGAGCTTATTTGACATTTCAATTGGTGGAGAATATTCCACACAAGATTGGTGACATTGAAGAGGGCACTACACAAGGAAAGAGTTCAAATTAGACACATGCTGAAAATTTCAGCATGTGCTACTATAGTGGGGCATTTTTTACCCCTTAATGCACATCAATTTGTCTCCAAATTCAAGGAATTGAAATGTGATAGTATGGTAATTTTTTGACTATATTTGAGCACATGTTTTGAGAGTTTGTTTTGTAGAATTTACCGCTCATTAAAGGATGCCAAGATGGACCAATCAACA
Organism: Eustoma russellianum; assembly: GCA_036186865.1. Lineage (NCBI taxonomy): Eukaryota > Viridiplantae > Streptophyta > Magnoliopsida > Gentianales > Gentianaceae > Eustoma > Eustoma russellianum. Next base: position 15,902,846 of record AP025071.1, read on the forward strand.
ACTGACAAGTAAGCAAGGTCAAGTCATCTTTCTAATCATATTGCACCAAGTAAGCAAGATGGTGTCATCTCTACACAAGGCAATCTTCCAAGTACATTAAAGAGAATTCTCAAGAAGGAAGAAACCCTAAAGGGGCCGGCCAAGTGGTAATAAAAAGGGAAGAATAGTGCAAACAAGGCCAAAGCTACAACTCACATTCTCTCAAGTGCAAGAAGCCATACTACTTTCTTCTTCTCCTTTTCTTTCTTCTTCTTCTATCAAGCCTATGTTTCATATATTCTACATATTGTATAGGATTTGAATATATACGACCCATACATGTTCATTTTTGTAAAAAGTTGATCAAGGTGTGATCAACTCGATTGTATTGATTATAGAAGGGTGGAGTTAGTGTTTAACTCCAGTCACCCTTATGGTAAGTTGTTTATTTTGTTTAGTGATAACTGAGGAAGGTGTCCTCGAAGACTGGAGTAGGTTGATGTAACCGAACCAGTATAAAATCCTTGGTGTTCTTACTTTACTGCACTTTACTTTCAGTTTTCAGTTTTTTGCATTGAGTTCGTTGCAACGGTAAAAATAGTACACGAATTAAAAAATTATAAAACTTTGCAAACACATAGCCACTTATCCTAGTTTTTATTTGGCGCAAGTTTCAACTCATTTGGATAAGTATAAGCCAATTAAACTTTAATAGTTCTGAGACTAGTGCAATCTGATTTTCAGATTTGCAAAGATTGAGAACATCAACGTGATTGACATATCTTGAGGGTCTTGTCATAAAAGTTTCAGATCAATTGGAGTCACCAATTAATAGGAAAAAGTTTTCAAGTCGGAGTACAGTTTCTGGCAGATTTGTGCAATCTGACCAAAAACGTATTTTCAAGGGGTTAGGAGTGGAGTTTTAATTTGAAAATTTTGTGAGTCTCTTATAACATCGGAGAGTACATCCTCACAAAATTTCATAATTTTTGGGAGTCTACAACTAGGTCTTTTAAATATTTCAAATCAGGATCTGAAAATAGAAACTGTTTTCAGAAATGAGGTTTTTGATCCAAAAAGTTTGTAAAAACCAAATTTTCCACACTCACTATTCAATCCTCCCCCCTTCTAGTGGTGCTATACAGGTCCTACAAGTTGTATCAGAGTGCAGGAACACTCACTACAAGAAGATCCAACGATCTTTGTAAGATGGCATCCACTAGTTACAAAACCGAGCCAGAAGGAATGTGAAGCGTAAGGCCTTCTTTTTTTGACGGTGAGTCTTTTATACAATGGAAACTTAGAATAAAACTTTTTCTTATGTCCATTGATATAGACTTATGGTCCATAATAGAAGATAGTCCTTTTATTCCTTCTAAGTTATCCATGGTTGATGGTGTCACACTAGAAGTCGTAAAATCAAAATAAGAATATATTAGTGATGACAAAAAGAAATTAAGTATGAATGCTAGAGCCATGCAACTTCTTTGAAACAGTTTGAGTAAAAGTGAATTGAGTTATGTGTCAAATTGCTCTAGTGCCTAAGAAATGTGAAAAATTCTTGAAATGAAACATGAAGGTTCTAGTCAAGTCAAAGAGTCTAAGATAAACATGCTAATGTCTACTCTTGAATCCTTCAAGTTATTACCGAATGAATCTATTGTTGATATGGATCTAAGATTGACTAACATTTACGATTCCCTTGAGTCTCTTGGAAAGATATTTTCTTCGCAGGAGAAGGTGCAAAAAGTGCTAAGAAGTCTCCCATCTGAATGGATTCAATAGTCACTGCAATTGAAGAAAGTAAGGAAACTAAATCAATAAAGATGGAGGAATTAATCGGATCATTGAAGGTATATGAAAATAAACTCACTCTAAGAAATTCTGGATTTACTTCTAAACAAGATAAGGTTATAGTATTTAAATCAAATAAATACGTCTCCACCTCTTATGAGCGCGTAGATGATAGTGACACAGATTCTGATGATGAAGATCTAATCACGTTGGCTAAAAGATTAAGAAATATAATGAGAAAATTGCTTAAAGACAAACCTAAGTCTACTTCATCTAAGAATCAAAGACATAAAAATAAAAATAATGAGGATATTAAGTGTTATACTTGTGGAAGACTTGGACATATCTCTTATGACTGCCCGAACAAGGACAAAACAATGAACAAAAACCTTGATAAGGATCGGACAAAAACTAGACCCGTCTCAGAACCTAAACAAAGGAGAAGAGCCCTTAAAGCCTCCACATGGAGTGATTCATCCGATTCCGAAAGTGAAGAAGCCGAAGAGGAAATGGCTCAAGTATGCTTTGCATCCAAGCATTAAAAGAGGTAGCTTCTGATTCTGATTCTGATTCTGATTCTGAGCCTTCCTATGATGATTTATTTTGTCAATATCTTGAGCTGCATAAGTTTTCTAAGGCTCTTGCAAAAGAGAAGAAATGGTTAATTGAAGACAAGAAATTGTTAGAATCTTCTGACTCGAATCTTGTCTCTCAATTAAACGATTCAAAAGAAGAGTCGTCTTACATGATAAATTCATTAAAATCTGAGATTTCCTTCTTAACATCTTAGAACACGGAGATGAAAGTAGAGATTTCAAATTTGAAATCAAAAAACGCAGATTTAGAAAAGACAGTAAAACAATTCGATTCAGGTATGAGCATGCTAGATCGTCTGATTTCCTCCCAAAAACATGAAAGCGATAAAACCGAATTAGGATACGTTGAAGATAATAAAGTTCAAAACAAAGTCAATGAAATTTATTTTATCTTTATTTAAGAAACTGCATGCAACTATACAACCTAAGAAGACGACTAGTACACCACTCATCTCATCTCATCGTGCTTCTTATTCTTCGTATAATACAAAATACAATCATGTGCCGTATAACCATTGATATATGCACGACGATCATACATCAGAAATGTATTTAGATTACGCACTATGCACACTAACACAAATGAATATCAAAAACGAAAATCTTAGCATGAGCATGATGGCATTCTCGGCCATAGGCCAAACAGATTTGCACCTAACGTCTATTAGATTGCTTCTTCATCTCTTTTCTCACATTTTGTAAGACCGAGGAAGGTCACCCAAGTTTGAGTACCAAAAGGTACTTTTGCAAAGGGTTAAATCACTTACCCTTAAGAATTCACTTGAAATACATGATTTTCGATATACTATAAACTGCTATTTCTTTCCATTTTTACTTGTTCTTTTGATGACATTTACAAAATAAAGGGGGATAGAAAAGCATGATTTAAGGGGAGAGAGAAGCATGATATAAGGGGGAGCATAAAATGAAATTCAAACTTTAAATTTGCACATAATTTTACATTTAAATCATGAACCTATGTTATTTTGTAAATCATCAAAAACGGGAGATTGTTGAGAAAAAGTGTTTGAATGATTTACAAATGCATGATTTAAATGCGACGAGTTTACGAAATGCATAAATAAATTATTACTTGACACGTTTATGTGATATACATGCTTTTATATGCTTATATATATTGTTGTCGTATTAACAAGTCATGAAGAGTTAAAGCTTACATCATATGGCAAACATTTGTTGTCTTTGTACTATTTTCAGGTGCCAAAATTAATGAACTAAACTAGTTCATTAAGTGGAGTGCTTAAGTTAATGAACTAACCAGTTCATTAAATGAAGACATATTTAGAGAAAGCTTGATGGCAACAAATTTGACAATGGAAAGTCTTCTCATTATTCAATTCACACGCCTATTATATATATTTGATATATATATTTAAATTTTTTAAAAGGCACAATACACATATATTCCGACGTACCACCAACACGTCACATAAGTTATAAACGTACGTCGACGTCACACCACTATATACAACTCATTTATGAGTATATTTAAGTCTTATATCATATGATATAAAGTCATGGTGACGTCAAAATTATAACTGTCATACCCCGCAACTTTTGGGTCCGACATTAAATAATTAGGAAGCAACTTAAAATGAAATTTTATTAATTGTATAGGTTTATGAGGCATAATTGAATAAAATATAGGTGGAAGAATAGTCAAAAAGCTGAAATTGAGGAAATTAGGCCAAAATACCAAAACTACCCCTCCCCACTTAAATGCTGGGGGAAGTTACACAAATTAGTATAAATCCCCATTATAGCATTAAGCCATCGGTTACAAGGCCAAAAGAGAGGGGAAATGCCTGGAGAGAAAAGAGAAGGAGAAAAGAGAAAGAAGAAGAAAAGTAAGAAAAGGAAGAAAGAGCGGTCAATCTAGGTGCAACCTTTCTCGAAATCCTGCAGTACACTCGTAAGACTAACCAGAAACAAAGGCAAGTAATCTTTCTATACGCTTTACGCAAATTTTGTTACCTTAGGCCTTATGTTCTTACAAAGAGAAAACTTGGATCACACATTAGTAGCTTTGGTTTGTTTATGTTAAATGCTTTACTATATGTAATTGATGTTGTTGTTGATGGTGTATAGTCATGTTCTTTGGGCCAATTTCTGAAAATGATTATGTTGTGATCTTGGTTGATAATATGCCCATAAAAGTGTTATCCGTAATGTGTTCATTGTTTGGTATTAGTTCTTGAGTTCATTACGTACGTCTTAAGTGTTTTAGGCGTATTTGAAGAAGGTTGAAAGATTAAAGATGTCATTGTTATAGACTTGTTGTGTTGGAAATTTTGAAGAGATATATTGGAAGTTGTGGGTGATAGAAGGCTTAGGATGGACACTATTTTATGTGTTTAAGAATCAACTCATGTTAGTTGTGTGTTAAGTATGAAAAATCTAGGTGCTAAGATGGATCTTGAAGTGTAAATATGAAGGGTTTGAAGGAGGAAGGTGATTGGAAGAAGTTACTGCAGGAAAACTGCAGTTCTGAACCGTCAGAACACTTCAAACACCTACATTAGGCGCTTCAAGTCACATTAGGCGCCTAATGTAGGCGTTCAATGTGTCCTAGTGCATCCCCGTACACTTCGAACACCTACATTAGGCGCTTCATGTCACATAAGGCGCTTCATGTAGGCGTTCGATGTATACGGCACATCCCCGAACACTTCGAACGCCTAGAATAGGCGCCTCATGTCCCCTTCAGGCGCCTCCTGTGGCTTTCCAAGTATACTAGAAGTCTTTTTGACCCTTTAGGCGCCCTATTTATGTGTAGTAACTCTATACACTTCTTTTGAACATAAAATGCAAGGGTATTTGAGGTCCAATTGAGGAATAGATGGTAAGTTTGACTAAGTAAGAATAAGATTGAATCCCAAGTGAATTAGTGAGACAACCGGACTTGGAAAGATACGAACATGGAGTGTTTGAGGTGCAAGACCGTATACTTAATATGTAAGATGTGTGTGTGTGTGTGTGTTACATGTTTGATACAAAGTTGCATGAGCATCCTGCATCATGACACGAGCACTTACATTTGATTTGAGGATAGCTTTGCATAAGAACATGTGTTTACAAGAAAACATTAAAGTTTTCGAAAGACAAGCTATGGATGCTGGTTGATCGCAGGGTATAAAAGTCACGCCTGCATTGGCAGGGTATAAAAGCGTGACCTGTAAATCAACAGCAGGGTATAAAGTATGTTATGGGGCCGTGGACCTATCAGCACGGAAAATAAAGTTATTTTATGGGGTCGTGGACCTATTAGCACAGAAAATAAAGCTATTTTATGGGTCCGTGGACCTATCAGCACGGATATAAGATATATGTAATGGGGCCGCAGACCTATCAGCACGGGGTATAAAGTTATATGTTATGGGGCCGTGGATCTTTCAGCACGGGGTATAAAGTTCTGTTTGCTGTGGACTGATCACCCACAGGGTATAAAGTTATGCTACGCGAAGAATATGATAAGAAGAATTATGAAAAGTTTTGTGAAATGACATGTATGACATGTTTACGAAAGAAGACATATGCATGAGTTTTGTGTGTTTTGAAGAAGTACATGCATCATGTTACACGAAGCATAAGATTGACACGCAAGAAATGTTACTAGCATATGTTCTGTTTATGTAGCATGTTTGGCTCTATATGTGTTGGTTTCATTTTGTGTGTCAATTATGTGGCTTATTTGGATTTGATGAATCGTTATAAAGATGTCATTTGCCAACCCAAGCACCTTATTTTGGGCATTGATTTATATACTGGTGACTCGTCGTGTGTGGTCCCGTAAGGTGTATAGACGGGTTACTTGCTAGCGATGTTTTCGCTAAGAATAATTACTCTATCTGCTTTTCAGGTGAGTCAAGTACGAGATAATTCTTGTAAAGATATCGGCGAGTGGGCTCATTGGGATGATAGTCACTACAATGGACATGCTTACGGTCCTTATCCTTTAGTTGAGGGATTTACTGTTAAAACTTTGTATTGAAGGATACTTTAGACACTCTCCCTGACACGTTTTATTTCCGCTGTGTTTCATTTGGGATATTATTGTTATTGGAGTTTTAATTCTATGACGTTTCCACTGATTTATCTTGCGTCATAAATGACGTGTGCTTGATCTGCTTTGACGCTTCGTAGTTCTCGTAGTAGGCTACGGCGGGTGCACTGGTACCGATGTCCATTATCGAGCCAGGGCGCTACAGGTGGTATCAGAGACTAGGCTTCAGATCTATCTCGGAAACTTAGGTTCATGATCTTTTAGACATTTAAGATATGATTCTCCCTTAAGGTTGATCTTTAGTTATAAGTACTAATTTCTCTAGAGTTTAAATATGATCTGGGTTGGGTTGTGCGAGCGCGTTTATCATCTAATTTCGTATTAATAGTTTTACTACATACCTCACCCATTCTTACGCGTTCAAGCTTTCAGTAACATCTTATATTTACTGAATGCTAATGCAATGTTGATCTTTCAGAGAAAATGCCTCCAAGAAGGGATAACGCATGGAACTCCAACAACGAACAGGAGAACCCAGCCACCACAAGTTGTTTTACCCCAGGTGCTCACTGATGCGCTAACGGTGATCGCACAAGGGTTTGCTCAACAGCATCAGCCTCTGCCTCCTCCACCGCCCCAGCATAACATCCGGTTCTTTTATGGAGAGATAAGAAAGATGAGGGTGCCGGAGTTTGGAGGATGTACTGATCCTGAGGAGGCTCAGCACTGGTTGGCTGAGGTGGAGAAATGTTTTCGGTTAGTGAAAGTGCCGGAGGAGATAAAGGTTGATGTGGCCACACCCCTTCTAAGTGGCAAGGCTGGCGAATAGTGGGCCGGAATAGTGCTGAGAATGACCCCACCTATCTCATGGGCAAAGTTCTGTGATGCGTTCCTGAAGTATTATGTGCTAGAGACGGCTATACTGGATAAGATTAGGGCATTCGACCGACTTGAGCAGGGTCGGATGACCGTATCAGAATATGTTGATCGTTTCCATGCCTTGGGAAAGTTTGCTCCTGCGATTATGTCAGATAACCGCCTCAAGATGAGGAAGTTCATGAGAGGTTTGGACTCGAGGATACAGTCGACGATAGTGAATGCGGGGATGAAAACTTATGAGGATATGCTAGATGCGTGTTTCTACGTCGAGAGTGATTTTCGTCGAGTAGCGGCAAGGGAAGCTAGTGCAGGATCGTCTGACAGAGGCAAAAGGCCAAGAGAAGATGTGAGGGTTGGTGGTAGACCCGGACGTTGGGTCAAGATTCAGAAGAGAAGACAGGTAGGGAAATTTTCAGAGACCCCCACCACATAACCCAGATTACACAGCATACTGTAGGAGTTTGCCACCTTGCAATAAGAGCCATGTCAGTGAATGTGGGAGATTGGCAGAAGTATGTTACCGATGCAGATAGGTGGGTCATCTCATTAGAGATTGCCCAGAGATGAGGAAGAATGCTCCGGGAGAAGCGGCTCAACGGCTGAGGACAAATGCCCACGCCTATGTTGTGATTGACACTGACATTTAGGAAGCCACGGAGATGGTATGAGAATGGTTAGACTCTGTACCATTTCCAAGCAGCAGGAGAGCAAGTGTTATCGCCACTTTGATTCCTATCCAGATGTACAGTTTCGACGTCATATTAGGAATGTACTGATTTGCCAAGTATCACGCCAACATTGGTTGTCGACTAAAACAAGTGACAGTTAAGAATTCAGAGATGGAAGATATAAACTTCCAAGGCGATTACGGTTGATTCAAAGAAAGTTGAAGCTATCACCGGATGTTCTAGACTCACGAATGTCACTGAAGTGCGGAGTTTCTTGGGTCTAGCTAGTTATTACGGGAAGTTGCTGAGAGTCGGCTTACTCAAAAGAAATCCAAGTTTGAGAGGACGGTGGAATGCGAGAAAAGATTCACGAAGCTTAAGAAGAGATTAACCACATTTTCAGTATTGGCTCAACCCTCCTGTACAGAAGGGATTGTGATCTACAGTGATGCATCGGAAAAAAATGGCCTAGGTACGTAAACTGTAGCATAAGTTATGATTGTCCATCTAAATCGAGTTTATGTTAATACTTCACTTGTAGGTTGTGTTTTATGTAACATAGGCAAGTTATCGCATATTCTACGAGGCAACTAAAACCTTACGAACAGAATTATCCGACATATGATCTTGAACTTGCAGCAGTTGTGTTCGCCCTGAAGATTTGGCGACACTTTTTATATGGGAAGAAGTGTACTATGTTTACTGATCGTAAGAGCCTAAAGTATCTGTTCTTCTGGAAGAAGTTGAACATGGGACAGCGGCGATGGTCGAAAATGCTAAAGGACTATGACTTGACCATTAATTACCATCCGGAAAAAAGCTAATAAAGTGGTTGATGCACTAAATAGGAAGTCTAACCATGCGCGACAATCCCCATTGGAGAGAGAAATGGAATAATTGGTCTAGATTCGATTGACTCTAAGGTGAATATTTTGATAGCATTGACCATCACATCAAGACTGATTGATCGGGCAGAAGAGGCTCAGAAGAATGATAAGACTTTGGGTGTTATTGATGAGAAATTTAGGTATAGTTAGGTTTATGGATTTCAGGCTAATGATGATGGGAGCCTATGGTTCAGTGGGTGACTTTGTGTTCCTGAGGTGGATGAATTCAGATAGAAATTTTGTAAGAGGCTCACAGTTCGAATGTTATTGATACATTCCGGTAGCACCAAGAGGTACGGAGATCTCTGACAATTATTGATGGTGTAAGATAAAGAGGCATATTGTGGAGTTCATTGAGAGAAGTTTGGTGTGTCAGCAAGTTGAGACTGAACACCAGCAACCTGGTGGATTAGTGATGCCGCTGGAGCTTCCAGAGTAGAGAAAGGAACTTATTACGAGGGACTTTGTGGTTGGTTTACCGAAAACAAGAAGTGGATATAACATGATTTTGGTGATTGTGGATCGGTCAACCAATTCTGCACATTTTCTATCGGTCTCGAGGGAAGTATCCCTCGATAAGTTGGTAAATTTGGATGTGGACAACATTGTCAGCCTGCACGGTGTTTCCATGAGCATAGTGTCTGACCGAGATCCACGGTTTACTTACAAGTTCTGGACAGCATTTCAGAAAACCATGGGCACAGAATTAAGGTTAAGCACAACATATCATCTCCGAACTGATGGACAGTTTGAGCGGACTATTCAGACCTTAGAAGACATGCTAAGGGCTTGTATCCTAGACTTCAAAGGAAGTTGGAACGGAATGGTTAAATTAATGGAGTTCTCATATAATAACAGTCACCACAGTGCAAGTAATATGGCTCCTTTCGAAGCGTTGTATGGAAGGAAGTATAGGTCCCCAGTTTATTGAGATGAAGTCGGCGTGAGGACCATCACTGGACCTGAGTTACTTGAGAAAGACTCAAGACGGCTCAGGATCGTAATAAAAGTTGGGCGGATTTCAAGCTACGACCTTCGGAGCTTAATGTAGGTGAAAAGTTTTATTTGAGAGTATTACCTACAAAGGGCATTATGAGGTTTGAGTGAAGGGCAAGTTAAGTCCTTTTTATTATTGGTCTCTATGAAATACTGGAGAAAGTAGGAGGCTTGACATATAGATTGGCAGTACCTCGGCTATTGGCGCAAGTCCATAACATCTTTCATGTATCACAGTTAAAGAAGTACGTGACGGATCCGAGTCATGTTCTCGAAGCACAACCGTTGGAACTCAATTGTGATGTTACTTACGAAGAGGTACTGGTAAAAAAATCGTGGGCCAGAAAGAACAAGTTTTGAAGAAGCAGATGATTCCTTATGTGAAAGTCCTATGGAGCAATCACACGGAACGGGAAGCTACTTGGGAGCTTGTAGGACAGATGCAGGAGAAGTATTCTCAATTTTTCAGCTAGAGGTACGTAAGTTTTGAGGACGAAACTTTTTGTAAGGGGGTGGAATGTCATACCCCGCAACTTTTAGGTTCGACATTAAATAATTAGGAAGCAACTTAAAATGCAATTTTATTAATTGTATAGGTTTATGAGGCATAATTGAATAAAATATAGGTGGAAGAATAGTCAAAAAGCTGAAATTGAGGAAATTAGGCCAAAATACCAAAACTACCCCTCCCCACTTAAATGCTGGGGGAAGTTACACAAATTAGTATAACTCCCCATTATAGCATTAGGCCATCGGTTACAAGGCCAAAAGAGAGGGAAAAATGCCTAGAGAGAAAAGAGAAAGAAGAAGAAAAGGAAGAAAAGGAAGAAAGAGCGGTCAATCTAGGTGCAACCTTTCTCGAAATCCTGCAGTACACTCGTAAAACTAACCAGAAACAAAGGCAAGTAATCTTTCTATACGCTTTACGCAAATTTTGTCACCTTAGTCCCTATCTTCTTACAAAGAGAAAACTTGGATCACACATTAGTAGCTTTGGTTTGTTTATGTTAAATGCTTTACTATATATAATTGATGTTGTTGTTGATGGTGTATAGTCATGTTCTTTGGGCCAATTTCTGAAAACGGTTATGTTGTGATCTTGGTTGATAATATGCCCATAAAAGTGTTATCCGTAATGTGTTCATTGTTTGGTATCAGTTCTTGAGTTCATTACGTATGTCTTAAGTGTTTTGGGCGTATTTGCATAAGGTTGAAGGATTAAAGATGTCATTGTTGTAGACTTGTTGTGTTGGAAAGTTTGAAGAGATATATTGGAGGTTGTGGGTGATAGAAGGCTTAGGATGGACACTATTTTACGTGTTTAAGAATCAACTCATGTTAGTTGTGTGTTAAGTATGATGAATCTAGGTGCTAAAATGGATCTTGAAGTGCAAACATGAAGGGGTTGAAGGAGGAAGGTGATGGGAAGAAGTTACTGCAGGAAAACTACAGTTCTGAACCTTCAGAACACTTCGAACACCTGCATTAGGCGCTTCAAGTCACATTAGGTGCCTAATGTAGGCGTTCAATGTGTCCTAGTGCATCCCCGTACACTTCGAACACCTACATTAGGTGCTTCATGTTACATAAGGCGCTTCATGTAGGCGTTCGATGTATACAGTTTATCCCCAAACACTTCGAACGCCTAGAATAGGCGTCTTATGGGCGTTCCAAGTATACTGGAAGTCTTTTTGACCCTTTAGGCGCCCTATGTATGTGTAGTAACTCTATACACTTCTTTTGAACATAAAATGCAAGGGTATTTGAGGTGCAATTGAGGAATAGATGGTAAGTTTGACTAAGTAAGAATAAGATTGAATCCCAAGTGAATTAGTGAGACGACCGGACTTAGAAAGATACGAACATGGAGTATTTGAGGTGCAAGACCGTATACTTAATATGTAAGATGTGTGTGTGTGTGTGTGTTACATGTTTGATACGAAGTTGCATGAGCATCCTGCATCATGACATGAGCACTTGCATTTGACTTGAGGATAGCTTTGCGAAAGAACACGTGTTTACAAGAAAAGATTAAAGTTTTCGAAAGACAAGCTATGGTTGCTGGTTGATCACAGGGTATAAAAGTCACGCCTGCATTGGCAGGGTATAAAAGCATGACCTGTGAATCAACACCAGGGTATAAAGTATGTTATGGGGTCGTGGACCTATCAGCACAGAAAATAAAGTTATTTTATGGGGCCGTGGACCTATCAGCACGAAAAATAAAGCTATTTTATGGGGTCGTGGACCTATCAGCACAGGGTATAAAGGTATATGTTATGGGGTCATGGACCTTTCAGCACGGGGTATAAAGTTATATGTTATGGGGCCGTGGACCTTTCAACACGGGGTATAAAGTTCTGTTTGCTGTGGACTGATCACCCACAGGGTATAAAGTTATGCTACGCGAAGAATATGATAAGAAGAATTATGAAAAGTTTTGTGAAATGACATGCATGACATGTTTGCGAAAGAAGACATATGCATGAGTTTTGTGTGTTTTGAAGAAGTACATGCATCATGTTACACGAAGCATAAGATTGACACGCAAGAAATGTTACTAGCATATGTTCTGTTTATGTAGCATGTTTGGCTCTATATGTGTTGGTTTGATTTTGTGTGTCAATTATATGGCTTATTTGGATTTGATGAATCGTTATAAAGATGTTATTTGCCAACCCGAGCACCTTATTTTGGGCATTGATTTATATACTGGTGACTCGTCGTGTGTGGTCCCGTAAGGTGTATAGACGGGTTACTTGCTAGCGATGTTTTCGCTAAGAACAATTACTCTATCTGCTTTTCAGGTGAGTCAAGTACGAGATAATTCTTGTAAAGATATCGGCGAGTGGGCTCATTGGGACGATAGTCACTACAATGGACATGCTTACGGTCCTTATCCTTTAGTTGATGGATTTACTGTTAAAAATTTGTATTGAAGGATACTTTATACACTCTCTCTGACACGTTTTATTTCCCCTGTGTTTCATTTGGGATATTATTGTTATTGAAGTTTTAATTCTACGACGTTTCCGCTGATTTATCTTACGTCATAAATGACGTGTGCTTGATCTGCTTTGACGCTTCGTAGTTCTCGTAGTAGGCTACGGCGGGTGCACTGGTACCGATGTCCAGTATCGAGCCAGGGCGCTACAATAACGACATGTTGCAACGTCATAAACTGAAAATTGTCGTATCAGGTGACTACCGAAACTTCACCGACATGTCACGTACTTGCCATATAAAGATGGTCAGCCTATATACTTCAAAAATGTCCAAAAATTTCGTGGCTCACATGTTACAAACAGCCACTAAGTCATTCCATGTTGGCACACACAAATCACCCATAATTTAGGCTACATTTGTGGAGAATTCAAATTCAATCTTCTCTACTACACATGGGCGTTTTTACCTCAGCCATTTGAGCTAGATATACACTTTATTTTATGTATATTATGTGTGACATAATATATAATACATGTGCAAGATGTTTGAATTTAATCGGAGAAAAATCGCGTAATTGACAAAAGTCAAAAATTCGGTTTTCTACGAACATACAACATGGAACTTTTTTTGGCATAAGTGTAACATGTATCTAGACACTTTTTACACATCCAAGACATGTTAAATTGTTCTAGAAAATTCAAAATAGGCTGATTATTATTTACATATATGTGTAAATATTGTGTATTATTTGACAAAGCGTACTAAAATGAAATTTCAGCACATGTCCAGCTCATTCTACACGCCTATTTCATCTTGATTGGAGCCTAGGTAGAGCTTATTTGGTATTTTAATTGGTGAATAATATGCCACACAAGATTGGTGACATTGAAGAGGGCACCACACAAGGAAAGAGTTCAAATTAGACACATGCTGAAAATTGCAGCACGTGCTACTATAGTGGGGCATTTTTTACCCCTTGATGCACATCAATTTGTCTCCCAAATTCAAGGGATTGAAATGTGATAGTATGGTAATGTTTTGATTACATTTCAGCACATTTTTTGAGAGTTTGTTTTGTAGAATTTACAGCTCATTAAAGGATGCCAAGGTGGACCAATCAACAACTGACAAGTAAGCAAGGTCAAGTCATCCTTCCAATCATATTGCACCAAGTAAGCAAGATGGTGTCATCTCTACACAAGGAAATCTTCCAAGGACATTAAAGAGAATTCTCAAGAAGGAAGAAACCCTAAAGGGGGCGGCCAAGTGGAAATAAAAAGGGAAGAATAGTGCAAACAGGGCCAAAGCTACAACTCACATTCTCTCAAGTGCAAAAAGCTATACTACTTTCTTCTTCTCCTTTTCTTTCTTTTTCTTCTACTCTCAAGCCTATTGTTCATTTATTCTACATATTGTATATGCTTTGAATATATACCACTCATATCTGTCCATTGTTGTAAAAGGTTGATCAAGGTATGATCAAACCTTCGTTCGATTGGTGGTGGTGTACGTGATTCATTTGCTCGATTGTATTGATTGTAAAAGGATGGAGTTAGTGTTTAACTCCAGTCACCCTTGTGGCAAGGTGTTTATTGTGTTTAGTGATAACCGAGGAAGGTGTCCTCAAAGACTGGAGTAGGTTGATTTAACCAAACCAGTATAAAATCCTTGGTGTTCTTACTTTACTGCACTTTACTTTCAGTTTTTAGTTTTCTGCATTGAGTTTGTTGCAACAGTAAAAATAGTAAATGATTTTCAAAAATTATAAAACTTTACAGAAACATAGCCACATATCCTATTTTGCATTTGGCATAAGTTTCAACTCATTTGGATAAGTATAAGTCAATCAAATATTAATAGTTCTGAGACTAGTGCAATCTGAATTTCAGATTTGCAAAGATTGAGAACATCAACGTTGTTGACATACTTCCCAAAGGAATTTTCAAAAACTATTTTCAACCCACTAAAATACATATCTTTAGGGTCTTGTCATAAAAGTTTCAGACCATTTGGAGTCACCAATTAATAGGAATAAATTTTTCAAGTCGGAGTACAGTTTCTGGAAGATTTGTGCAATCTGACCAAAAGCATATTTTCAAGGGGTTAGGGGTGGAGTTTTAATTTGAAATTTTTGTGAGTCTCTTATAATATCTGAGAGTACATTCTCATAAAATTTCATACTTTTTAGAGGTCTACAACTAGGTCTTTTAAATCTTTTAAATCAGGATCTGAAAACATAAACTGTTTTCAGAAGTGAGGTTTTTGGTTTAAATGTTTTTAAAAACCAAACTTTTTTGCACTCACTATTAACCCCTTCCCCTTCTAGTGGTTCTATACAGGTCCTACAGTTAGATCGGTTTTGGGTATTTTTCCTGTAAATGGTTACTTTGCCTCATACTTTTTCCGCAGTGGCCACTTTCACAGGTCTAACTCAGGCTGACCTGCAGCCTTCGGGTGCTGAAGGGGAAACTGCCCCTCAGCCTTTGGCCTTGCCCCCAGCTACTATTGAACCCGATGTCCCACTTGAAGACGGTGGGAATGCTGCTACCTCTGGCCAGCAGGGAAATAGGGACAAAGCTCCTGAGGCTGGGACTTCCTCGGGGGAACCCAAGCTGGTTAGAAGATCCATGAGCTACTACACAAATGAGACTGCAATGGATCCCAAAGTAGCAAGAATAATGCTTGAAATCTCAGTTCTACCAAGTGGTTGGGAGAGATTCGATCGTATGGATTGGGAGGTGGCACATCAAAGTCTCCTAAGCAATCTGGCTTTGGTAAGTATTCCAACTTTTTTAGGGTTAGCATTCATTATAGGTGTTTGTTAATTTGAAATGAATGGTGCAGGTCCAAGCCAAGGAGTATAATTACCTCAGACGGACTGAAGAGTTGTGGAAAGTTGCCGTTAGCGAGTACCAGAAGCATATAGAGGTCCAAAGAGAGTACAACAAGTTGGCCAAGGAGGTAAAGCCCTTGAAGACTAGGCTTGAAGAACTCGAGGCTGAGGTTGCCGCTCTAAAATCTGAAGTTTCCAGCTTGATCTCCAAGAACTCCAGCCTACGGGAGGGGAAGGAGGAGTCTGACACAACTGGCTACTGCAAACTCCAAAGTGGATGAGCTACAGAATACAGTCATAGATTTGGAATTGACGTTCATGTAGACTCGTTCTCAACTGGAGTTTTGCCAGCAGGAGTTGGAGAGTGAAAAGAAGAGCAAGGCTGAGCTGATCCAGCAATTTGAACAACAGGCTGAAGATATTCTAAGGGAAACTGTTGCTGAGTTCAGGCAGTCTGATCTTTTCTTGGACAACCTTCTGCTCTTGCAAAATTCAGTACTAGAGGTCGTCCAGACTCAAGAAATCGACGTCTGCTCAGAGGTCTTTCCTGCCTTAGACAAGAAGCACCCACGGATTGTAGAGCTTTAAAATTCCGTGGCTTAAAAGGAGTTTGAAGACCAGCTAGAGCAATTCAAGGGTGGAGCTGACCTTAGGGCATCTTAGAGTAGTTTGATAGGGACCTTTGTATCTTCTGATCATGTTTAACAAAAAATCCTAGCTCTTCAGTTCTGCATGATTCTCATACTTTTTATTTTCAAATTATTTTCTGTTCTTCTACTTAGAATTTGTTGTTGAGCAATACCCTTAAAACTACAAGTCTTTGTGCCGAGGCCATTAATGATAGCATTCTTGCTGTAGTCAAGAGTTTAAAAAATTGAATTAAGTTCAAAGACTTAAGTCAGAATAAACCTGTCATCCTGCTAGGCTGAGCTAGCTCATAAATAAGAGACAGATTGGGGGAGTTGTCCGGCAGGGCTGAAAGTTTGGATATTACTCTCCACCTTAGCTCTGCCGAAGTTCTCCACCTCAGCTCTGCTGAATTTAAATATCGATGGTGTTTAGCCTTCTTATTTTAAGCTCGGATCTGCCGGAGGTTATGTTTAATTTTTAAGCGCTTAAGGAAGTACAACATTTCCTAGTCCTGCTAAGGTTTCCTGAGGATCATGTACTGTGTCATGTTTTACCTCTTTACCCTTTTATTAGGGTAGTTGTGAAACCTGGTCACAAATTTAGTTCCTCGATGGGAGTACGCTTCAGACCTGTCAAAGCTGAGCGGGGATACATGTCCCACGTACTTACTAAGACCTGCTTATTATTTAAAGCCTGGCCGAGGTTAGTTGAATAACTAGTATGATCTCGAAAGAGTGAGAATAAGATACATTGCATAACACATGACACGTATATACATTATTTATGAAAAAGCCTCAAGTGCATGGAATGCCAAGTTCGAGGTAGCGTCTTGCCCTCCAGGGTCTGTAACTTGTAAGCTCCCGCAGATCGCACTTTAGAAATACGGTAGGGCCCTTCCCACCTGGGGTCAAAGGTACCTAACGGCGCAGCATGACTCGCCAGGTTCTTGCGCAGAACTAAGCCTCCGACCTGATAAGCTCTTGGACGCACTCGAGAGTTGTAATATTGGACGATTAAGTTTTAATACTGCGCCATTCGAATGTAAGCTCGATCTTTTTTCTCCTCCAGCTCATCTAGATTTAGGCGTAGCTCTTAATCATTAACCTAGTAAGAATAATGGTCGGTCCGAGCTGAGAGAGCCCGATCTCAGCTGGAATTACAGCCTCTGTGTCGCAGACTAAAGAAAAAGGTGTTTCTTTAGTTGAAGCTGAAGGTGTAGTTCGGCAAGCCCATAATACACTTGGAAGCTCATCCACCCAATCTGCCCCGGCTCGGTCTAAGCATCTTCTTAAACCTTCTTTTAAGGTCCTGTTGGCCAGTTCAACCTGCCCATTTGCTTATGGATGGGATACCGAGGTGAAGTGATGTTCAATGTGAAGTTCAATACACCAACTTCTAACGGGGTCGTCTGCAAACTGTTTCCTATTGTCCGAGATGAGTATTTGTGGTAAGCCAAAGCAACAGATAATATTTTTTCACAAAAATTTCTTCACTTGGGCCCCAGTTGTGCTGGCCAGGGGCTCGGCCTCGATCCACTTAGTAAAGTAGTCAACCGCCAATAGTAAATACTTTACTGATCCTGGAGCTCGGGGTAATGGCCCCGCAAGATCAATCCCCTATTGAACAAATGGCCATAGGCTGGTGATGGCAGTCAAATCTTTACTAGGAAGGTGAGGAATTGGCGCATGTGTTTGACAGAACGGGCACTTTTTAACCAAATTTGTGACATCTTAGTGTACAGTTGTCCAGTAATAACCAGCTAGATAGCATTTGCGCACCAATGAACATGCACCTAAATACTTTGACAAATACCCATGTGCATTTTTCAGAGAATGTAATCTCCCTCTTCTTTGCTAACGCATCGTAGCCATGGCTGCAAGAAAGACTTTTTACACACATATTCATTAAAGAAAGCGTACCTAGAGGCTTTTAATCGCAGCTTTTTGCATGCAGCCTTGTTAGTGGGCTAAACTCCATGCCTTAAGAAATTGGGCATTTCATCCATCCAAGTACCGTGGTATTTGGTCTAGAGCACTTTGTTAGCGTCAAATACACGATGTTTTACCAGCTCCGCAACTATCTTTTTCCCAATGCAGCCGGGGCGAATGAAGCCAAACGTGATAATGCATTGGCTCGTTTATTTGCCGACCCGGGGATGTGTTCAATGCCAAAGTGTTCAAACATTTCTCCAAGCCGACGCACTTTGCCCAGATATCGCTTCATGTTATCCTCCTTGGCCTCGTAATCCCTATTGACTTGGGAGACAATGAGCTGGGAATCACTTCGTGAGGTGATTCGTTGCGCTCCAAGCTTTTAGGCAAGACTTAATCCTGCTATTAACGCTTCGTACTCAGCCTTGTTATTGGTGGATTCGAAATCAAATCGAAGTGCATATTCAAATTCCTCTCTCTTTGGGCTAATAATTAGGAGGCCTGCTCCACATCCGTCTCGAGAAGAGGATCCATCTATATACAAAATCCAATCATTTTCAGGCGGGGGTTCATCCTCCACTAACATTCTTTCTGTGAGGAAGTCAGCCAAGGCCTAGGCTTTGACCGAGGTTCTTGGCTTACACTCGATGTCATATTC
The DNA here is from genome assembly GCA_036186865.1 of Eustoma russellianum. Taxonomy (NCBI): domain Eukaryota; kingdom Viridiplantae; phylum Streptophyta; class Magnoliopsida; order Gentianales; family Gentianaceae; genus Eustoma; species Eustoma russellianum. The sequence continues at coordinate 15,921,667 of AP025071.1, forward strand.
GGCAAGCTCTATGGCCCTTTTGGCGGCTCGACCAGACGTGTCCAGCTGTGTTAGAATTTGCCTCAGAGGCTGATCTGTGACCACTACGATGGGATGAGCTTCCATATATGGCCTGAATTTACTCGCCGCTACTACAGTGCCAGGATGACTTTCTCCATATTAGAATATCGCACCTCGAGTCCATGCAAAATCTTACTAACGAATTAGATCGTCCTATGCACATCATCCTGCTCCCTGAGCAGAGCTGCACTTGCAGCCTCATGACAGACTGCCAAATATATGTACCATACTTCTCCGTCACCTCGGCCAAGTAAGATTTTAGATCTTCAAAAGCTTGATGAAACTGTTCGTCCCACTGAAATGGGGTTTTCTTTTTTAAGATATGAAAGAAAGGAAGCGATTTCTCAGCAGACTTAGATAAAAATCTGCTCAAAGCGGCTATTCTGCCCGTGAACCGCTGAACTTCCTTGACTTTCGAGGTGGGTGGATAGTTTGCACGGCTTCAATCTTAGCAGGATTAGCTTGCACTCCTTCTTTCGAAACCATGTATCCCAAACATTTTCCAGTGCATACACTAAAGGAACATTTCTTTGGGTTCAACCTCATGCGCAAATTTCATAAAATAATAAAAACTTCTCTTAAATTCTGTATATACTGATCCAGAGTCCTGCTCTTGATGAGCATATCATCTATATATACTTCCACAATTTGCCCTATCTGTTCACTGAACAGAGCATTTACCAATCTTTGGTACGTTGCCCCTGCGTTCTTCAACCCAAACGGCATGCTAACATATAGTACGTGCCAGACTCTATGATGAAAAACGTTTTTTCTTGATCTTCTTTGGCCATAGTATCTGATGATACCCTTTGAAGACATCTAGAAAATCAAAAAATTCATGGCCTAGTGTGGAATCTACTAGTCTATCGATTTTCGACAAGGGGTCGCAATCTTTTGGGCATGCCTTGTTAAGGTCGGTCTAATCAATACACATTCTCCATGTTTGGTCTGGCTCGGGAACCACTACTAGATTAGCTAGCCAAACTAGATACAAAACCTCAATGATAAATTTTACCGCAAGGAGCTTCTTAACCTCCTCTGCGATTACTCGAATCCTCTACGGACAAAATTTCTCTTCTACTCCTTGATGGGATTCATGTGCAGGTCAACTTCTAGCTTGTGTTATGCTAAGGTTGATGGGATTCCTAGTAAATCCTCTGCGGTCCAAGCAAAGATTACCGCAAATTCTCTTAGCAAGTTTTAAAGTTGAGCCAGGAGGTCAGTGGGCATCCAAGTTCCAATCTTGATTGTGTTTTCAGGTCTAAGGAGGTCAAGAATGAAAACCTAGACGACATCGTCTGATTGGAGCCTCTCCTCGGTTGGAGGTACCAAATCATCAAGGTTGACCTGCTGCACTGTGTCCTCTTAGGTGGCAATGGCATAGAAGCTTTGAGCAACTTGTAAATCTCCTCTGGTCGTCACCACCCCAGTTGAAGACGGGAATCTCATGCTGATGTGTAGAGGCGATACCACCGCTTCTAATGAAATTAAGGCAGGCCTCCCTAAGAGAATGTTGTATGCCAAATTCTCCTTTATTACAACGAAATCTAGCCATAACAATCGATAAGCAGGGGGCCTTCCAAAGCTAACACTAAGGGTGACCAGACCTGCTCGCCGAATTGCCACACCAGTGAACCCATATAAAGGAGTCGAGACTGGTCTCATCAATGACTCCTACAGTCCTAACTGCCGATACACATTGTAGTACATCACATTTGCTGCTCTCTCGGTATCTACGTACGCACGACATACCTCAATTATATTGTCGGGAGCTAAATGAATACAAAGATCTATTATCAAACCTGTGTTGTTAGGCCCCAAAGGAATGGGATCCTTGGGACCATAAGTCAACTCATTGGTTAGCCTGGCCCTTTTTGAGGGGGCGGATGAGTCCCAGCTGAGCTAGATTCACCCCGAGTATCCTGTGATGCACCACCTACAATAGTGTATATAATGGATTAACCTGGGGCCGACCTACAACCCCAGACCTTCCATGATCTTCATCATCATCAAGCCTTGGTAGCCGAGGTTGCTCCTCTGATCGGCATTTATCCTGTTATGGACCTCGGCAAAAATCTAATCGATTGTGCAGGCGAGACCGTGGGTCATAAAATTGCTTTCTATAAGTTGCCATATAGCTTAGGCTATCTGCATACAATCTTCTGTGTCGTGCCCGATATCCCGGTGATAACGGCAGTATATATTAGGATCTCTCTTTTTCCTAGGGCCAAAATAAAGGTTTCGGTTCCTCCCGCAACCCTTCTTTTTCCATAACAGACAAGATCCTATCTTAGAGGCTAAGAGAGACAGACCATCTCTACCCTCTTTTCCTTGGCCGCCCATGCGATCAAACGCACTGCGCCGATCATGCTCTGCCCCCTTGCGCCGACCTTCTTTGGTCGAGCGAGGTCGGCTGTCTCGCCGAGCTTCTTGCTTGGCCTCTTTCTTCAACCTATCTGTCTCTTCCCCTCGCACAAATTGGTGGGTCTTTTCCAGGCACTCTATCAATGGTTTATGTCCCACATCGGCCCACTGGGAAAAGAGGCGACCGGATTGAAGGCCGCTTATAGAAGGAGCTACCGCAACCCCTTCATTCCGGTCCCCGACTTGCAGTGACTCATCAGAAAAACGCTGCATTTACTTAAGCACTGACTCCTCAGGACCCTTCCTCAAGTCATTAAATGTGAGGAGTTCTTGACAAATGGAGTGCTTGACACAAATTGTACTTTAAATTTTTACACCAGCTGTCGAAAAGGCCCCACCGACTGAGGTGGAAGCTCTTGAAACCATCTCCGAGCTTTTCCCCGCAAGTACATGGGAAAATTTTTACATCGCAATGGGTCAGGTACATTCTTCAGGCTCATAGCAGTCTGAAATTAGAAGAGATGATCCGTCGGGTCGGAGGTACCATCATAAGTATCCATCTTTGGCACCTTAAAGCTCTCCCGTGCTTTATATTCTGCAATATCCCAGGAGAAAGGACTTTCCTGAGCTACACGGGCATATTCTTGTTCAGGCCCGTCATTGCAGCTTTCCCGCAGATGGTGCTCCATTGCACGATGTAGTTTGCTTCTGAACGAGTGCGGCCTAGCACCCAAACGATGCTTGCCCAAGAGTATAGACTCAACTATTGGGGCCTGTGCATTGTCCCGCCTGGCATCAGCCATAAATCCTCCAGGAAGCCGGGAAGACTACTAATGTGAACCCTCCCTGCAATGCGTGAGAAAGTCTTTCTCCATTGCCTCAACTTCACGGCGTTTACCCTTAAGGCGTTCCACCATAGCTTCAAAAACACCTAAATTCTCGGCAACATACTTCATAGCTTTCTCACGCTCCTCATTGGTTACTTTGGGAGCGTTGTGCAAACGCTGTTCTGACTCCTTGGAGGCCTGCTCCAAAGGTCCAGGCAACACCTTTCTACGCCTACGAGGATCCCCCAATCCTTCCTGAGGGGTTCTAACCACGTGGATATAAATATATTCACTGGTATCTCAGAAAATAAGATGGTCGAAGCTTCAAGGCCCTTCCTCTAGCACCAAATGATGAAGTTGGATCTTCACCAAGGATCTGAGATTATCCGAAAGAGTAACACCGTCAAGCCTCCATTAAGAGATGATGATGACTCTCTTGTCGACCTGTGCAGAGAATACCGTTTGAGGACCCGGAGACTATGGTCCCGGGTAAGGCCCTCAGATGCTCAAGTCAGTTATGGGCATGATTAAGATAATATATCTAAGCTTGAAGAGTTTAGTGTTTCAGGTAAAACCTGGTCCTCTCTCGTTTGGTGGAGAAGATGGTCAAAGGATGGTGAAAATTCTGTATTGATTTGGACTTATCCTCTTTTTTCCTCGTTCCTTTGTTTTTATGTGTCAGAGCATCCAATGCATGATTTGATTATTGAACTTGTGACACGTGTTGGCCAGCGATGGTGATGTGTGCTTCTGCATGTTAGACATGTGATGCCAACTGTTTTAACGTTGTGCTCCGTCTGACACCTAGCAGGAGTCTGCTTATGTGTCCAGGTCGAGGTCAGCAGTGGCTTTCAAGAGTCTGCTTATGTGTTCATTGGCCGTACTTGTTTTGCAAGAATAAGGGGTGCATCTCTCCCCAAGTCACTCTAGAGGATTCTTTTGCTGACTTGGTTCCACTTGTCTTTTGTGCGTGCAGACTTGCTAAAAGACACTAGGATCCTCCCAACGAGCTAACGCCAAGAATTAGCCATGCGTGCTAAACATGTCAACATTGTGGCCGCTGTAGAAATTACGTCCTTCTAAGGAGAGGAAGATGACAAAGAGCCCCAGCAAGAACGCAAAAAGAAGATGATGTGAAGGGGTCGGAGCCGTAATACAGCTGCGATTCACATTGGAAGAATGGTTTGCACTGTCAAGATCTTCTGTGGCTAAAATGCTCTTAGCCATTGACGAGCCGGTCGCTGATGAGCAGGAGGATGCTTTCACCAAGGTGGAAAGCCAAAAGAACTCGGCACGGCACATCCGCTAAACAGATGTTTAGTGCTTCCTGTCCATGTGCAAAGTGGTCAAACACTTACCTTTGTTCAATTGACCGATGTGCTACACCAAAACATGGCTCTGGTAGGTTTCTATCATCCGCCATATATAATTAAGTCCACCTTCTCTACTTCTTCATCGATCAAGCCACTTTCCTTTGTCAAGGAGAAGCTCAATTCCTGGGTTGGATTTTTAATGAAGAAACAACGGCCTACAAGAACGTGGTATATGAGAAACGTTTTTATTCTGCGAGTGGAGGTGGGAGATGAGTGGCAAAAAATTTAGATGCAGGGAGGGAGCTTGAGGCGGAGATGGAAGCATGGAGGGGGGTTGACGGCAGAGATGGAGACATAAAGGGGGAGGGGTGGTGGAGATGGATATAGCAACAAGGCAAAGGGTTATTTTGGTAAATAATTTAGTTCCAAATGTCGGAACATATTTCCAGTGATGGAAGGGTGACAGAATCATGTAGGCTATGTTGTTTGGGTGATTTGAATCATCATTTAGACTAAAACAAATTGTAAGAAAACAAGTATAATGGCAAAACAAAATCTATTTGTTGCTTGTATTCCATTTTTCAATTATAGTACAAAATGAATTAGCAACGCTAAGCGCTACCTAGAAGATTATGCTAATCAAATCCACCAAGTATGGTAAGGATAACCACACAATAAATCAAATCAATAAATCAATCTGAGATAAAGATATGTACAAAATCAAATCAGATAATCTTCAGTCAAATCCCGTGAATTCTAAGATAGCACTTAGCAGCTCTACAGGTCAGCTCAGCAAAGGTCAGGTCAGCTCGGCAAAGGTCAAATCAGCTCTGGACTTCAGCTCAGCTCGACAATCTTAATACCCCCCTCAAGTTGGCACGTGGAGATCTAAAACGTTCAACTTAGAAAACAAAAAAGCGAAATTCATGAGTGCCAAGAGATTTAGTAAGTAGATCGGCAAGTTGATGGGTTGTGGATACATGCAGAGGACGAACTTGTCCGGCTGAAATGGCATCACAGAGAAAATGACAATCAACCTCGATGTGCTTGGTTTGCTCATGAGCAACCAGATTCTGTGCGAGGTGTAATATAGATTGGATGTCTGTGTAAAGAGTAACAGGTTCCTTATGTAAAATGCCAAGCAAATGAAGCAGTCCAAGGAGCCACTTGAGTTCATAACAAGTGTAGGCCATGGCTCCATATTCTGCCTCGGTGGAAGATCACGACACAGTAGGTTGTTTCTTGGTTGTCTAAGAAATTGGCGCAGAGCCGAGCTTAATGAAGTATGCGGTGGAAGACCATCATGTGAGTGAGCAGCTCTCCCAATCCAAGTCACAGTAGGCAGTGAGATGAAAATCACTCGAGGAAGGCAAAAAAAAGGCCTTGACCAGGATTACCTTTCAAATAACGAAAAACCTTCAGAGCAGCATTTCAAAGATCAAGCCGCGGTGTTTGCATGAACAGAGCCAAGACGTGAACTGCATAAGAGAGTTCAGAACATGTGACAGAGAGGTTGACAAGACGGCCAACAAGCCGTCGACACGGTAAAGGATCGTCCAAGACTGGGCTGTCGGAGCTGGGGAGATGATGTTGCTGCTCGAGAGGGGTAGGAGATGGTTTTGCTGCAAGCAGACCATAGTCAGAAAGAATGGCAAGTGCATACTTTCTATGGGAGATAAATAATCTAGCTCGGCTACGAGCAACTTTGAGACCGAGGAAATACTTTAGTGGGCCTAGGTCTTTCATATGAAAACAACGACTAAGGTACTGTTTGAGCTGGACTATTGCGCTGGGATCATTCCCTACGATGATCAAATCATCAACGTACACTAACAGGAAAAGCTGAACTTGATCGTGAGTGTAGGAGTAGTCAGAGTGTGATTGAGCAAAACCATAAGCACGTAACGCATCAGAAAACTTGCGAACCAACAACGTGGAGCTTGCTTGAGTCCATACAGTGATTTTTGTAGTCGGCAGACCTGATTGGAGTTTGTAGGTGCAAAGACAGGTGGAGGCTTCATGTACACTTCTTCATCTAGATCACCGTGAAGAAAGGCATTGCGAACATCCATCTGACACATGGAAAGGTTGTGCGCTGCAGTAATAACTAGAAGAACCCGGACAATAACCATTTTGGCAGTGGGAGCGAAGGTCTCGTTGTAATCAATGCCTTCAACTTAGCGGTTGCCATGAACAACGAACCGAGCTTTGTACATTTCAGCGCTGCCATCTGAGTTGTATTTAATCTTGTATATTCATTTACATCCGATAGCATGTTTGCCTGAAGGCAGGGACTCAAGCGTCCAAGTATGATTGTCTTCTCGAGCATGGATCTCCTCTTGCATTGCGGCCTGCCATCGAGCATCCTGTACTGCTTGTGAATAAGACTGAGGCTCTGCAGATACAGTAAGTGCAGCAAGAAAAGCCCGATGTGCCGGGGAAAATTTTGAGGTAATAATTGTAAATAGAGTAAGGAGTACCTGAGGATCAGGACAGAGGAGGAGAAGAGGTCAAGGGGCTATACCGTGCGACGTTCATATCATACTCAGCAAAATGATGTGGAGTTTTCTTCAAACGATGACCTCGGCCAAGAGGAGATGAGGTGGTCTGTGGCTTATTCAGATGTTGAGATGAATCTGCGGGCAGCTCGGATGATGATTCTTGGGCGTGTACAGTAGGAAACTCAGCAATGGGCAGAGATAGAATGGAGCTTAGGTCGGCCGTAGGTGGAGGTAGGGGAAGGTCGACCAAACTGGGTAGTTCATCATAATCCTGGGAAGGAACAGTCGGCGGAAGAGGCGGGTCCAGATGATTAGAGGAGGAAAAGGGAAAGGTGTTTTCAATAAAGGTTACATTGCGTGAAGTGAAAAGTGTAGGGGTTGTGAGGTCATACAAGTTCCATCCTTTGGTGCTGGAAGGGTAACCCATGAAGACACATTTACGGCTACGTGTTTGGAATTTTTCGCCATGATGCTGATCATTATGAGCATAACAAAGACTGCCAAAGACACAGAGATGCGTACAGTCAGGAGGTTTTCCAAATAGAAGTTCATAAGGTGTTTTACCATCAAGTAAGGGTGTTAGTCTACGATTAATGAGATATGTGCAGTGAGAATGCATTCTCCTCAGAAGTAAATAGCTAAATTAGCTTGGAAACGTAGGGCGGAAGCAACATTGAGAATATGGCGATGCTTGCGTTCTACTCGGCCGTTTTGTTGAGTGGTGTTCCGTATAGAAGTTTGATGCAAAAGTCCATGCTCGGAAAAGAAAGACAAAGGGGTAAGAACTTCGAGCCATTATAAATTCGAAAGGTTTTTTATTGTTTTGTTGAATGGGTACTGATCATAGAAATTTCGAACAATTGATGGTACTCTATCTTTGGTTTTAAGTAGGTACAACCATACTGCCCACGATTTGTCATCCACTAAAGTTAGAAAATAAGATGCCCCACAAGATTTTTTTTCACGATATGGTCTTCACAAGTCGCAGTGAATTAATTCAAAACATTTGTCGTCTATTGAATAACTCAAATCAAAGGGCCTTTTAGTTTTTTAAGCCCGAAAACATACATTGCAAATAGAATTGGAATCAGATATCATTAGAGAAACGACGTCACGTAGCAACCGCATTACACTAGGGGAAGGATGACCAAGTCGATTGTGCCAGGTCACTGCATCCAGTGTAACTTCTACAGCACAAGTCTGAACAGGTGGTTGGACATGCAATCTGTACAGCCCATCGGCCTTTTTACCCACTCCAGTCCTCATCCTGGTATTTCGATCCTGTATTACACAACCATCATTAGTAAATAAAACAGTCCGAGTTCCACCACTCAACAATTGAGAAATTGATAACAGATTGTAATTTAAATGAGGCACAAATAGCACGTCGTCAAGTGCAAGGTCAGCATTCATTCGGATTTGCCCTTGCTGGAACGCATCTGTTTTAGCTCCATTAGGCATGCGTACAGTGCAAGTTTGCGTAAATGTACAGTTGTGGAGAAGATTTAAGTCACCCCGTCATGTGATGAGTTGCTCCTGAATCAATGATCCAACAAGAGTTAGAACACTCACCACTTAGGCGCTCATTGTGGGAGAGTTTTCGTGCATTAAGTACTTCAATCACAACATCAAGCTCGGCCTTAGTCAGCTCAGCAAGTGTGTTTTTTACCGAAGCAGAAACGTCACTTGGATGCTTCAGTGAAGCAGCTGGTTTTGGCCGAGCAGACATTCTGGAGGTCTGCCCCTTGGGCCGAGCAGATCCTTTGGGGCGATCACCCCACCAATCTGGATAACCTATAAGTTAGAAACAACCACTTACCTCGTGTCCTTTGCGTTGACAGTGTGTACAGACGACATTGGGCTTCGGGAGCCGCAGGACTGCCTTCGTCTTGGTCACGACAAATGCCGCTGATTCAGGCTGGGTCTCCACATTTGCTTGGCTGAGACTCTCCTCTTGAACCACCATGTGATAGGATTGATTCAAGGATGGAAGAGGCTCTTGGTTCAGGATAGAAGAGCGTACCACATGATACACCTCGTCCAGTCCCATGAGAAAATGATGAAGTTGATCCATTTTCATGCGTCGGGCAATGAGTTTGTGCAGATCACTGGTGTAGTTTGTACAATTGCACATAGGTGGAGAATCATAGTCCTTAAGTTCATCCCACAACTTTTTCAGTTTCCCATAGTAAACCATAACGGAGTCCCCATTTTGTTTGCAGTTTGCGAGTACTTGCTTCAATTGCTGTACTCGAGAAGCATTCATCACAGAAAATCTTTGCTTGATGTCATCCCACAATTCCTTGGTCTCCTCAACATAAGAAATTGTGGATCGTAGACTTGGTTCTATTGTATTTACAATCCAAGTCACGATCATAGAATTAACTGGTTCCCAGTCTGTCGCAACAAGCAATTCCTCGTTGAGTTTCCGTACTAAGCCATCCAGAAAACCAAATTTCCGTCAGGAAAGAAGCGATCCTCTGATCGCTCGTGCCCACTCTTCATAATTGGTTCCTGTCAATTATACGGAAGTAACAAGTAATCCCAGATGTTCTCTAGAGTGGAGATCATATGGCGATATAGTTTTCTTTGTTTATGAGGTTCCGATTGCCATTATGATATGTGGTTATAGATGGTGGAGCAGTGGCTCTGGTACCATGTAAAAAAAACAAGTATAATGGCAAAACGAAATCTATCCATTGGTTGTATTCCATTGTTCAATTTATTACAAAATGAATCAGTAAAGCTAAGCGCTACCTAGAAGATTATGCTCATCAAATCCGCCAAGTATGGTAAGGATAACTAAACAATAAATCAAATCAATAAATCAAATCTGAGATAAAGATATGTACAAAATCAAATCAAATAATCTTCAGTCAAATCCCGTGAATTCTGAGATAGCTGGTAGCTCGGCAGGTCAATGTTGAGAAATATGTTTGGATAATTTTCAAAGTCATGATTTTAAGTGGTGAATGCATAAAAATGTCACACACGGTGTTATAAATGATAAAAAGTTGAAAAAGTTGAGAAAAATGGCATCGATCTCTCAGGTTGTTGCACTTCGATCGATCGATAGGGCAGAGAAAATTCAAGACCTTACTTTGAGGCATCGATCTCTAAACCTAAGACACATCGATCGATTGATGTACATCGAACCCTAACTTCGATCAATCTATGTAAGTCAGAGACAAACTCTGAAACTCACTGTGAGACATCGATCTCTGAAGCCGAGGCACTTCGATGGATCGATGTCTAGGGTTTTTATTAATATTTTTCTAAAATGTGATAAAGTGGTTGTTTTCATTTGTACATGATTTGTATATGTTCATTATGTTGATATGATGTACTTTTGATGATTATAAATGTCTTGTGACAAATATGCCTTGAAAGTTTCTACAACTTACCAAAAATGACAAAATTGGTATTTTGAGTTTTGTAGGAACTTGATATGGTGAAAATATTTCAAGGACTTATTCTATCTTATTTATCATAACAAAGATGTTATTATATCTATTTCTGACCATCCGGGTCATTTTTGGAGTTTTCTCTCACTAGGGGCATTTTGGTCATTTTACCTCTGAGGGCAGTTTCGGTATTTTTACTCAAGAAATCTCTTGAGTATATTATCATCTTCATTCTGGAGTTGATTTATAATTATCTTGAAGATTATTTGGTGGTTTTCTATTATTTTTCTCAATTGATGATATTATCGACAGTAGCGGGATATGTGACGAGTTGTGATGTCACATTCTATTTTTTTTCTTGAAGAACTTCTTCTATATGTTATTGGAGGATATTAATAATTATTTTGCAGAGAATTTAAAGGTGTTAAAGGTGTGAAATTGATCACAACATACAAGAAGAAAAGTGGGAATTTTGGTGTTATATGTTGACATAATCTTGTCAACTATTATTTGTTGAATTCTTCTTCAAAAATCTGAGTTGATATACATATATACAGCCTCAAAAACGTGTATATAGAGGTGAAAATAATGGTGTAATCAATTTATAACTTGATGACAAGTGGACCAACCAAAAAGAAGCTAGTTGGCAAAATTTCCAACTTGGTAACATTTGAAATAGTAGCCAACGGCTACATTGAAGAAAAGGGCTAAATTGTTCAACATTTTCAGCCATCACATGCCTATTATCTTGCCAAGGAGTTGAGGTTTTGTTGGTGGCATTATCCTTTCGTATTATTTCGACTTTTCAAGCAAATTCCAAGTCACTTTTCTAGTCAAAATTTCGGCCAATATGTGTACAAAGGTGGACCAATTGTGTTGTTTCACTTTGCCAAGTGTACAAGGTGTTTATGTGGTCAACCAATGATGTGAAGACACTTAAGTATTGATGATAAAGATGGTGACACATAAGAGTTCTTATCTTCAAGAGCCATTTCACACTATAAATAGGAGGCAAAGGTGAAGAAGAAGAACACACACTTGAAAAGCAAAAGTTGAATTGTCTTGCTATCTTCTTCTCTTCATTCTTGTTTCATTATTTGTAGCCAAGGTGTTCTTGTGATATTTTTTGTAGAGCTACAAGCCTCTTGTGTCTTATTTGTAAGATTGATTAGTCAAATCCATAAGGCTACATCAATAGGTGATAGAGGTGTTTCAACCAAGAGTTGCATAGGGTGTACATCCAAGTCTTGAATAGGGTTGGTGTTAAACCGAAGGATCAAGGTTGGTTCTTTTTGTAATTTGGTTCATACCATATTGAAATCCAAGGAAAGTTGTTCCTTGGGACTGGAATAGGTCACATTGACCGAATCATGATAAATCCTTGAGTTTCTTGTCTTCTTTACATTTTTCTGTTTTCTGCCCTTTTTCACTGCAGATTTCACACAATTTCTTACGTTTTGAAAAAATAGATAAACACTTACAAAATTTCTGAATTTTGGGTAGTTATACTTCAGACTGTTATCTTTCATTTGCAACAAGAATCACTTGATTTGAGCAAGGAAAAGTTAGGCTTTCAGTCGTTGCAGGATAATTGCTCTAATCTGGCAGCAATCTGACCAGTTTTGAGAAAACTTGCATTCTGTTTTAACCAAGAATTGTTTAAGGTCAGGGCCTTTTGAAAACATAAATTAGACATCCTAAAGAGTGTTTTGACATAAAGATAAACCTTTTTGGTTGAGTATCCAAAGAGAAACACGTTTTCCGATTTCAGCAACATTCTGTCCAATTCTGTCCAGATTGACCATCTGAATTTTGTTATTTGTTTGAAGGGTCACAAAATCTTATTTTTATCTGATTTTTGGATAGAGTCTTCTCAAGACATTGAAGTTAAGTTCTGAAAATTTTCATAATTTTTGGAGTTGTGTATACTGATTTTTGAATTTTCTTAAATACGAGTTATGAATCTGAGGTGGTCTCAGATTCTATTTTCAAAGGGGATTTTAATCAAGGGTAGTAGTGTAATTTCTGCTAACTACTATCCACCCCCACTAGTGGTATTTATTGCAGGTGCACGGTCCAACAAGTGGTATCAGAGCCAGGTCAGCACCACTCTAAGAAGCAAGATTCAACACAATACGAACAAGACAAGGCCAAGAAACAACAATTCAAAGTAGTCTGCTAATCTCAAATCAAAGGTACATACAACGACTATTTTTTTCTCACAAAGGTGAGTTGGAAGGTATGTCTACACAACGTCCTCCTCTTTTCGATGGTAATTATTGCGTTCATTGGAGACTAAGGATGAGGCTGTTCTTAATGGCTATAGACATCGATTTATGGTCTATAGTTGAAGATGGGCCATACATTCCAATGAAAATTGTACAAGTTAGTGGAGTCATACAAGAAGTAGAAAAATATAAAAGTGAATGGTCTTCCGAAGATAAAAAGAAAATGTCCATGAATTCTAAGGCTATGCAAATATTGTTAAACGGGCTAACGAATTTTGAAGCAGGATATGTTTCAAATTGCACACAGAATTAAAGCATGAAGGTAATAGTGGTGTAAAAGAGTCAAAAAGAAGCATGATTATGTCTGAGCTTGAATCTTTCATGTTGTCGAACCAATCTATAACATCTGTGGATTTGAGGATTACTAACATTTTCAATGCCCTTGAAGCTTTAGGAAAATCATTTACCAACAACGAGAAGGTTCAAGGTGCTGCGGCGAAGCCTTCCTACTGAATGGGATCCTAAAGTCACGGCAATTGAAGAAACGAAATCAATCACTAAAATGGATGAATTGATCGGTTCACTTAGAGTTTACGAGGTAAAACTGAACCAACGAAAGTCCGAATCATCTAAATCATCCGGTAAGTCTATTGCTTTCAAATCAACTGAGTCACATACAAATAATGATGATAGCAATATTGATAATGAATTAGACAATGATTTAATATTAGTAGCTAGAAAACTTAGAAAGTTTTTCAAACGACCAAATAGAAATGGAACACAATCTTCTTCTACTTCTTCTCAACCTAAGAAAAACTCTAATAACAAGTGGTACAATAAAGAGTTAAAATGCTACGAATGGGTCAAAAAGGACATATCTCATATGATTACCCAACAAAGAAAAAAATAATAATAACAACAATAATAAACAAGTTAAGGACAAGGAGGCACAAAAGACTAAGACAAAGGAGTCCAAGTCAAGAAGAGACAAACGAGCAATGAAGGCAAGCACGTGGAGCGACTCGTCCGACTCAGAATCTGACACCGAGGAGGCTCAAGTCTGCTTTGTATCCAATGAGGAAAATCGCAAGAAATGCAAGAAGGAGGCTAGTCAAAGAAGCTAAAAACCAAATGATTTTTAGACAGTGGATGTTCAAGGCATATAACGGGCAACCCAAAACTATTCACCGAGTTGGAACATATTGAAAATGGAGGAAAGATGACATTTGGTGACAACAACAAAGGAAAGTTGTTGGAAATGGAACAATCGGAGACCCTAACACATTTCAAATACGAAATGTGTTGTTAGTAAGAAATCTTTCTTATAATTTATTAAGCATTTCACAACTTATAGATTCCGGTTATTATATTTCTTTTCTCCCTGATTCTTGTGATATAACAAATGAAAAAGAGAAACTGTATTAAAAGAAAATAGGGATGGTAACATCTACACACTATCACTAAATAACATGATAGATGCTAAGGTTAGGTGTTTAATATCACATGACTTAGATATAAATTTATGGCATAGACGACTATGCCATATAGGAATTTCAACTATTGAAAAGTTATCTAAGAAGAATTTAATTAGAGGCATGCCTTAGTTAGACTTAGATAATTTTCAATGTTGTGAAACTTGTATTAAAGGAAAACATATTAAATAAACATTAAAACTAAAACATGAACTGAGTACTAGTCATGTATTAGAATTGCTTCACTTAGACTTATTTGGTCCAAGTAGGACAAGAAGTCTAGGTGAACACTACTATGTGTGTGTCATAGTAGATGATTATTCACGATACACATGGACATTGTTCTTAACATACAAAGAGGAGGCTCCATTGGCAATTGAAACTCTTATCAAGCAACTCGAAAATCTTTACGAAAAAAATGTTAAACAAATTAGAAGTGATAGAGGTGGAGAATTTAAAAACAAAGATGTAATCAAGTTTTGTGAACTACATGGAATAAAACATGAATTCTCACCACCAAGAACACCATAACTCAATGGAGTTGTTGAACGTAAAAATAGAACAATTCAAGAAATTGCTAGGACAATGTTGTGTGAAAACAAAGTACCAAAATATTTATGGGCTAAAGCTGTTAGTTGTGCATGTTATATAATAACTAGGCTTTCTATTAGAAAGAAATTAAATAAAACACTTTACAAATTGTTAAACAATAGACAACCTAAGGTAGATTATCTTAGAGATTTCAGTTGTAAGTGTTTTGTGTTGGACACTAAGGATAATCTAAATAAGTTTGAACAGAAGTCTATTGAATGCATATTTGTTGGTTATTCAACTAATTCAAGAGCATATAGGTGTTACAATCCTGCATCTAGAAAAATAATTGAATCTATACATGTGAAATTCAATGAAAATGTATGCTTTGAAGTTAGTGAGAAAACTCAACATAAACAAGAAAATAATGTTGAAAATATGTTTGATGATGATGATGTATTACTTGAGCCTGTACTTGATCATCTATAACCAACTCCCCCTGAACAAGATATGCATGAACCCTTAGATGAAATAAATGAAGAAATTTTGCAATTGGAAGATAATACAACTAACTTACAAGATGCTCCAATTGTATACGACAATGTTCACACTAATGAAACATTTGAACAAGATGAGGGTGAACCTAGTCAACCTAGGAATTGGTGGCTTATAAAAGATAAACATAAACACCCTAAAGAGTTAATCATTGGAGATTCAAGTGTTGGGGTTAGAACATGTAGAAACATAAGTCAACCTGAAGGACATAGCTTAATCTCACACTTAGAACCTAAGAATGTTAAGGAAGCTTTAGATGATATATCATGGATAGATGCCATGTATGAGGAATTGAATCAATTTACAAGGAACAACGTGTGGGACTTAGTATCTAAACTTGAAACCAAGTCTATAATAGGAATGAAATAGGTATTTAGGAATAAAATGGATGAACAAGGAAATATTACAAGAAATAAGGCTAGGCTAGTCGCACAAGATTATAATCAACAAGAAGGAATAGATTATGAAGAAACCTTTCCACCCGTTGCACGACTAGAAGCAATTAGATTGTTACTTGCGATTGCAAGTCTAACAATATTAAACTCTTCTAAATAGATGCCAAGAGTGCGTTCTTGAATGGATACATCCAAGAAGAAGTTTTTGTCAAACAACCCCCTGGATTCGAATATCCAAAAAATCCTAACCATGTTTACCAGCTTAAGAAAGGTCTATATGTCTTGAAACAAGCTCCAAGAGCTTGGTATGATAGATATGCAAACTTTCTTATTGCAAATAATTATCAAAGGGAGACCGTAGACAACACATTATTCCTAAGAAGAAAATATGATGACTTGTTAATAGTTCAAATATACATAGATAATATAATCTTTGGTTCAACCAACCCTACCTTAGTAAAGGACTTCAAAGAATGTATGAAGTCAGAATTTGAAATATCAATGGTAGGAGAATTGAACTATTTCTTAGGGCTTCAAATCAAACAAACCCCTCAAGGAATCCACATTAGCCAACTTAAGTATGTCAATGATATGATTAAGAAGTTTGGATTTGAAGAGTTGAAACCAACACCTACCCCCATGAGTGTTAGCACCAAACTAGATAAGGATGAAAATGGCAAATCTTTTGATGACACACTTTATAGGTATATGATTGGGTCATTGTTATATTTAACCGCGTCAAGACCTGATATCATGTTTACTGTGTGTATGTGTGCTAGGTTTCAATCATGTCCTAAGGTATCTCATTACAATGCGGTGAAGAAAATATTTAGATATCTTAAACACACACCTCACTTAGGACTTTGGTATGATAAATGCTAATTTGGAATTATACGCATATAGTGATACTGATTAAATGGTTGCAAACTAGATAGAAAATCCACAAGCGGAACTTGTCAATTTATAGGAACCAACTTGATCTCTTGGTTTTCTAAAAAGCAAGCTAGTGTAGCTCTCTTTCCCACCGAAGCCGAATATATAGCCTTAAGCTTATGCACTACCCAAATACTTTGGCTGAAACACCAACTTAGTAATTTTGGCATTAAAATGAATAAGATTGCAATTTTCTGCAATAGCACAAGTGCGATCAATCTTTCTTGGAATCCAGTACTTCATTCTAAGGCCAAACACATTGAGGTAAGATACCATTTCCTTCGAGGTCATGTTCAAAGTGAGGATATAGTTATAAATCATGTAAGAACTAATCATAAAATAGCTGACATCTTCACCAAACCCCTTAATCAAGCCACTTTTGAAAACTTACGAGCCAAGTTAAATATGATGACTTATGATACAATTGTGTAATTCTATCGTTTGCATGATTTGCAAAATAAAGGGGAGATAGAATAAGGACATGATTTTAGTTTGGTAAGTCATGATTTTAGATTTTAGTTTGGTACGTCATGATTTTAGTTGGTAAGTAATGATTTGGAGATTTGAGTTGAATAATGTGTTTCAATTGGTATAAGTTTTAGTCATAGGTTAAGAGGGAGAGTATGAGTTGAGGGGGAGCATATGAGCATATATGTCAAAAACATGAGATTTGAAAGTTTAAAAACAATTAGAATTGATGAAACAATTGATGATTGGTGAGGTTTTCAAAACAATTCAATTGGTATAAAATTGGTAGATATGTTAAATAATTGTTAAAGAGTTGTGACATTAAAATCATGTTAAGTTATTTTGAAAATCATCCAAAAGGGGGAGAATGTTGAGAAATATGTTTGGATAATTTTCAAAGTCGTGATTTTAAGTGGTGAATGCATAAAAATGTCACACATGGTGTTATAAATGATTAAAAGTTGAAAAAGTTGAAAAAAATGACATCGATCTCTCAGGTTGTTGCACTTTGATTAATCGATGTACTTCGATCCCTCACATCGATCAATCCATGTAAGGCAGAGAAAATTCAAGACCTTACTGTGAGACATCGATCTCTAAACCTCAGACACATCGATCGATCCATATACATCGATCCCTAACTTCGATCGATCGATGTAAGTCAGAGACATAACTCTGAAACTCACTGTGAGACACGATCTCTGAAGCTGAGGCACTTCGATGGATTGATGTCTAGGGTTTTTAGAAATATTTTTCTAAAATGTGATAAAGTGGTTGTTTTCATTGTACATGATTCGTTTATGTTCATTATGTTGATATTATGTACTTTTGATGATTATAAATGTCTTGTGACTAATGTGTCTTGGAAGTTTCTACAACTTACCAAAAAAGACAAAATTGGTATTTTGAGTTTTTTAGGAACATGATATGGTTAAAATATTTCAAGGACTTATTCTCATCTTATTTATCATGATAAAGATGTTATTATATCTATTTCTAACTAGCCGGGCCATTCTAGAGTTTTCTCTCACCAGGGACATTTTGGTCATTTTACATTTGAGGACAGTTTTGGTATTTTTACTTAAGGAATATCTTGAGTATATTATTCGCTTCATTCTGGAGTTGATTTATAATTATCTTGAAGATTATTTGGTGGTTTTCTATTATTTTTCTCAATTGATGATATTATCGACATTAGCGGGATATGTGACGAGTTGTGATGTCACATTCTATTTTTTTCCTTGAAGAACTTCTTCTATATGTTATTGGAGGATATTAATAATTATTTTGCAGAGAATTTAAAGGTGTTAAAGGTGTGAAATTTATCACAACATACAAGAAGAAAAAGTGGGAATTTTGGTGTTATATATTGACATAATCTTGTCAACT
The DNA here is from genome assembly GCA_036186865.1 of Eustoma russellianum. Taxonomy (NCBI): domain Eukaryota; kingdom Viridiplantae; phylum Streptophyta; class Magnoliopsida; order Gentianales; family Gentianaceae; genus Eustoma; species Eustoma russellianum. Next base: position 15,940,107 of record AP025071.1, read on the forward strand.
ATTATTTGTTGATTTCTTCTTCAAAAATCTGAGTTGATATACATATATACAGCCTCAAAAACGTGTATATATAGGTGAAAATGATGATGTAGTCATTTTATGACTTGGTGACAAGTGGATCAACCAAAAAGAAGCTAGTTGGCAAAATTGCCAACTTGGAAACATTTGAAGTAGTAGCCAATGGCTACATGGAAGAAAAGGGCTAAATTGTTCAAACTTTTCAGCCATCACATGCCTATTATCTTGCCAAGGAGTTGAGATTTTGTTGGTGGTATTATCCTTTAGTATTATCTCTACTTTTCAATTCTAGTCAAAATTTTGGCCAACATGTGTACAAAGGTGGACCAATTATGTTGTTTCATTTTGCCAAGTGTACAAGGTGTTTATGTGGCCAACCAATGATGTGAAGACACTTAAGCATTGATGATGAAGATGGTGACACATAAGAGTTATTATCTTCAAGAGCCATTTCACACTATAAATAGGAGGCAAAGATGAAGAAGAAGAACACACACTTGAAAAGCAAAAGTTGAATTGTCTTGATATCTTCTTCTTTTCATTCTTGATTCATTCTTTAAAGTCAAGGTGTTCTTGTGATATTTGTTGTAGATCTGCAAGCCTCTTGTGTCTTATTTGTAAGATTGATTAACCAAATCTATAAGGCTACATCAATAGGTGATAGAGGTGTTGCAACCAAGAGTTGCATAGAGGTGTACATCTAAGTCTTGAATAGGATTGATATTTAACCCAAGGATCAAGCTTGGTTCTTGTTGTAATTTGGTTCATACCATAGTGAAATCCAAGGAAAGGTGTTCCTTGGGACTGGAGTAGGTCACATTGACCAAACCAGGATAAATCTTTGGTGTTCTTGTCTTCTTTACATTTTTCTGTTTTTTGCCCGTTTTTCACTGCCGATTTTACACAATTTCTTACGTTTTGAAAAAATAGATGAACACTTTCAAAATAAGTGATTTTTGGCGGAGTTATACTTCAAACTGTTATGTTTCATTTGCAATAAAAATCACTTGATTTGAGAAAGGGAAAGTTAGTCTTTTAGTCGTTGCAAAATAATTGCTCCAATTTAGATGTAATCTGACTAGTTTTGAGAAAACTTGAATTCTATTTTAACCAAGAATTGTTTAAGGTCAGGACCTTTTGAAAACATAAACTAGACATCCTAAGGAGTGTTTTGACATAAAGATCAACTTTTTTGGTTGAGTAGTCAAAGAGAAACATGTTTTCCAATTTCAGCAACATTCTGTCCAATTCTGTCCAGATTGACCATCTGAATCTTTTTATTTGTTTGAAGGACCAACGATCTTATTTTTATCTGATTTTTGAACAGAGGCTTGTCAAGACATTGAATTTAAGTTTTGGAAATTTTCATAATTTTTGGAGTTGTGTACACTGATTTTTGAATTTTTTTAAAAACGGGTTCTGAATCTGAGGTGGTCTCAGATTCTGTTTTCAAAGGGGATTTTAATCAAGGGTAGTAGTGTAATTTCCGCTAACCACTATTCACCCCTCTTCTAGTGGTGTTTATTGCAGGTGCACGGTCCAACCGTCAACTCGGTAAAGGTCAGGTCAGATCAGCTCATGACTTCAGCTCAGCTCGGCAATCTTAATACAAATTTATATAAAAATTTAAGGTTTTTCTTGTTTGTTTTAACGTTTTTACAATGAGAAATCAATTTATATCATACAAAGTAATGATAGTATTTTACAAAAGCTAATAACCTTATACAAAATAACGTATTACAGTTATGAAAACAAGGAACGTGTTGAACATTTTATACTAATTATGTTTGGTATCATTATGTCGAATATACTGAACCAAATAACATAATCCGAGAGTTAATCATTTTTGTTTATCCAAATTTTCTTCAATTATTTTACAATATATTCAATTTTAAAATTACTGTATTTATCCAAATCTTATGAATTTGTTGTACTAAATGTCTACTTCTTATGGCTAGCAATTATTTGACAACTAAAATAGGTTTAATGCAATAAAATAAAAAATTTTGTATAAAAACTATATATTAAAAGGTTTAAATGTTTCATACAACAACTTAAAAATATTTATAAAAATGAAATTCGCTCTATACTCTAATTATCATTTTAAATAAGATGTTTTGTCATGATTTTCCTCCATTCCCCATAGTTAGCTGTTTGCTAGACAAATGACCCTACGGTGGAAATAAACAAACATATCAAGTGAATCAGGTACACATATTAATAAAAAAAGAAGTGATACAGATCATGGTAAGTCTTGTAAAATGAACTGTCTTTTATTGGAAGAAATTGTCAACATAAATACCAAATAAACTATGTTTTTGGAGTATGATTTGCTTTTTTTTTTTTGAATTTGTTAATTTTATGTCAGGTATAGGAACAGCTCTTCGTTTTCTTTCAAACCGGTCTAAGCTCTCGTGGATTCTCTCATTTCAATATTTATTTTTATTTTGTATTCATAGTGTATGTACACAAGTTTAACGAATGTTACATTTAGTATTCATATGTTCTGAATTTAGGATGTGTATCTATATGTTGTTCAATATGTTACAATTAATATTTATTTTAAGACATCAAGATACAATGCAGATATGTAAGACCTAGTGTGTAAATCATAACAATATGTTTGATCATCATCATCATCCGCGTACCCAGTATATTCCAACGACAACAAAAGCTATCGTTAGAGTCTGGGGAGGGTAAGTTGTGGGCAAACAATACCTCTGTCCCAAGGGATTGAGAGTCTGCTTCCAGTGAAATCCCCGGTTCTATATGTACCTGCATAAATGACATAATAATAGAGATATGATGTGCTAGTGTGTTAGTGAGGGAATTCAAAAAATATCAAGAAGAGGCTTTCGATATTAAAATACACATAACGTGTATATGTACATGTAATGCAAAACAACGGTAAAACATAAACAAACAAGTATAAAATCAACCTGAAGTTGATGTAGTCAAAAAATATGTATTGTTACACATGGGTAGCATGTAAATACACGTCGCCAAATCAGAAAACGTAGACGGTAGATGTAACATTCATCAAAGATTGCTTTTGGGTTAGAATATATAATCATTTATTCCAATATGTTAAACTCCAACCGTGCATCATATGCATAAGACAATTAAAAAAAACAAAATAGTCTGAAAAGGCTGCTGCTAATATATCTTCCGGGAGGAGAGAGAAAAAAATATAAAATATATAAATAAAATAAAAGAAAAAGAAACATGTTCATTCTGTTATAAAAAGGACATCTATCAATGGAACGAGTGCAAATTAGAAAGCAAAGGATACCAAAATCTGAGAAGCTAAAAAGAGATGGTGGATATGAAGCCGTTGATACGATATGTATGTTTATGTTTTTTGCTGAGTGTGAGTTTGATTGCAGAAAGATGCTCAGCAGAAATTGGAGAACAAGCATTAGCACAAATAGCCATTCACAAGACTGTTGCTGCTTTCACGGATTCTGCCTCCATTACTGCATGTCCTCATCTTCTTTGTGTTACTGTAAGTCCATCCTCTTTTTTTATCTTTATTTTACTTCACATGAGTAATTCTTTGGTCCCTAGACCAGGATTTGAGTTCGAATTATCTTCTAATTTTTTTTTTCTGTTATAAAAAAAGTGTATGTAATTTTAGCAAAACCAACACGATGTTTTTCAAACTGACAAAGGGAAGTCGATGTCTTTCCGGGACGACCAAAGAATTACTCAGTTCACATGTTCTTATGTTTCCTCGTTCTTCCAGAGGATAACATTTTTTTTTTTGGCATAAAAAAAATAAGTGTTCTTCCAGAGAAGAACATTGATAACCCTTTTTCTTTTAACTTTTTTTTCATTGGTTAGGTGAGGACCCATTTGGTAGGGGGGTGGTTGTTTTTTGTGGGAGGAATAGCTTCTGTGTTTTGTTTGCTTTGCTGGAGATACTGGGAACCAATGCATGTTCCAAAATATCCTGACTGGCCTGAATTTTTTAATTAAATATCTTCTTCATGCATGGAATATCGCTTATATTTTTAACGGAGGCCAGACACACTCTTCTATAATTTAAATATGTCTATAATTTTAAAATATGATAGAATAAAACAAAATGACTCTCTAAATTGGATGTAATTTTTGACGCAATTTTATTATCAGTCATCCGAAAACAATCAATGTGTGCTTTCAACGCATTGGTAAGGTTGTTTACATCCAATCTTATTTATCTCACTATAGACGAAAACTTTTAAAACAATGAGGTAATATTGTTATTATTGTTTTCCTTCAGACATGGAATATGCCCTTCTCTATAAGACGAATCCATCAATTTTGTCTTTGTATAGTTATATCTAAAGTAATTAAATTTTTAAACCAAAAAACAAACAAACAAACGAAAAAGATCATTCCAACTTACGGGAGTTGGGTGTAGATTGAATGTGGAATGATTTTGATGATAAACATTTTATCTTTTCCTAATATTTTACAGTTTCTATTTACTACAAATTTAGAAAAAATTAGATTTGTCTTTGAGAGAACAAAAATGTTTGTTTAGCCCTCATTATTGATCTCCTGATATATACATACAGCTTGAAGATGACACTGAATGGGTTACTGTTGATCTAAGTAATGCAAATCCAGCTGAAGATGACTGGGTTGGAGTTTTCTCCCCAGCAAAGTTCAAGTAAGTTTCCCTTTTCCTACTATTCATGACCAATATTTAAAAACCACCAAGCTACAAAGTTCTTCTAGTAGTTACTTCTTAACCGATGAGGCGTGTACAAGTAAGGAGAACGCCATGTTAGCATTTTAGGTTGTGCTTGAAGTTCATAACATACTCCATATTTGTCTATCTCGTATTGTTCAATGACTAGGAAATGTCGAATAGTGTTGTTCATTGATCATTTTAAGATTTGCTTACACAAAATCATGAATCCATTGTCCATGCCTAAAACCATGGTGTTTGTTTTCTATACCAGTGAATCTCTCTGCTATCCCACACTTGATGACTCCTATGAAGAGTCTCCATACATTTGTACTGCCCCTATCAAGGTTTGGATATCGCCAAAACTAGATCTAAATGGGTTATAATTGGATTTTTTTACTATTGGTTGGTTTTCACGTTGTTAAACTTGTGCTCTAGTATCAATTTGCAAACTACTCGAACCCGGATTACACAAAGACTGGAAAAACTACATTGAAGTTCCAGTTGATCAATCAGAGGGCGGATTTCTCCTTTGCATTGTTTGCAGGAGGCTTATCAAATGTAGGTGAAAACATATATACCCTTTTGTACGCCTCTTTACAATTTCGGTTAACACTTTGGCATGGACATGTTCAAGCCTGAGTTGAAGACTTCTATATGGTTCTTTGCTGACTGTAGATATTGATTCCCGGAAGTATTCGTGTTTATAGTTTTAAGTAATCTAGAAATTCCTTTTGAGAGATTGATTCATTGATTCTACATAGGCCTCAATCCTTGGTACATTCTCTAGTAGTAGGTTGTAGGATGAGGTTCACAAGATTGTTTTGTCTTGCCTGGGACGTTTTTGTTGATTGATGACAAAGTTTGTCTTTGTTTTGCAGCCTAAACTGTTATCTGTTTCAAATTATATTGCGTTTGTCAATCCGAAGGCACCAGTTTTTCCAAGGCTTGCTCATGGAAAATCATGGGATGAAGTAAGTTCGTCATAGTCTCTTCAGGAGTAAATTTTTTTTAGTTTACCAAGAATATGCAGTTGCAAGGTATATAATGTCAAATTCTAAAACTGCAAAATGATTATGATCCCTGCATACACCCTTAATTGCAGATGGCAGTAACCTGGACGAGCGGTTATAACATTGATGAAGCATACCCTTTTGTGGAGTGGGGTTGGAAAGGACACGTACACACCCGTACACCTGCAGGAACATTAACGTTTGACCGCACCAGCTTGTGCGGTATGGCTTGAGTTCAGTTTAGATACTTTTCGGCTTCCCAAAAATGTGTTTCTGGTTTCTTGTACATATATGAGCTGTCTCTAATCCAAAAACGGTAGCTAATACTTTCGAGTAACAGTACATTTGGTTCATGAGTAAAACTGAGGAGGAACAGTATGCAAACTTCTATATGTCTATTGCTTTTTTCCAGAGAAAACGTGGCAGTAGTTTAACGTGCGGCTAATAGAGATTTTCTTACAGGTCCACCAGCAAGAACAGTTGGTTGGCGCCATCCTGGCTACATCCACACAAGCTTTTTGAAGAATTTGTGGCCAAACACCGAGTAAGTTTTGATTTTTATGCATTTTATTTGCTCAAATAGAAATAGAATTGGATGTTGTGTTTATCATTCTGGAACGATGCAAAAAGTGTATGATTTGTTGATTTCTTCATGGTTTTCAGGTACTTCTACAAATTAGGTCACCTGTTAATTAATGGTTCATATGTTCGGAGCAAAACTTACTCCTTCCGAGCTTCACCCTATCCTGGACAGGAATCATTGCAGCGCGTGATCATGTTCGGAGATATGGGGAAGGTAGTACTACTCATCAAGTGCTTGAATTTTTCCATTTCTTCTCTCCAAGATTTTACTCAATCCGAAGCGTCAAAAGTATGTTCGAGGAAGGGGTTCGCCTCATTTGACATTGTTCTTTACTTTGATCTTGTCGAGGTGGTTTTGTTTTACGAGCACATTGGTGGTCATAGGTAGAAATGCTCTAGAGGGTGGGCCTTAGAGCAACTAGTAAGGTTGCTGTTTTGTGACCTTGGGTGATGGGTTCGAGCCACGGAAACAGCCTCTTGCATAATGTGTAGAGTAAGGATGCATACCTCATATCGCAAAGCGATCCAGCCCCTTTCGAGCCCTGCACAAATGCGGGAGCTTGGTGTATCAGAAACGCTTTTTTTTAGGTAGAAGTACTCCACCAGGAAATGCTACTCGAGCAATTCAAGTAAGATGACATTTGTATCAGTTTCTTATGGACAGAAGATAGAGTTATACATGTTGCTACAACCTTGGGATTGCTTGATCTTACAGATGCAGAATGATGAAATTTTAGGTCCACATCTCCTTAATTCCAGTGCGCCAAAAAGGCTGATTCCTTACTATTCTAATTACAGGCAGAGCGCGATGGTTCAAATGAGTATGCAAATTATCAGCCAGGATCACTTAATACAACTGATCAACTGGTCTATGACCTTAACAATTACGACATAGTTTTCCTCATAGGAGATCTGCCATATGCAAATGGGTACATCTCTCAGTGGGACCAATTTACTGCACAGGTTGCTGCCATAGCATCAGCTAAGCCATTCATGATTGCAAGGTGCGTCTTCCTGCTTGATGATACATGTTAAATATTACAATCCCATCCAGTATATTCAACTGTTCTCATCTAACACAAACTCCTCTTACAGTGGCAATCATGAGCGCAGTTGGCTCGACTCCGGATCCTTTTTCAACACACAGGATTCAGGTGGAGAATGTGGTGTGCCTGCTGAGACAATATACTATGTTCCTGCTGAAAACAGAGCTAAATTTTGGTAATCAATACTTCTTTTTTGCTTATCCACTATGCATTTTGTTTTTCCTTTTATTCATTCTTTTGGAACACTTTCACATACTAGGCATGCTACCCAAGTGCTTATCCACTGCAAAATTTTCATGATCGCGTAGCCAACTCTATGACTTTGGTCTGTGAACTAAACATTCTGCTATTCTGCATAAAAGATGTCGAATAAGTAGATGTCGGACTATGATGCTTGCAAGAAAAGCATGTGGCTCGAGCATCTAGTTAGTATTTCACAGAAAGATCAGGATAAAGCGGCTGATCCAATGCCCGCTTGATCCTGAATAGTACAAGAAGTTGCTGAACAAGTGCGTTTTGTGTATTAGGTACTCAACGGATTATGGCATGTTCCGTTTCTGCATAGCAGATTCAGAACATGATTGGAGACAGGGATCTGAACAGTACAAATTCATAGAGAAATGTCTTGCATCAGTAGACAGAAAGCATCAGCCCTGGTTGATTTTTGCTGCTCATCGGCCCCTTGGGTACTCTTCCAATGACTGGTATGCCAAAGAAGGATCGTTTGAAGAGCCTGAAGGAAGGGCACACCTACAGAAGCTCTGGCAGAAATACAAAGTAGACATCGCATTTTTTGGTCATGTCCATAACTATGAAAGGAGTTGTCCTATTTATCAGGTAAGTTCTACTTAATCAAACTGAACTACTACTACATTTGGGCCATTTTATACTCCAACTGTTGGAATTTTCCCATAAGATCACGCTGTTGGATAAAGCTCCTTAACGCACATTACACTTATGGGACGATTATTACTCAAGTGAGTGGAAAATGCCCTCACAAGAACTTATCAGCAGAACCATCTCATTTGAATTGGCTAAAATCTTTTATGCTGAAATGGTTATATGGTACTCATATTGAATTTGGAAATATTACAGAATCAGTGCGTAAAGAAGGGAAATACAGCAAGTTACTCTGGAGTGGTGAATGGTACAATTCATGTAGTTGCCGGTGGAGGGGGGAGCCACTTGTCGAAATTCTCCACAACTAATACCTTCTGGAGCATATACAAAGATTATGATCATGGATTTGTAAAACTGACTGCATTCAATCGCACATCACTTCTTTTCGAGTACAAGAAAAGCCGCGATGGAAAGGTCTACGACTCCTTTACTATCTCAAGGGAATACAAAGATGTGTTAGCCTGTGTGCATGATAGTTGTGAACCAACAACCTTGGCGTCATAACAAGAGTTTGTGTAAGGTCCAACGTGGGAGCATGTTACAGCTCCAGCATAATAAGTTGTTGTATGCAGAACATGGAGCACATTGCAGCCAGCATAAATAAATTATTGTGTGAAGAAATGGGGCATATTGCAGATCAAACATCATTAGTTGCTGGAAAGTTTACAGCAACCCCCTCATCGAATAGGGGAAGTTCTTCAGAAATTATAGGTGTTGCCATTAAATAAGCATAAGGTCTATTTCATAAAAAAAAAAAAAAAGAAATAGACATGAAAATTTTTATTTGTATATCCTAAAATACGCTTCTTCGGTCAGAAGGTGAATGTTTTCTTGTCATCCGCTGTCCATTGATGATTCTGAATAGTAGAGTGATTTGTCTTAAGTTTTGATCGAACTAATCCATTAATACAGAATATTGTTGAGAAAAAGAGTTTGAGAGATTTAAGAATACATGATTTAGATACAATGTGTTTAAGAAATGCATGACAATTTTATTACTTGACATGTTTTTGTTATAAACTTGCCTTATATATAAATGTTGCTGTACTAAAGCTTTAAAGCTTATATCAAATGGCAAAAACTTGTTGTGTTTGAACTAATTTCAGGTGCCACCATTAGTGAACTAAACTAGTTCATTAAGCGAAGTACTTAGTTTAATGAACTAACTAGTTCATTAAATGGAGATATATTTGGAGAAGGCATGATGGCAACAAATTGAAATATGGAAAATCTTCTCTCCACTTGACATACACGTTTTATATGTATATTATATTTGTACATTCAGATTTTTTTTATAAAAAGGCACAATACACACATATATTCCGATGTACTACAGACACGTTACATATATTACGAACGTACGTCAAGGTCACACTACTATACTTACCTCATATTTATGAGTACATTCAGGTCTTATATCATATGATATAAGTCACGGTGATGACAAAATTATTATGACACGTTACAAGGTTATAAACCAAAAATTGTCGTATCGTGTGACTACCAAAACTTCACCAACGTGTCACGTACTTTCTATAAATAGATGGCCAGCCCATATACATTTAAAAGAGCCAAAAATTTCGTGACTCACATGGTATATTCAGCCATAAAATCATTCCATCTTGGCACACACAAATTATCCCCAATTAAGACCAATTTGTGGAGATTACAAATTCAATTTTTTTGTCACATGGGGCGCCACTTTAATCAGCCATTAGAGCTAAATATTTAATTTATTTTATGTATATTATGTGTGACATAATATATATAACATATGCAAAAAGTTTGAATTTAATCGGAGAAAAATCGCGTAATCGACAAAAGTCAAAAATTCGGTTTTCTACGAACACAATACATGGAACGTTTTTTGGCATTACATGTAACATATATCTAGACACTTTTTATATATCTAATACATGTTAAAGTGTACTAGAATATTCAAATTAGGGCTGATTGAAATATACCATATATGTGTAATTATTGTGCAATGTTTGACAAAGTTTATAAAAGTGAAATTCAGAACATGTTCAAGACATGCACACGCCTACTACAGCCTTGGTGTAGCTTATGTGGAGCTTAGTTGGCATCTCAATTGGTGGAGAATAAGCCACATAAGGTTAGTGACATAATGGAGGGAGCTACACAAGGTAACAATTCAAACTTATTAGCAAATGCAACACATGCTGAAAACTCAGCATGTGAGAATATGTGTGGCCGATTTTTTGGCCTTGATGGAGATCAAATTTGCTTCCCAAATTTGTAGGGATTAATTGTTGATTATTTGGCAATGTTTTAAACCTTATTTGTCACATGTTTTAGACGTTAATCTCAGATTTTTAAAGCTACTAAATGGTGACAAGGTTGATCCAATCATAGAGTGCCAAGTAAGCAAACCCAAGACATTCATCCAATCAAGTTGTGCCAAATGTGCAAGATGTGTCATATCTACACAAGGTAATCTTCCAAGAGAATTAAAGAGAATTATCAAGGTGATGGAAGACCTAGAGGGGGCGGCCAATTTGAATTAGAAAGAAGAGAAGAGAGCAAACAAATGCAAGACAATTCTCATAATCTCACAAGTGCAAAAAGTGTCTTCTACTCTCTTCTTCTACATTTATTTCTTCTTCTTCTTCTCTCAAGGCTATTGTCCTTATATTCAATAGATTAAATAGGCTTTGGTTAGACCACCATACACGTTTCATTTGTTGTAAAAGGTTGATCAAGGTGTGATCAAACCTTCATCCTTTAGGTGGAGGTGTTCATGATCGGTGTGATTGATTGTATTATGTGGAAAGGGTTGGAGTTGGTGTGTAAATCCATCAATCCTTATGGTAAGTCGTTATTTTGTGTTTAGTGATAACCGAAGAAGGTGTCCTCAAAGACTGGAGTAAGTTGTTTTAACCGAACCAGTATAAAATTCTTGGTGTCATTACTTTCGGCACTTTACTTTAAGTTTTTCAGTTTCTGCGTTGATTTTGTTACGGTCGTAAAAATAGTAAACAACTTTCAAAAATTACAAAACTTTTCAGAAACATATCCACACCTCTTAAGTTTCATTTGGCACTAGTTTTAACCCATTTAGACAAGTATAAGTCAATCAAACGTTAATAGTTCTGAGACTAGTGCAATCTGATTTTCAGACTTGCAAAGGTTGAGAACATCAACGTATTTGACATAATTCCCAAAGGAATTTTTCAAAACTGTTTCAACCCATTAAAATAAATATCTTAAGGTGTCATTAAATTTTCAGACCATTTGGAGTTACGAATTAACAGAATAAAATTTTCAAATCGGAGTACTGTTTCTGGCAGATTTGCGCAATCTGACCGCAAACGTGTTTTCAAAGGGTTAGAGGTTGAATTTTAATCTGAAATTTTTAAGAGATACTTAGAACATTTAAGAGTAGAACCTCTCTAAATTTTAGAATTTTTGAAGGTCTGTAACCAGGTTTTTCAAACGTTGCAAATCAGAATCTGAAAACAAAAACTGTTTTCAGAAGTTAGGTTTTTAGGACAAAACTTTTTAAAGACCAAATTTTTCCGCACCTACTATTCAACCCCACTTCTAGTGGTGCTATACAGGTCCTACAAATATATGGTTATTTACAGTTGATGCTTACTTTATGTTGACTTTACACTTTTTTGTTTTTGTTTTTGTCTTTCTTGTATTATTTATGCATATACACGGTCATGACTATTTTAATATCGGAAGCTTTCTGTTTGTATTTATTAAATTCTCTCACTAACACACTAGCACATCATATCTCTATATTATTGAGTCATTTATACAGATACATATAGAGCAGGGGTCTCACTTGAAGCAAACTCTCTATCCCTTGGAATGGAGGTATTGTTTGCATACCTCCCACCTTTTCCAGACCTTAACGATAGTTTTTGATGTTGTTGGAATATAATATATATGATTGATTCATGGATACAGTTGATGCTTACTTTTGCGTTCATTGGCTGGATAAATTCTAGGCTTAACTGTTCCTTCACCATAATTGTGTCGGACCATCTCTCTGGCAGCAAACCTCTGATTAGCAGGATCCTAAGGGGGTCGAACAAAGACTGTTCGATAAGGGAGAATGCTAAACTATCCAGTTCTCAATTTTAAGAACGCAAGCATCAGGAGACAAAATTTAGGCATTTCAAACTATGCACAAAATTACCTAAAAATCCAGATGAAACTGCATCCGTAATCCATCCACATCATAAAATGGAACAGCAAAAGGCTTCATGGCATAGAACACATCTGTAAAGGAAACAAAAGATACATCATAGAATAATTAATCAACCTCGAGGCGCAGCCTTCCGTTGCTTCTTTATCCTCTCGCCTTGCTGCACCATGCATCTTGCGGCAAATTTACGGTATGGATAGGACCTTCTCTTCATAACTAATCACAACAACAATAACATTACCTCATTGTCTTTGAGGCTTCCGCCTATAGCGAGGCATAGAAAGTCAGATATACGCAACCATACTCATGTGTTACAAACACACATAAGTCGTTTCCCGATGACCCATGAGATTTGCGTCAAGCTGTGTCCATCAACTTTGTGCAACTGAACCACTAATACCCTTCCTCGCCAAAAAATTATTGAATTTCCATCCTAGCTCTCTTGAAATAATCTGCATTTTTTTGGAACTTTTTTCGACGCAATGCTAGAGCTCCTTTGCAGGCATCCAGATTCTCCTTAAAAGCTATGTACATTTGTTTCTTGCCCACGATTTTGCGCCTCTTTCCATCATGCAATATTTTAAGATCGTCAATGGAATCCGGACATGTCATACCCCGTAACTTTACGTTCAATTTTTAAATAATTAGAAAACAACTTTAAATACAATTTAATTAATTGTATTGGTTATCAGGATGAGTTAAATAAAATATAAAAAAAAAATGAAAGGGTTAAAAGTGAGAATCAATAAAATTAAGTAAAATTATCAAAATGCCCTCCCCATTTAAATGATGGGGGAGTTACACATTTAGTATAACTCCCCAAAAGAGAGGGGGGCCATGGGTTACAACACCAGAGAGAGGGGGAAACGCCTGGAGAGAAGAGAATGAGAAAAGAGAAAGAAGAAGAAGAGAAGAAGAAAAGGAAGAAAGAGCGGTCAATCTAGGTTCAACCTTTCCCGAAATCATGCAGTACACTCGTAAGACTAACTAGAAACAAAGGCAAGTAATCTTTCTATATGCTTTACGCAAATTTTGATACAACAGGCCCTATGTTCTTATAAAGAGAAAATTCGAATCACACGTTAGTAATCTTGATTTTTTTATGTTGCATGCTCTACTATACGTATTTGTTGTTGTTTTCTTGATTAAAGTCATGTCTTTTGGGCCTAAATCTGAAAGTATTCACATTGTGCTTCATTGTTGATAAACATGCCCTTAAAGTGTCATCTTTGTTGTAAACAATTGTTTGTGGTAATTGTCATGTTTTTCAAAAGGTTGATTTAGATGATTTGAGATGAGTTGAGGAAGATTTGAAGAGATAGAGGAGATGTGATGTAAGTTGAACATGGGGTAGAAGATTGATGATATATCCAAAGATATGAATATTAGAATGCTTAAGGTTGATGCAAACCGATAGGTATAAGGATTAAACTGTGTTGTGTGTTGTGCTTGATAGATTCAAGGGGGTAAGGTTGAATTTGAAGCGTTAGCATGAAAGGGGTGAAGGAGGAAGATGATGAGGGAAGTTACTGTAGAATTTTGCAGTTTCTGGAACCGTCAGAACACTTCGAACACCTACTTTAGGCGCTTCATGTCACATTAGGCGCCTAAAGTAGGCGTTCAATGTGTCCCAGTGCATTCCAAAACACTTCGAACACCTACATTAGGTGTTTTATGTCACATAAGGCGCCTCATGTAGGCGTTCGATGTGTCACAGCACATTCTAGAACACTTCGAACACCTCTAAAGGTGTTCGATGCCACATAAGGCGCTTTATGTAGGCCTACGATGTATACCAGCACATTCTAGAACACTTCAAACGCCTAGTATAGGCGCTTTATGTCACTTTAGGCCCCTCAAGTAGGCGTTCCAAGTGTACTGGAAGTCTCCTTGACCCATTAGGCGCCCCATGTATGTGTGACAACTTTATTCTCTTCTTTTGATCATAAAATACAAGGGTATTTGCGGTGTACTTGAAGAATAAATGTTAAGTGTGGTTAAGTAAGGATAAGATTGGATCCAAAGTGAGTTGGTGATATGAACGGACTTAGAAAGGTACGAGCGTGGAGTGTCCAAGGTTCAGGATCTTGTACTTGATGCGTAAGATGTGTGTGTATGTTTACACGTTTGATATGAAGTTGCATGAGCATCCTGCATCACGACATGAACACTTTGTGTTTTGACATGAGAATAAGATTAAAGTTTTCGAAAAGCAAACTGTGGCTGCTGGTTGATCGCAGGGTATAAAAGTTACGCCTGTAAAAGCAGGGTATAAAAGCATGATCTGTGAATCAACAGCATGGTATAAAGTATTTTATGGGGCCGTGGACCTATCAGCATGGATATAAGATATATGTAATGGGGCCGTGGACCTTTCAGCACGGGGTATAAAGTTATATATGATGGGGCCGTAGACCTTTCAGCACGGGGTATAATGTTTGCTGTGGACTGATCACCCACAGGGTATAAAGTTCTGCTACGCGAAGAATATGAAAAGTTTTGTGAAATGACACGCATAGCATATTTACGAAAGAAGTCATATGCATGGGTTCTGTATGTGGTTTTAAAAGTGTACATGCATCATGCCTCACGAAGCATAAGACTTGACATGCAAAGATTAACATCCACGAATGATTTGATTATGTAGTATGTTATTTTAGTTACATGTTTGTTTTCGTATTCGCATGTCATTTATGTGATTTATTTGTATTGATGAATTTTTATAAAGATGCTATTTGCTAACCCGAGCACCTTATTTTGGGCAATGACTTATACATTGGTGACTCGTCGTGTGTGATCCCGTAAGGTATATAGACGGGTTACTTGCTGACGATGTTTTCGCTAAGAATAGATACTCAATCTTCTTTTCAGGTGAGCTAGAGTACGAAATGATATTTGTCGAAGACGGTGGCGAGTGGGCTCAATGGGATGATGGTCATGGAAGTAGATAGATTTTTGATCATTCTCTTTTAAATTGGAAGATTCGATGTTTATTATATTGTACTGGAGGATATGTTAGACTGTTAACCGAACACATTTTATTTCCAATGTATTTCTTTGGTTACATTGGTGTTAGTGAAGTTTTAAATTTTATGATGTTTCCGCTGATTTATCTTACGTCATGAATGACGTGCGCTTAATCTGCTTTGACGCTTCGTAGTCCTCGTAGTAGACTATGGCGGGTGAACTGGTTCCGATGCCAGTATCGGGCCGGGGCGCTACAGGACACCTCTGGCTCTCACGCCTTTTCCCGTCCTTCAATCTATTTAGCTTAGCACTTAATTGATCAGGGTTGCTTCCACACCAGTCTCCAAGTGTTTTAATCTCAATCTCAGGGTATCCCATTGAAGCTTTACTGCAAATTTCCTCACTGTTTTGCCCAAGTTCATGATATTTTGCTTCTGCTTCCTTAACCCAAGAGGAACTTTCGTACTCATAAAATGTAGAAAATCTTAATATCTGTAATATAGCCGTTGTATGTCAGAAAAATAGCCGTTGGAGAACTGTCATGTTCTCTTTCTTTTAGTTTGTATATAAGTCAAATAGAATGGTAGAAGTAAGGCTAAGGAACCATTGTAATTTTTATTGATGTGAATAAAAGATTCTTCTATTCAATCTGAGGATAAATTCCTTTAGTATTCTTTGTATAAATTTCTATATGATATCAGAGCCAGAACGGTGAAATCCAAGAACCAAGTTCGGGGAAAAAGATCTCCAGCCAAAGGCTTCTTTTCTTCAACCCAGATAAAAAGGTTGAACGTTTCTTCAAGTTGCAGAGGAAGACGAGAGCTCGAGGAAGACAGTTCAGTTCTTCGGTAAGGAAGGGCAAAATTGACAAATCAAGAAAAAAGGGGCGGACAAAACAAAGTTCCATCGTGTATTCATTATCAAAGTTCCATCATGTATTCAGCAAAAGTACACGTGCATTGATTGCAAAAAGAAGAAAAGTACATGTGTACTGATTGTGCAAAAAGGAAGGAAGACAAACATGTCTTCAAAATTTTATGGGTAAATTACTAATCCCGCCATTTGTCCCTCCATCTGTTCCCAAGCAAGTAAAATAAAGAAATTTTTTTTAACAATTCTTACTTCCCTACGACTTATTCCAAAAATCAATTCTTTAAAGGACAACCAAAGTCTTCTTTCAATAAAGAAGAAATAGACTTTTCTAGAAACACAATAGTACACTCAGGTCTACTTCAATTCTGGTACTGAGCTTCCATGGCGGAACAAAGTAGTGATGTAACTTCTTCTGTAGGAGAAAAATCTACACCCTCTGCAGCTTCCATAGTAGATACAACTCTAGTAACAATGACCAACAAAAAATTGAATGGAAACAACTACTTACCATGAAGCAGATCTGTTGAGTTATTCATTATTGGCAGAGGAAAAAAGGAATACCTCTCTGAAAAGATGATTATGCCATCTGAAACTGATGAGAAGTTTATAACTTGGGAAGCAGAAAACTCCATGATAATGTCATGGTTACTGGAGTCTATGACTCCAGATGTTAGCAATACTTCTATGCTATATCCAACGGCTTCAGCTATATGGAAAGCCACTAAGGAGATGTATTCAAAGAAGGATAACATTTCTGAACTGTATGAACTAGAGGCTCAACTGAAAGATATCAAACAAGGAGACCAAACTGTGAGTAAATACTTTAGCAATCTAACTCAAGTTTGGCAACAGATTGATGCTCTGGAAGTTTATCAGTCGGGGTGTGTTGCTGATGACTAGTCACAAAGACTATGACGTCGTGAGAAGCAGAGTACTCAGTACTAAGCCTCAACCATCTATGAATTCTTCTTTTTCTGAAATCCGACAAGAAGAGAGTCACATGAAGGTAATGATGGGACCATCCTTGGTGTCATCAGAATCTTCTGCACTGATTGTACAAGAAGAAGAAAAACCAAAAGGTGCTGGTATGGTTGCTAGAAAGTCAGGTTCTCAAGATAATCAAGTGGTAACCAAGAAGTATTGTGGGTATTGACACAGGGAAGGACATATGCTCGAAGAATGTTACAGAAGGACGGGGTCAACTGTGAAACCACCACCACATTTCAGACAAAACAATTACAGACACAATCACTTCAATATGGCAGATTCCTGTAATTCCTGGAAAACAGACGCTGACTCATGGAAGTCATCTAGAGCTGCCGTAGCTGATTCAAAATATAATGAAGAACACCCTTTCTCTCAAGCCCAACTGGATGCAATGCTCAGAATTTTGGACAGTCAGAGATCTCGGTCACAAGTCCACACTGACCAGATCAGGGCCACTATGGCCAGTACAGGTATAGAGGGTAAGTTAGCACTGTGGATTTGCTGATTCAGGTGCAACAAACCATATGAATTGTGATAAATCAATGTTCAGTTGTTTTGAATCAATTAATATACCGAGGCAGGTAAAGATAGCTAGTGGTGAAAACTTGGATATACTAGGAATAGGGGATGTCCAGTTATATAATAAACTCATACTTAAAAATGTATTTTTTGTGCCTAAAATTGAATGCAATTTGGTGTCTGTCAAGAAGATTATGAAAGATAATTTTTGCTGGACTATTTTCTCACCTTCTAAATGCTATTTTATCTCTGCCTCTTCTTACTGCTTCCATGAGAAGGAACTGAAGGAAGGAGTTATCAAGGAGATGATTGGCAGTGCTAATCATCATAATGGACTCTTCATTTTGGAAAAAACCAAGCCAGAATATTTTGGAGGTTATTCTAGTACGTATTCTTGTATGAACACTGGCATTGTTCCTATAATATAATCTAGAATAGAACTCATTTTGTTATGGCATAGAAGGATGGGACATCCAAATTTCTTGTACCTTAAAAGGATTAAACCTGACTTGTTTAATGGTATTTCTCTAAATTGCTTAAAGTGCGAAACCTGTTTATTTGGTAAGCAGGTAAGGGCTCAATATCCAGCCAAGCTTTACTCTGAAAGCAAGCCTTTTAATCTTATTCACTCGGACATCTGGGGTCCTTCCAAGGTGTTAAATATAAATGGATGTAGATGGTTTGTTATCTTTGTAGATGATCATACAAGGGGCACTTGGATCTATTTGATGAATCATAAATTTGAGTTGTGTACTATATTCAAAACTTTCATTAATCTCATTCAAAATCAGTTTGATGTTACTGTTAAGAATTTCAGGGCGGACAATAGAAGTGAATACATGGATAAAGAGGTAAGATCTTTCTTAGCTGAAAAGGGAATTCATCATCAAACTTCCACTGTCTATACACCTCAGCAAAATGGAAATGCTAAAAGGAAACATCGCTACATTCTGGGTATAGCCAGGTCTATGATGTTTACAATGAAGGTTCCAAAATACTTATGGGGTGAGGCAGTTCTCACTGCCACATATCTGATAAACAGGATGCCTTCTAGAGTCCTAGGATTTATGAGTCCTAGGGATAAACTGTTAAGTGTCTTTCCACACTGCCTGTTGCTCTCTGAGTTATCATTTAAGGTATTTGGATGTGTTGCATACGTATACCTTCATGCTCATCATAGGAGCGAGCTAGATAGACGGTCCATTAAGTGTGTATTTCTAGGATATTCTGGATCAAAAAAGAGATACAAGTGTTTTTGCCCCAATGCAAGGAAAATGTAACTACCCTGGATATATCTTTTGATGAAACAACGCCATATTTCTAAACTAATTCTGGTTCTAGTAATGATCATGTGGAACAGGAAAGCTTCTGGAGTATCATAGATATTTCAACAGTTGAAAGCCATGTACCATTGGATCAAAGTCACCAAAATGAAGAGGAACAAAAAGATGGAACAGGTTCAGAGATGAACCAGACTGAACTATCACAACCAGTTGATAATCAACGAGAGCAACATCACGTTCCTATGACTCAGGTCTACATAAGAAGGAAGAACCAGGTAAGTCCTCACGGTACATCTCCATCCTATAATTCTTTGGGTGAAACTGATCATGATGTCACAGCACAAGAACAACCTTTACTTATCCCTTAGGAAACAGACTTGCCTATTGCTGTAAGAAAAGGTACTCGTGAATGCATCAAGTATCATAAATTATTGAGTCACAAAGGTTTCTCTTCCATATATCCTCTGAGTGAATGCATATCATATGATAGACTAAATCCAAAATTCAAGTCCTTTACTGTTAATCTCGATTCTCAGTCTGTACCTGTGACAATTGAGGAAGCCTTGAGGAACGAAAAATGGAGGCAAGTAGTTCAAAGTGAGATGTCAGCCCTTATTAAGAGTAGAACTTGGGATTTAGTACCTACTCCTAAGTACGTTGCACCAGTAGGGTGTAAATGGATTTTTTCGTTAAAATACAATTCTGATGGATCCATAAATCGCTACAAAGCCAGACTAGTAGCAAATGGATTCACTCAATCATATGGTATTGACTATGTGGAAACATTTGCTCCTGTTCCTAAATTAAATACTATTAGAATTATTTTCTCTATTGATGTCAATCTTGATTGGGAACTTGCACAACTTGATATCAAAAATGCATTCCTTTATGGGGAACTTAAGGATCAAGTATTCATGACTATACCATCGGGGTTTGAGTCTGATAAAACACAAGGGAAAGTCTGTAGACTGAAAAGGTCCATTTATGGACTTAAACAATCTCTAAGAGCTTGGTTTAGTAAGTTTACGGAAGTACTTTTACTGTATGGTTTTAAACAGGGCAGTACTGTTACCATTCTTATAGTTTATATTGATGACATAATTGTAACTGGAAACTGTTGTCTAAGCATATCTCATGTAAAAAATTATCTTTCCACTGAATTTGAAGTTAAGGATCTTGGCCATTTGAGGTATTTTCCGGGTATGGAAGTGGGCAAAAAAAAGTCTGGTATGATTATATCTCAAAGAAAATATGTCTTAGACTTGATTCAAAAAACAGGATGTTAGGGTGCAAACCTGCTCCTACTCCCATGGAACCGGGCAGATCACATAAATCTCAAACGGGTAAGGTACTGTCTGATGTTCACACCTATCATAAACTAGTTGATAAGTTGATTTATTTGTCACATACTAAGCCAGATATATGTTATTATGTTAGTTATGTAAGTCAGTTTATGCATGCTCCTACAACTTTACATTTACAAGATGTTTTGAGAATATTAAGATCAACTGGCCAGGGCTTATTTTTTTGGAAAACATCAGTGCAGGGATATTAAAATCTATACAGATGCTGACTGGGGAAGATCAACTAGCGACATGAGATCTACCTCTGGTTATTGTACTTTCTTATGGGGAAATCTCATAACATGGAGAAGTAAAAAACAATCAGTAATAGCTCGAAGCATTGCTGAGGCAGAATTGAGGGCTTTAGCACTTGGAATATGTGAAGGCTTATGGGTGAAACGAGTTCTCAGAGATTTACATCCGGAATCTGGAAAAACACCTTTGAAAATACAAGCATACTGCGATAACATCTCTGCCATACATATGGCAGAAAACCACGTACATCATGACAGAAGAAATTGGAAGATATTTTATTAGAGAAAAATTGGAAGACCAATCTTTGAATATTCAGCATATATCAACTACGGATCAACTTGCAGATATACTTACGAAGTCAGTCTCTGCAAAAATATTCCACAAACTGTTATCCAAGCTTGGCTGCTCTAATGTATATGCCAAGCTTGAGGAGGAGTGTAGAAAATCTTAATATTTGTAATATAGCCGTTGTGCGTCATGAAAATAGCCGTTGGAGAACTGTCCTGTTCTTTTTCTTTTAGTCTGTATATAAGTCAAGTAGAATGGTAGAAGTAAGGCTAAGTGAACCATTGTAATTTCTATTGATGTGAATAAAAGATTCTTCTATTCAATCTGGGGATAAATTCCTTTAGTATTCTTTGTATAAATTTCTATATAAAACTATCTTAAGTGTTCCTTTTCTGACTTTGCCTTTTGGAATTTATTTTCAATAGTCGCCAGTTCTTTCTCTGCTTTCTCCAAGGAACCAATATCCTCCTTCGCTGGCTCACACAAGTTATCATATGAGGCTTTCAAATTAGTAGCCTTTTCCGCCACTTAATTTAATGTCATCTGCATCTTTGAATGGGTTAGCGTGGTCTCGCTATGTTGATACAACCAAAACTATGCAAACGGCTACCATATCCACTTCAGAGCTGGGATGTAATGATCAATATGTTGTTATGTCTTGAAATAAATATTAACCAAAACCTGTAACAAGGGTAGGGTACTAGGACTGGACGAATCCTAGTAAAGAAACCCGTTCAGATTTTGCCAACAAGCCATTTAAATAAGAAATGATTTCGGCCGCATGGCATAGGTCATTTGATATTTGAATTAGATTTGCCACTAAGAATTTCAGAGTTCGATTCTAAGGACATGCATAGTATGGGTGTTTCACTTTCGGCCTAGTTTGTCTAACTTAATGATTTCTTCATATCACCAACAAGTTCAGCAGCTTGGTTCACTCGCATTTCAATATCATTAATCAATTTAGACAACTGCTCAAGAAGCGCTTCCTTATTAAAAAAAACTAAATTTTACTGTTGTCGGGATTCAAAAACTCTGCTTTTATCCCGACTCTTAATCACACATGGATTTTCCACATCAATATTAAAATGCTCCACAATCTTTTGAAGATCTACTCTACCCCTAGCTACTTTTTTTTTGGGAGGGGATTCTATGACGCGCACAAATTTGACACTAAAATGACGCGACCAATAAATGGCCGCCACGTGGCCATCTGACCCACAGCTTCTTTTTTTTCAATTTTCGTTATTTGTTTCTCCATCCCTCCACCACAGCCTGCCCTTTTCATTCTTCCTTTCTCCAAATTATATTTTTGTTACTTCCCGTTTTCTTTGCATCCCAACTTCTTTTTCTTTCCATCTTTGATCCTTTCTCTTTTGCTTTGTTTTTGTTGAACTTTTACCTATAATTTGACTACTGTAACTGAGAGACACAGAGTGTAGTTACTCTGTTGAGGCTTCAGTTTCTAGACATTTTACTCTCTATGATTTAGTATTCAAGTACTGGGGAGCATCACAGCTTCTGGGTTAAATGGGATTTGGTAAGATTTGCAGTTTAATTTTTGTATATTTTATCATAGCGGGCGTCTTCATCAGTCCAAGTAAAGTTACTGCAACCCCGCTGCCCATCCCTCCAATCCCATATAATAGTATACATGTTCAGATTTAGATTAATCCTGCCATATATTTTGGGTATAGATTTTAAGGCGCTTGGAGGTTACTGAGGAAGGGTAGCGGCAGCTTGCCTGGTGGCTGTTTCGTGGTGGTAATGATTTGGGAAAAAAGAAGAAGAAGAGCGTTCCTTCTTTTTTGTAGAGGCTGGAGTTTTAGGATTTGCAGAGAGGAGGTGATGGGTGTGATGTGGGGGATTATGGATGTGGGATTATGAACAAAGGGGAGGAGGTGGTGTTTGGAGAAAGGATGAATGAAAAGGAGGGGTCGTGGTGGAGGGGATGAAAAAAATAACAAAATTAAAAAAAAAGGTTTGGGTCATATGGCCACGTGGTGGCCATTCATTAACCGCGTCATTTTGGCGTGAAATTTGTCCGTGTCATGGAATCTCATTCCCTTTTTTTACCTAAAATATCCTATAGAGTGATGGAACTAGTCAATTCAGAAATCCTCTTGTCGAATATAATGATAGCGCCGTAAATGTTAGGTTTGGATGCATCATTACCTTTGTTCTTGATTTCAACGAGTACAACTCTATATACTAATGAAATGTCATTGGTATATAGAGTCTTGACTGCAATAGTTACCTTTTGCATTAATGAAAAATTGGCCAAGCTGGCTAACAATCTTGATTTTTTACATTGCCTACCATATTGCGAATAGGGAGCCATTGAATTTCGGAGAAATTCTCATGGCTAATGTAAAGAGACAACCACTAAGAAATCCAAAGCTCTTCCATACGCCAACCACATCTACTATATGCTTACAAGGTCGGACGTTGATCTTGATGACTCAGATGTTGAAAACATCTCACCGAAGGATTATTATGACAAAAATCAACATTCAACAAATTCACAAGTCCAGAAGGAAAGCCCGCAACGGGATGAGGTTATAGGAAAAAGGAGATGAAGAGGAGGATGTGGCTCTGATACCCGCAACCGAAGAAGATACAAGCAGTGGACCTAGCGCAAGTGTTCCGAAGCTACAACAAGAAGTTGTAGAGCTCCAACATGAGTTGAGCACCCTGAAGAACAAGCTTCCGAGATTCAAGGCCAAAATGAAGGCGTACATTCCCAGCTTGTCTTTCTCGTCGGACAAGGACTAGGACTAGTCTTTCCTTTCATCCCTACTTCCCCATTCTAGATATAGGTCCTAAATAGGATAAATCAAAATAATCTTATAATGTATTTGATTGACATCATTGTGTCGCCTTTTGGTGTTTGTATGAAATAATTTTCTTTTTATCTCGCATTGTTCGTTTTAATTATTACAAAAAGAGAGAGAATATGTACTTGACTTAGTATGGTTGTCTGCGTGTTTAGTGAAGTCTTTGGATATGCTTGCTTGATATGTTGATATATGCGTTGGCTAAGCCTTTGGAATGAGTGTTTGCTTGTTTGATGCTTAAATATGCTTGATATGCAATTTGGACATGTAGGCTTAGTAGGCTTGATGTGGAATAAAAATTTGGCATGATTGGTATATACCTCGGATGCTCAGTATAAATGTTGGAAGAATATGTCATGATGTATGTGTTGCTCTTAAAATTGATGCATGCTTGGATTGAGGGGGAGTTTGAAGTATATGTCATGTCTATGTGCTTTTGCAGTCCTTGAACTAATATAAAATATGTTTTTATATTCATATATTGAGGGGGAGCATTGAAAAACTTTGAAGTAACTTGGAATGTGTTTCATATATTGGGGACCATAAATGCAATGATTAAAGGGAGAGAAAAGATTTCCAAGTTTTGACACCTTTAGCTAGTTCAAATATAGTTCTTCAAACAAAAACATCTTTCAAAAGCATTGGCTTTGAAATCATCAAAAAGGGGGATATTGTTGAAATATGAATTGTTTTGATGAAGAGAAAAGATGTTTTAAAAGAGTTAAAATGGTATTTCATATTTCGGGATAAACATAAAATGAGAAAAACATACTGTGAGACATACATCTCTCACATAGATCGATCGATGTATACATCAGGGGATTGTCTAAGGTCGGAATCTTACTGTGAGACATCGATCTCTAAGTTTGGGACACCACCGATCGATCGATGTGACATCAGTCTCTAGGTTAGAGACATCGATCGATCAATGTAATAAAGGATCAAAGATAAAATCTTATTGTGAGACATCGATCTCTCAATAATGAGACATCGATCAATCGATGTATACATCAGTCTCTCGAAGAAGAGACATCAATCAATTGATGTGTGTAAGGTGCAAAACTAAAACCTTACTGTGAGATATTGATCTCTAAATAATTAGACATCGATTGATCGATGTGATATCAGTCTCTCAAAGAAGAGACATCGATCGATCGATGTATAGAAGGTGCAAAACTGGAACCTTACTGGAAGACATCGATCTCTCAACATAGACACATCGATCGATTGATGTCATTCATGATTCAAATTTTTCTGACTGTTGGAACAAAATCCAAGGAAGATTTAAAGTATTTTCTCTGTCCAATCTTGCTCAAATTTCTTGTGGACTTTGCCTGACATTAATTGGTGCTTCCTTGACTATTTTATGCATGTCTAAGATTTTCTAGGGTGGCTTTGGAGGATTAAATCCAACTATAGGGTGGCTAAAGACTATTTGGGCATTGTCAAGACTTATGATTGAGTTAGAGACTTGTGGGAGGCTGAAAAAACGTGGCTCACACTCTATATAAATTGAAGAAGCTCAGATGAGGGTCAAATTCACTTTCATCCTCTTCAAGCTTCATTTTTTATTGTTGTAAAAAGCTCTCATTTGGGCAAAAGTGATTAAAGCTTGTTATCTATTATTGCTTGTTATTCATTATTGTAAATTGTGAGAGTTTAAGTCTAACACAAGAAGAATCATACATATTTGATTCTTGCTTATGTTTAGAGTAGTTAGAAAGTGTAAATCCCCACTACTTCTCAAAACCCACTGTGTGAAAGTTCTTTCATAGGACTTTGTTGAAGTTGTGAGGAAGCCAGAATTTGTTCTTGCTTATAGCTGATATTTTTGTTGTTGCACGAAGTTGTTTTGTGTAGGAAGCTGTTGTTGTGGTTGCTTGCACTAAGTTGTTAGTGTAAGTATTGATGTTGTTGTTTTTATTAAGAGTAATAAGAAGAGTTTCTGTTGAAAATCTACTTTGGAAACAAAGTGATAGTGGAGTAGAATCATTTAAGATTCAAACCAGTCTATATCGTGTGTATTCATTCATTATCTCTTATCTATTTTTTTATTTGATTTGAAGAGCATTTGAGTTGGAGTGAGTGAGCCAAAAACAAGAAAACTCTGCAAGATTACCCAATGCTGTATTCACCACTTCCAGAGTGATTGTCACAGACCTAACAGGTGATAATTTCTGTTAATTTTGGCTGAAAACACTTATTTTCAGTTTAGTTAAAAAGCAAAGAGGGTGTGAAGACCAATTTTTAAATTAGAGCGAATATAAATATAATTATGCCTAAATACAGAGGTGTAAAAATAATCATCCCTTATAAAAGCAACATAACTAGCCAGGTTGGAGAGGTTTCATCCGAAATGCATGACAATAATTGTTAATTTACAAATATTAGGAGACCTTCAGAATTGCAGCTTTTAGAGAAGAGATCTAACGTGTTGTGAGCCACAGTGGAGTTGTAACGTATTGTACGTTATGTTGGAGGAATTGGAAAGTTTGGGCTTTGGCCTAATAAGACAAGTTGCAAACTTAGTTAAGCAATATACCTTGAGCTTAATTATAATTAGTTTTCCTCAATGAAAAATGAAAACTAATAGGCTCTTAATTATCTATGTAACGAGTAGTTAATTTTAGGTTTGGAATCACTCAATTACGATACCGAGTGAATGAGAAATTAATACTCAAAGTAGATGAAAAACCTGGTTTAATGGATGATGTGTCCTATTCTTAGGAGGTCACGTCACCCTAATGAAGGAATATCACATTGGACAAATGAGTTGATTCAGCCACCTTATAAATGGCTAGAATGGTCACTTTAGATGTGCCCTAAGGTTAAGAGAATTTTTGACCGGAGGAAAGACGTAGATGGCTGACATATGCACCGCCGCCTGCTCGTCCAACTCGGCTCAGGCTCGGGGCTCGTTGGCCTGGCCAGTTTTTATCTTTTTGAAGAAAATTTCTTTGGGCTTTTGGATTAATTATTAAAGGCTTCAGACCTAGCTGCGCAGTGGCCCAAACGTCTCCTAGGTCCAGTCCATTTTCATCAGGATCAAACGGTTTTGATCAAACAACTTCCTTTCTTCCCTTATGCAATAAGATCAAATGGTTTTGATCTAACGGTGTCGGAGATGTCATCTTAGACCATACGGCTAAAATTCAAACTGACGAAACCGCTCAACCGAATGTGGTTTTCATCCAACACTCTAGGATTAATCATGTAGTTCTGTTTCCATCTGACGGCTGTGATTTAAATCGTCCAAAACCGCCAACAAATGCTATTTCAGTTTTCATCTGACGGCTCTATTTCATCTACGGTTTTATCCGACCGTCACATATCTATCTGTGAAACCGATTCTCTAACGGACTCCCCTATATAAATAGAGGCAGTGTGTACGATCTAAACACATTCCTCTTCTGCTTTCTTCTTCTTCTTCTTTCTACATCACGTCTAAGAGAAGTCAGGATACTCGAAGGTCCGCTGCAGTTCAAGTTAAGCAGTGCTGCTCAACAAAACAGGTACCCATTGTATTATGGGAGACGATTGCTAACGCCGGTTGGGTTCAGTATACTAGAGCAATACGTCTTAAGGACAGAGTCCTCAACTTGCACCAGGCTTGATCTAATGTTATCTGTTTGCATACGCACACACCGAACGGTTGCGTCTTGGTATAGGATTGAGTATTTCCAACAATCTTAAGACGTAATCTGATTCAATAATTACTGTAATGTTCTTTAATTTCCATAACACAATGATCATACACTGTTTTGCAGTTTGTTTCTACCCTTTTCTTATATCCGAAACTGTTCTAATCTATACGTTTTGATCAACTGAACAGAAATGGAAAATGAAAGCTCTAATTCTGTTCATAGTTTTAACGGTGCACACTCCGTGTCTGCACCTGACGGGACCAATAACGTTGCTGCTGGTACCCAGAACAATGTGACGTTCAACACAGTTCCCCTGGCGCCTAACGGAGGGCCTCAGATGAATCATGCTGTCACAGTTGCACATGTGGAGAAGCCTGAAAAATTCGCAGGCATTTTCTTTAAGAGATGGCAGAAAAAGATGTGGTTATATCTCATATAACTAGGCTTGGCAAGAATTCTGAACGAGGATCATCGGTGGTGGAACCTGTGGAGGATCAGAATCATAATATGCAGAATAGCTTGAGTTATGAAGCATAGGCATATAACAATTTATGTTGATTGAATCTTATTCTAAGTTGCCTTGATAATATTATCTATAATGTTTTTTGTGCTTTTAAGACTGCAAAAACATTGTGGTTGGCTTTAGATAAAAAATATCGCCCAGAAAATGCTGGAACAAAAAAATTGATAGTTGGTTGATTTCTGGACTATAAAAGCTAGATTCCAAAACTGTAGTTTCGCAGGTTGAAGAAATACAGATGTTGGTATATGAAATGGAAGCGAAGGGCAAGGCGCTCAGTGAATCTTTCCAAGTTGCGGCTGTGATTGAGAAGCTACCTCTTTTGTGGAGGGAATTTAAGAGCTATCTCAAGCACAAACGAAAGGAAATGAAAATGGAAGATTTGATTGTCTGGCTCCATAGAGGAGGACAATCATCGTCCTGATAGAAAGCCAACCTCTCAGTCTGGTCAAGCCAAAGCTCATGTTGCTGAGGCATGAAATAAAAAGAAGAATAATACTTTGGGCGTGAAAGTCAAGGGCAAGGAGATTGCAAAGTTCAGTGGTAAGTGTTATAACTATAGAAAACTAGGGCACCACAACAGTGACTGTTGTAAGCTCAAAAAGAATCAGAGTCAAACCAAAGCAAAAGCAAATTTGGTCGGCGCAATGGAAGATCTGAATCTCTGCGCTGTGGTGACTGAATACAATGCAGTAGGGAATCCGCATGAGTAGTTGGTGGACATAGGGGCCACTTGACACGTATGTGCCAACAGGGCAATGTTTAAAGACTATATATGTTACAGCTGTACTTCCTTTTTAAATTATATATATATATATATTTTTTTAATCAGAAAGATATTTATTATAACAAAACCTCACTTATGGCGGAGGAGTACCATATTACAAACGACAATGTATCATTATAGGTATAAAGATAGTGTAAGGATGCTATGATTGCCAATCTCCAATCATGCATGATATGCCGCATTAAAACCTTGCCAAGTAAAACCACCCTTGTGGATAAAACCTTGGCGAAGGAAAAGCGTACATATTGGCATCATTGGAAGAAAAGCATTGAATATTAAATGCAGCTACTATATACATGAACGTGTGTAAAAAAAGAAGGCTAAGGAGTATGCATCCCATCCGGAGTATTTGTAGTAGTATAGCGAAAATGTGGCATAATGGCATCCATCCGTATGAGTCCACGAACATGTGATGGCAATGAGGCAAGAGACGCATAGTAAATCGGTGTAGAGACAGACATTGCTTGCTGTGAAAGAAAATGTGCAACTTGATTGACCTCCCTTGGTGCATATATGAGCGACAGAGACAACTGTCTTAGCAATGAACGCAATCGATGTATGTCCGGAGCTAGGGGTCCCAAAGTATTTACTAGTTGGACTAACTCCAAGCAATCAACTTCTATCAAAATCTCTCCAAAAGTCGGCCCATAATAAAGGATAGAGAACAATGCTGCCTGTGCCTCAACACGAAGCGGATAATCATGTCTAAGTGGTAGGGATAATGCACGTACAAATCTACCCTGCCCATCACAAAGAATAGCACCACCTCCTGCCGTACATCTTCCTATCGCTACGTCAGTATTAAGCTTGAACCTGCCAGGTGGGGGAAAACTCCATCGGATTATTCTAATACGATTTGATCTCAAAGGTGGTGATAATCCCATGTGTATAAGGCGCTGGATGGAACAAGCCTTCTTCATTCCACTTCTGGATTTTGTCCACATGTATATATCATTCCTTATGGCTCGGATAAGGGCAGCTTGAGACCACCCAATATCATCATAAACTGCTGCGGCATATGATTTCCATATATTCCACAAAAGAATCCCCACAAAATGCTGCAGCACTTCACCCATGAAATCGTTTGGAGCTGTCATCCAAACCGATAAAGCATACGGTCGCCATCCAGTGGAGGATGCTGTGGTGATGTCCATGAGAAAGTGGAAGTATTCTCTGATAACCCGAATTGCATTGCATGAGAAGAAGAGATGATTTGTAGTAGCAGAGTCCTGACGGCAGAAAGGACATATGGTGGGCAAAATGTGGAAAAAACGACGTAGTGTATCTGGTAGGGGCAGGGCATTATTAAACAATCTCCATAGAAAAATTTGAACTGCCGGTCACTGATGCTTGAGCCAAATATACTTATTAGATATCAAAGTTGGCCGAGATGGACGAATAAGGTCATATGCAGTAGACAGCAGAAAGCGGCCAGATGCAGTCAGCCATATAGGCATAGAATTATCCCATTGCGTCATTGATATGCATCTATGATGGATTGAACAGATGCGGCGCCAACCAGGAGAGTCATATAAGCGTGGTGTAAAGTCGTTTCTGGAACCATATCTTCTGCGCATATACTGACTCCAAAGGTTTGAAGCATGATAATACCACCACCACAGCTTACAAGAGAAAGCATCTTGAACATCCTGTAATGATCTAATACCTAGACCGCCCTCTTGCCTTGGAAAACAAATTTTCTTCCATGATACCTAATGACGCCGGTGTGACCCCCAGAGAAATGCCGTAAACCGTCGTTGTAAAGAATATAGTATACTTCGAGGAAGATGTGAGCCTGCCATGAGATGCAAAGATAGAGATAATAAAATGGAACGAATTAAAACTACTCTACCTACCATTCCAAGCAGCTTGTGCTGCCAACCCCCTAACCGAATATCAACTTGATGTAGAAGATCTTGGCAATGAACAACCCGTGTAATTCCTTTATGCAAGTAACAGCCCAGATATTTTAGAGGCAAGGATGATTGACGCATATCAAGAATCCGCAATAATGCTTGACGTTGCCATACTCCTATATGAGTTGAAAAACAAATCATACTCTTGTTCCAGTTTACAGCTTGACCTGAGACTCGTTCATAAGATGTTAGAAAGCATTTAAAT
Organism: Eustoma russellianum; assembly: GCA_036186865.1. Classification (NCBI taxonomy): domain Eukaryota; kingdom Viridiplantae; phylum Streptophyta; class Magnoliopsida; order Gentianales; family Gentianaceae; genus Eustoma; species Eustoma russellianum. The sequence goes on from AP025071.1 coordinate 15,970,948, forward strand.
CGAATGAGATTGGTCCTGCTTGCTGATAAAAACACCAACAAATCATCTGCATATGATAAGTGTGATACTACTAGTGGCATGCGACCCATAGTATATGGTGTAAGGAACGAGGTTGATATCAAATGTTTGAATCTTCTGCTGAAAGCTTCTGCTGCAATAATGAACAAAAGTGGGGAGAGTGGATCTCCCTGCTTTACTCCACGGGTTGGTCGAAAAAATCCACATGGAATGCCATTAATAAGGAGGGAAATATGTGTACCCTCTAAGTGATTCATGATTAGCTTTGTAAAATGTCTGGAAAAGCCAAACCTGTCCAAAACATGGCATAGAAAACGCCAATCTACCCTGTCAAATGCCTTGGCCATGTCTAATTTAATCAAAGTCTTACCTGGCCGCTGTCCTTTGTCAAACCAATGTATAATCTCATTTCCTAACAACACCTGTTCAGCTGTTCCTCGTCCTTTTTGGAAGCCTTCTTGTTCTGGGGAGATTATACGTGGAAGAATAGTGTTGAGCCTGTTAGATAATATTCTGGTTTGTATTTTGCTCATGAATGTCGATAGCGCAATGGGCCGAATGTCTGCAAACGTACGCTGCGATTGACCTTTAGGAAGCAATATGATCATGGTGTGAGGCATGGCGTGTGGAAGAGGAAAGCCAAGGAAGTATTCCTGAAATGATTTGTGGACATCTGAAGATATTACATCCCAGCCTGTGCGAAAGAACCACCCATTATATCCATCTGGACCCGCAGCACTGTTTGGATTTAATTCCCAAACGGCCTGCTTGACTTCGTCTATTGAAGGCATTTTGGTAAGCATTTGGTTATCCTCATCTGAGACTAATGTAGGGATACTTTGAAGAAAATCAGGATTATCATCAATAGGTTGAGCTGTAAACATACGTGTATAATAATCAATAGCTGCTGCACTGGCTGTATCTTGCGTATTCACATATCGTTCCATCTTCGGTGTGAATACTGTGTATAGCTTGACGCCGACGTTTGTCTTTAACTAAGGCATGATAATATCTCGTATTGGCTTGAGCCTCTTTTAACCATTTGACACCAGCCTTTTGTTTCCAGTATGACAGCTCTTGAGAAGCTATGTGAGACAACGTGGCTTGAGATTCATAATAAGCTTGCCTAGCCTTTGCTGTGGGAGATGCATCGTAGGCCTCTTCTAATGTGTGTGTGACTTTTTCTGCATGTTGCAGTTTATTGAATATGTTGCCAAAAATAGTCTTGTTCCAATGAGAGACGTCCTTTTTAAAGCGCTTTAACTTATAGCATAAGCCTCACATTCATCCTACCGTAGGGTAGGACTCCCAAGTGGTACGCAGAAAAGTAGTATAATCTTGGTGAGTAGTCCAAACATTGAGAAAAATAAATAGCTTAGGACCATCAAATTCTGCATTAGCATATTGTATCAGTAAAGGGCAGTGATCAGACGTTGTTCGACTAAGGTGTGTCAAGCGAACCGAGGAGAAGAGGTCGTAGAATGGCTCATTACAGAAGGCCCAATCCAAACGTCTCCAAACTTGACCTAATCCACGCCCTCCTTGCCATGTATATGTTGTTCCTATATGTGGGATAACATGCCAAGCTCCATATTGAGTCATTTCATTGAAGTCATCAAGAGCAGCTAAAGAAGGAGTGGATGCGCCTTTGTGATCAGTAACAGACAAAAAAGTATTGAAATCACCAGAAATTAACCAAGGCTCCTGAGATGTATCCGAATGATGACGCAAAGATGTCCAAAGACTTTTTCTATCAACCAGTGTGTGTTTACCATAAACACAAGAATGCCAGAAGATCTTTCCTGTCGACTGTAATTGAAGACGCAAATGGGCTACTTGCTCAGAATGTACTGAAGAAAGTAGTGTGAGAATGTTTTGTTTCCAAAAACACCAAGCGCGACCATCACATACGTTTAACATCGATGTAAATCCTAGCTGGATACGGACTCGTTCCATTCTAGCAGATGATTGTTGCGGCTCAATGATAAAAAGAAAATGAATAGAATATTGATTTAACATCAGTGTTAGCCTGGAAAGTGAAGTGCGCAGGCCCCTTAAATTCCATGTAAGTATATTCATTGGGAACGAGGAGGCTGTGAGTTTGAAGATCTTGTAACACTGCGAGTTACCATGTGATGAGGTGGTCGAACAAGCTGGCTTTTAGGCCGACGTTTCCGTTGACGTATGCATGGAACATAGTCTGCATGTACCTCTTGTGGGGGTTGTGTAATACGTTGTAGTAACTCTTGATCAGAGAAGAAATTTTGCCTGTTTTTTAACTTATCCCCCCATATGTTTGAAAGGGCATTATATTCCTGCTGAAGATCACGTCGTGGAATCTCTTCAGTTTGACCTTGTGTTAGTAATGGCTCCTCATTATCCGAGACTGTCTGCACATTTTGCTGTTCTAATGTGGGTTGTATATTAGCTGCTGATGTATCCTCGGCAGAACCTCCTAAGATTGTAAGATTTTGACTGTTTGTGGGAATAGCTTCAGCTTGTGGCGAGGGTATGTGCATTTCTGGTAACATGCCTTCTTCATTGGGTGGGAGCTGACTGTTTGGTGATGCAGTAGGGAGCTGTGAAGGCTGCATTTGAGGTTCACTCTTGGGTTCATTCATCTGCGCGAGGGAGTCTGCTTGCAGAGGTGTTTCCTTTTGCTTACGGCGCCATTGCTTTTCTGAAACAGGGTTATCCGATTGGGTTGTCTGCTTCCCACAACTATCCTTGTTATGACCTAAAACTCCACATTTCTCGCAATACAATGGGACATCTTCATAAACCACAGGTTGAAAATGATGATGATCTAGGCACTGGATATGCAACTTTGATGGCAACTCCTTTGAGACGTCTACTTCAACGCAAACTCTCGCAACGGATGGTCTCAGAATTTTTTGGGTCGCAGCATCTGATCTGATGGGTGTTCCGACCATAGAGGCAATAGAAAATAACGCAGATTGGGTATGAAGATATACTGGCAATCCCGGTAAAGTTAACCAAACTGGCACAATTGGCGCATCATATCGGGGATCAAAATCATATGTATATTTTGTAATTCTCATATGGTATCCCAAGATGTTCCATGATCGACGGCAAAAACATCTATTATAATCTTCTTCTTTTTCAAACCTTAATAGGACGTGAGTTTTATCATGTAAGCCTGCATGAATAGTACCTGTAAAGCCTATGCGATCAAGTGTTTTCTGCAGTGCAACCATTCCAGGCCTGCCGTTCCAGAAGGATCCAACCAATGTATATTTGAATGGCGATAATAATGCGGCTATCTCCCCCTCCTTGAAGGTGATCGACGGATATCCTTTAAAACGCTGAGGAGGCTTCACTTTGATGGCCGGTGGATCTACGGATGATCCACCGGTGAGAACAGAGAGGAAAGAACGTGCCGGGGCCGAAGGGCTCGGCGGCTGCATGGCTGAAGAAGACGATATCAGAAGAAGGCGTAGGGCTTCCGGCGGCGGCAGAGAGCATTCCGAAATTTTTTTATTTATATATATTATATATATATATATATATGTATATATGTATGTATATATGTACGTATAATAATTGGTAGTTACCTATTAATAAAAGATAGAGATAACTACAAATTAAATGGAGTAAAGATCTACTAGGAAATTTAAACCTAAGTTAACTAGGAAACATATACATATCCTAACCACCCTTACCCTTTATAAATGCACACACATCACAACCCACAAACCCCAAATTTTCCCCCTCCTCTGTCGCCCTTTCCGCCTTGCTCCCTCTCTCTTTTTTTTGTTTTGTTATTGTTGTTGCTGCCCCTTACCCCAGAAAAAGACAAACAAATATACAAAAACCAAATCTCAATTTTTGTTCTTGAATTATGCCGCCATTTATTTTAAAAAAAATATTTTTGACACCCCCAAGTTGGACAACATAGAGGAAGAAATGGTATAGGGAGAAAGAGTATTCGCCAAAAAGGTATGTGCCTATTCCCCCTCGTTTCGGTACGAAGCAAACATGCCCGATCGATATTTTAAGTGCTTTATGTGAAATTATTGTTTTAATTGCTAAATTCACGTGTTTTAATTTAAAAGGCATGACTTTTACTCGTTTGATCGTATATAAATGTGTGTGTGCTATGTTGATGTTTGTGTGACCCAAAAAAGAATTTAAAAGAACGAATTTTACGCGTTAAAATCGAAAATTACATGATTTAGAAAAAGGTCACGCAGCTCGGAAATTAGGTTATAATTTGACTGGAAACTGAAAAACAAGGCTGGATGGCAACGCGTGCGCAAAAACGTGTGCGTTTCAGGAGTGGCGCATGGGGCCCACGCACGGCCCCTGACGGCGCGTCCGTACATGAGCTGACGTGTCCACCTCCAAAAGAGGCATCGCATTATATGGAGTCCAATACAACTGGTTTGCGGTAATTCGGAGTTAAAACGAAGATTTTATTGAGGTTAGAAGAAATAGAGAAAAAAATAAAAAGAATTAAATTCCAGGTCAGCCAGGTCGGGTTGACCCGGTCTGACCCTGATGGCCGAGTTGACCGCGGTTGGACCAGGTCAGGTCATCCTGGTCCGACCAGAAATTGGTCCGGGCTGACCTTCCTTTAAAAAAAATGAAAAAAATGAATTAATTTAATAAATTAATTTCATAATATAATTACTTTTAAAATAATAAAGTAATAATTAATTAAAATAGATTTAAACATTCCAGAAAATTAATAATTAGTTTCAAAAAATATAAAATAATGAAAATAAAGTTTTTTTTGTTAATTTACTGAATTTATAATTAATTTAACTAAATATGAGAAATAGTTTTAAAAACTTCAGAAAGTAGAAATTAATTTCAGAAAATTAACAACTAATTCCAGAAATTATAACATGGCGAAAATACATGATTTTTATTAATTTTATGAAATTTTAATTAATCTAGATAATTATAATAAATAGTAAATAATAAGAAAAAATTGGAAAAATAGTATAAAGTTCCAGAAAAATTAAGATAGGCTAGAAAAAAAAAGTGATGGAAAATAATATTTTTGTGACGTTCCTAATAATTAAAGTAAAGGAATTGGATAAAAAGTAAAGTCAGAAAATGGAAAATAAATACCGAAAAAATGTGAAAAATATGGGAAAACACAGGAATGATGCAACGAAGTACCAAGAAGTGAAATTTGCATTGCATTCATGGCATGTACATTGCATTTGGCCTAAGAGGCGTATGATGGCGGGCTGTAGTCAAGAGCTACAGTAACATCCAGAAAAGAGGAAAAAAAGAGAAAAGGAATAGTGGGCTGTATTGGAAGAGCTACAGCAGCACTCATAGTTGTTGAGAAAAAAGGGTTTGAGTGATTCACAAAATGCATGATTTAAATAACATGTGTTAAAGAAATGCATGACACATTTTATGACTTGTCACGTTTTTGCGACAAACTTGCCTTATATACTTTATATATAATGTTGCCGTACTAACAAGCCATGAAGCTTTAAAGCTTACATCAAATGGCAAACATTTGTTGTGTTTAAACTATTTTCAGGTGCCACCATTAATGAACTAAACTAGTTCATTAAGTGAAGTACTTAGTTAAATGAACTAAGTAGTTCATTAAATGAAGATATATTTGAAGAAGGTATGATGACAACAAACATGGAAATGTAAAGTCTCCTGTCCTTATAGTCCACACGTTTTACATATATATTACATATATATACATATATTCAGATTTTTTTACAAAAAGACACATACACATATACTCCGACGTACTACCGACACGTTACATATATTACAAACATACGTCAACGTCACACCACTATACTTACATGATATTTATAAGTATATTCAGATCTTATATCATATGATATAAGTCATGGTGATGAAAAAATTATAACGACACGTTACTAGGTTCTAAACCAAAAATTGTCGTATCGGGTGACTACCGAAACTTTGCTAACATGTCACGTACTTTCCATATATAGATGGCCAGTCCCTACACTTCAAAAATGGCCACAAATTTCATATATTACATGGTACACTCAGCCATAAAATCATTCCATGTTAGCACACACAAATCACCCCCAATTAAGGCCAAATTGTGGAGATTCCAAATTCAATTTTTAAAGCACATGGGGCGCCACTTACTCAGCCTTTAGAGCTGAATATTCAAGTTATTCTATGTATATTATATGTGACACAATATATATAACATGTGTAAAAATTTTGAATTTAATCGGAGAAAAATCGCGTTTTCGACAAAAGTCGAAAATTCGATTTTCTACGAACATAACACATGGAACATTTTTGGCATGACATGTAACATGTATCTAGACACTTTTTACATATTCAATACATATTAAAGTGTTCTAGAAAATTCAAATTAGGGCTGATTATAATTTACCATATACGTGTGAATATTGTGCATTATTTGACGAAGTTTACCAAAGAAAAATTCAACACATGTGCAGGAATTTCACACAATATTTTCAGCTTTGTTGGAGCCTAGATGGAGCTTATTTTGCACTTTAATTGGTGAAAAATAAGCCATACATGATGGGTGACTTTGAAGAGGGCAACACACAAGAAAATATTTCAAAAATGCAACACATGCTGAAAATTTTTAGCACATGTGAATAGTTGCCGAATTTACTATTCCTTTGTCCTTAATTTGCATCCCAAAATTGAAGGGATTGAATGGTGATTATTTGGTAGTATTTTGAATTCTTTTTGGCACATGTTTTTCAATTTAGTCTTAGATTTTTACAGCACACTAAATGGTGACAAGGTTGGACCAATCATGAAGTGCCAAGTAAGCAAAGCAAAGACATTCATCCAATCATGTTGTGCCAAGTAAGCAAGATGGTGTCACATCTACACAAGGCATTCTTCCAAGGGCTTAAAAGAGAATTTTCAAGATGGAGAAATGCCCTAAGGGGGGCGGCCAAGAGCAAATAAATGGAAGAGAAAAGAGTCATTCAAAGACAAGACAATTCTCATATTCTCTCAAGTGCAAAAAGCGTCTCCCACTTTCTTCTTCTACATTTCTTTCTTCTTCTCTCTCAAGCCTATTGTTCTTATATTCAAATATATTGAATAGGCTTTGTATAGACTACCATACACACTCATTGTTGTAAAAGGTTGATCAAGGTGTGATCAATCCTTCATTTGTTTGGTGGTGGTGTTCGTGAAAGGTGTGATTGCTTGTATCGTTTGTAAAGAATTGGAGTTGGTGTGTAACTCCAGAAACCCTTCGTGGTAAGGTGTTATTTTGTTTAGTGATAACCGAGGAATGTGTCCTCGAAGACTGGAGTAGGTTGTGTTAACCGAACCAATATAAAATTCTCGGTGTTATTACTTTCAGCATTTTACTTTCAGTTTCCAGCATTGTGCATCATTTTCGTTGCAGTAGTAAAAATATCAGACGAATTTCAAAAATCACAAAACTTTTTAGAAACATAGCCACACGTCTTAGGTTTCATTTGACACAGGTTGTAACCTTTTTGGACAAGTATAAGTCATTCAAACGTTAATAGTTCTGAGACTAGTGCAATCTGATTTTCAGAATTGCAAAGGTTGAGAACGTGGACCTATTTGACATACTTCCCAAAGGAATTTTTCAAAACTGTTTTGCCCATTTAAATACATATAGTAATGGGTTTGTCATTAAATTTTCAAACCATTTGGAGCCACGGATTAATCGGAACAAAATTTTCAAATCAGACTACCGTTTCTGGCAGATTTGCGCAATCTTACCACAAACAATTTTTCAAAGGGTTAAAGGTTGAATTTTGATCTGGAATTTTTAGGAGATACTCAAAACATCTGAGACTACAATCTCTCCAAATTTCAGAATTTTTAAAGGCCTGTAACCTAGTTTTTCAAACGTTTCAAAACAGGTCCTGAAAACAAAAACTGTTTTCAGAAGTTAGATTTTTGGATCAAAACATTTTAAAAACCAAATTTTCTGTACCCACTATTCAACCTCCTCCTTTTAGTGGTGTCTTGCAGATCCCTACAATAGTGGGCTGTAGTGGAAGAGCTACAGCAGCACCCAGGATTTCCAGAGTGGACTGTAGTGGAAGAGCTACAGTAGTACTCTGGAACGGTGGACTGTAGTAGAAGAGCTAAAGTAGCACACAACAACCCCAGGGGATCATGCATTGCACGGTAGAGATATGGACATATTGCATGACATGACTTTTTTTGCCTGCGACACGTAGAAGTAGGGACATGCATCATGAAGTTGTTCATTATTATGTGGAGTGATTTACTTTACACAGTTATTTTTTATGTCTATATGATGTTGCTTGGATTATGTGGTTATGTGTATATACCATTGTTGTATGCTCATTCCGCATCAGAGAGAGGCAGATACCTATTGAGTGACGTCATATCACTCACCCCTACCTCCCTCCACTCTAGGTGAGCAGGATTTTGATTACATCTTTGTTGAGGACGGGTCAGACCAGACTAGTTGGGGAGAGTGAAGCGTTACAGAGATTACTTACGAGATATTTGTTGGATTATCAGATTTATTCCTTTTATGTCAGATTTTTAGATTTTTTTTGGTGTATCGGGTTTCGTCAGCCCTAAACATTTGATTTATTTTCGTATTGGATCATTTATAAATGGAATTTGGATTTTTAATTATCATTTCCGTGAAAAATTCTATGTTATTTATGACGTGTAAGAAGTTTAAACGACGCCTTGTAGTTCTCGTAGTAGACTACGGGGGTGCACTGTTCCCGATACTAGGGTTCGGGAGCAGGACGGTACAGGTGGTATTAGAGCAAGGCTCCAAATTTGCCTCGGAAACATAGGATTAACTAGATCACTTAGGCATAAGCTATGACCTTTTTGTAAAATGACGATTTTACCCCCAATAAACAAAGTAGACTTAAGAGATGATCTTAGATTTAAGTTATGATCGGGGTTAATGGGTGTGAGAGTGTTTTTTCGTTTTCTTTACTTATTTACTGTTTTACTCCTGAACTTTTGCATGCACCCTATAAGTGGCTAGAAATTCCTAAAATACCCCCCAACTTAGCCTGAATTTGAATAAACTATATTTTGCCTGTTTCAAATTTCAAAAAATGCCGCCTAGACGTGATACAACAGGAAATGGACTAAATGGTGGTGACAACCACCAAAATCAGGGGGCTATACCTTAGGTACTGACGGACACCATGGCCACTCTGGCCGCTATTCTAGCACAGCAGCAGCAGCAGCAGTTGGCTCAGCAACAGGATCAACTGAACTAGCAGTAGGTTCTACCGCCACCACCGCCCCCAGGTTTCAGGTTCTACTACAGGGAGATGCAAAAATCCCGCGTTCTGATATTTCTAGGGACTTCCCGTCTGGAGGAGGTGGAGATATGGTTTAAGGATGTACATGACCAGCTCCGTTTGTTGCAAGTGCCTGAGGAGCTCAGAGTTGAGGTTTTTGTGTCCTTCTTTGAAAGATATGCTGAGCAGTGGTGGCACAGCATGCAGATCCACAAAACCGCATAGGTGATGTGGACACAGTTCAGAGAAGAGTTCCAGAAGTCCTATATTCCAGACAGTGTGACTCAAAAGAGGATGATTGAGTTCCAGACGCTGACTCAGGGTTCTATGACAATGGCACAATACACTGAGCATTTTCATGCATTAGAGAGGTATATGTCGTCTATCATGAAGAATGAAAGGGCAAAGATGCTAAAATACAAGAGAGGTTTGAACTTTCGCATTCAGACTGGGATTGCATATACGAGGCCGAGGACCTACGAGGATCTTTTGGAGGTATATTGCGAGGTTGAGGACCATCTAAAGAGAGTGGCAGCTGAGGACAAGGGCACGAGACCCCGCGAGGATTCTAGGACAAGGAGATCAGGGCGTTGGGTGAAGGTGCCCCGGCGTCCCTCGGCTGGTCGACCATTCAGGCCACCCCAGCAACAGATGACCACAGGACCAACCGTGACTGATGTGCAGCCGCAAAGGGATGTTGGACCACCATCCCCACCATGTGGTCATTGTGGATGCCCACAATTGGGCCAATGTTGGAGGACAACGAACGTTTATTTCAAATGCGGCAAACTGGGACATTTTGCGAAGGAGTGCACAGTGCAGAGACAGGCACCCCCGTCATAGCAGAATCAGGGGAAGCAGAAAGGTAAGGCAAGTACCAATGCTTGGGTCCACGTGATGACTGAGGCAGATATCGAGGAGGCTGGCAATGTCGTAGTAGGTACCGGTTAATTAAGTATTTTTTTCAAATTCAGTTGATTTTGAGCTTTCATCTGTGTTTATGTGCTATACGAATAACCCTAAATGCGTTAGGTATAATTTTAATAAACAAAGTTTCCGCCAACGTCTTGTTCGATAGTGGTGCAAGCCACACTTTAATCGCCAAGAAATTTGTCAAAAATCTTAATATCTTACCCGAATGGCTGGAGACCCCATATCACGGTCAGGTAACGAGTGACCAGGTATTGGTATCTCATTATCAGTACAGGGGGTGCCGGCTGGAAATAAATGATCAAGAGTTTTGTGCGACACTGATCCCAATTTCGATGATGGATTTTCTGGAGAAGTATCAGGCTACTATCGACTGTCGGCAGAAGCAGGTCAGCATCAAGGGTTTGGAAATGCAAGAGATTGTCTTTCAGGGCGATTCTAAGCTGAAGAAGGTGCCCAAGAGAATATATCTACCGTAGCCCAGGCTTGTAGGGCATTGAGAAAATGTGTTGAAGGTTTTCTAGTCTATGATGTGAACGTAGAACAGCAGGTACCATCTATTGACTAGATTCCGGTGGTAAACGAGTTCAAAGATGTTTTTCCCAAAAAATTACCAGGCTTACCACCAAATCGCGAGGTTAAATTTGCGATAAACCTTATTCCAGGTGCTGAGCCGATATTGAAAGCACCGTATTGTATGGCACCAACAGAGCTCGAGAATTATTGGACCACAAATTCATCCGCTCTAGTGTCTCACCATGGGGAGCTCCTGTCCTATTTGTAAAGAAGAAAGATAGGAGCATGAAATTGTGCATCGAAACAAGATCAAAATCAAGAATAAATATCGTTTACCCATGATCGAGGACCTTTTCGACTAGTTGAAGGGGCGCAAAAATTTATTCTAAGGATCAAAGCAGAGGATATTCCAAAGACTGCCTTCTGCACCAGATACGGCTATTATGAGTTCTTTGTGATGCCGTTTGGACTGACAAATGCTTCAGCTGCCTTCATGGATTTGATGAATACTGTATTTAGAGACCATCTAGATAAGTTTGTGGTGGTCTTCATCGATGATATCTTGATCTATTCTCCTAACAAAGAGACGCATGCCGAGCACTTAAGAGCAGTTCTGGGTACCCTTAGGCAGAAGAAGTTGTACGCTATGTTGGACCGTGCACCTGTAATAAACACCACTAGAGGAGAGTGAATAGTGGTTAGTGGAAATTACGCTACTACCCTTGATAAAAATCCCTTTTGAAAACAGAATCTCAGACTACCTCAGATTCAGAACCCATTTTTGAAAAGTTCAAAAATCCTTGTACACAACTCCAAAAATTATGAAAATTTCCAGAACTTAATTCAATGTGTTTACAAGACTCTGTCCAAAACTTAGACAAAAATAAGATTGTTTATCCCTTCAAACAAATAAACAGATTCATATGGTCAATCTGGACAAAACTGGACAGAATGTTGCTGAAATTGAAAAACGTGTTTCTCTTTGAATACTCAACCAAAAAGGTTGATCTTTATGTCAAAACACTCCTTAGTGTGCCTAGTTTATGTTTCCAAAAGGTCCTAACCTTAAAAAATTCTTGATTAAAACATAATTTAAGTTTTCTCAAGCTGGTCAGATTACAGCCAGATTGGAGCAGTTATCTTGCAAAGACTGAAAGATCTAACTTTCCCTTGCTCAAATCAAATGATTCTTATTTCAAATGAAAGCTAACAGTCTGAAGTATAACTCCACCAAAAATCACAAATTTTGAAAGTGTTTAGCTATTTTTTCAAAACGTGTGAAATTGTGTGAAATCTGCAGTGAAAATGAGCAGAATGCATAAATGTAGAAACAAGATAAGAACGCTAAGAATTTATCCTGGTTCGGTCAATGTAACCTAATCCAGTCCAAAGGAACACCTTTCCTTGGATTTCACTATGGTATGAACCAAATTACAACAAGAGCCAAGCTTGATCCTCGGGTTAATCACCAACCCTATTCAAGACTTGGATGAACACCTCTATGCAACTCTTGGTTGCAACACCTCTATCACCTATTGATGTAGCCTTATAGATTTGGCTAATCAATCTTAAAAATTAGACACAAGAGACTTGTAGCTCTACAACAAAAATCACAAGAACACCTTGGCCACAAAGAATGAAACAAGAACGGAGAGTAGAAGAAGATAGCAAGACATATCAACTTTTGCTTTTCAAGCGTGTTCTTCTTCTTCACCATTGCCTCCTATTTATAGTGTGAAGTGAGCCTTGAATATAAGAACTCTGATGTGTCACCATCTTCATCATTAATGCTTAAGTGTCTTCATATCATTGGTTGGCCACCTAATCACCTTGTACACTTGGCAAAATGAAGAAGAATGATTGGTCCACCTTAGAATTCAGCATGGCCGATTTTATCCACCTTGGAATTCCCTTAATTATCCTTTGCAAAATGAAGATAATAAGAAGGGAATATGTTACAAGAATCCCTCAACTCCTTTCCATGATAATAGGACATGTGAAGGCTTCTATTTGACTCAAAAAATCTGCCATAAACAGCCATATAGCCGTTGGGTTCAAAGTTGAAATTTCCAAGTTGACAATTTTGCCAACTAGCTTCTTTTTGTTTGGTCCACTTATCACCAAGCCATAAAATGAGTACACCATCATTTCCACCTGTTAATACACGTTTGGAGGCTTGCATATATGTATATATTAAATCAGATTTTTGAAGAAGAAATCAACAAATAATAGTTGACAAGATTATGTCAACATATAATACCAAAATTCCCACTATTTCTTCTTGTATGTAGTGATCATTTTCACACCTTGAACACCTTCAAATTCTCTAAAATGTCATGATAAATATACTCCAATAACATATAGAAGAAGTTCTTCAAGAAAGAAATAGAATGTGACATCACAACCCGTCACATATCCCGCTACTGTCGATAATATCATCATTTGAGAAACAAATAATATAAAACCACCATATAATTTTTAAGATAATCATAACTCAACTCCAGAATGAAGATAAGAATATACTCAAGAGATTCCTTGAGTGAAAGTACCAAAAATACCCTCAGGGGCAAAATGACCGAAATGCCCCTGGTGAGATAAAATTTCAGAAATGACCCCGATGGTTAGAAATAAATATAATACACCTTTGTCATGATAAATCAGATGAGAATAAGTCCTTGAAGTATTTCCACCATGTCATGTTCCTACAAAACTCAAAATACCAATTTTGCTCTTTTTGGTAAGTTGTAGAAACTTCCACGGCACATTAGTAACAAGATATTTATATTTATCAAAATCACATAATGATCACATAATGAACATATATAAAACATGTACAAATGAAAACAACCACTTTATCACATTTTAGGAAGATATTTCTAAAAACCCTACACATACATCGATCGAAGTGCCTCATCTTCAGAGATCGATGTCTCACAGTGAGCTTCTGTGAGACGTGGATCGATCCATGTGAAGGGATGACATACGTCGATTGATCCACGTGAGAGATCGACGTCTCACAGTAAGTTTTTGGTTTTATTTTGTCCAACATCGATCGATCCATGTTAGGGGATGATGTACATCGATTGATCCATGTGTCTCTGCCTGAGAGATCCACGTCATTTTTCTTCACTTTTTCAACTTGTAATCACTTATAACACCATATGTGACATTTTTAAATATTCACCACTTAAAATCATGACCTTGAATATTATCCAAACATATTTCTCAACATTCTCCCCCTTTTGGATGATTTTCAAAATAACTTAACATGATTTTAATGTCACAACTTATAACCAATTTTTTTTCACATTTTTACCAATTGAATTATTTTAAAACCTCACCAATTACCAACCGTTTCATCAATTCTATATCTGTTTTTTCAAACTCTCAATTCTCTCATGTTTTTAACATATGTGTTCATGTGCTCCCCCTCAAATGATACTCTCCCCCTTAACCTATGCTCCAAACTTATACCAGTTAAAACTTAGCATATTATTCAACCAACCAAATCATGAATTACCAACTAAAATCATGTTCTTATTCTATCTTCCCCTTTATTTTGCAAATCATGCAAATGATAGAACTACGCAATAATATCGTAAGTCATTATACCTAACTTGACTCGTAAGTTTTCAAAATTGGCTTGATTAAGGGGTTTGGTGAAGATATCAGCTATTTAGTGATCAGTTCTTATATGGTTTATAACTATATCCTCATTTTGAACATGATCTTGAAGGAAATGGTATCTTACTTCAATGTGTTTGGCCTTAGAATGAAGTACCGGATTCCGAGAAAGACTGATCGCACTTGTGCTATCGCAGAAAATTGGAATCTTATTCATTTTAATGCCAAAATCAATAAGTTGTTGTTTAAGCCAAAGTATTTGGGTAGTGCATAAACTCAAGACTATATACTCGGCTTCAATGGTAGAGAGAGCTACACTAAATTGCTTTTTAAAAAACCAAGAGATCAAGTTGGTTCCTATGGATTGACAAGTACCGCTAGTAGATTTTCTATCTAACTTGCAACCACCATAATCAACATCACTATACGCGTATAATTCCAACTTAGCATTTCTATCATACCAAAGCACTAAGTGATGTTTGTGTTTAAGATATCTAAAGATCTTTTTCACTGCATTGTAATGAGATACCTTAGGCAAGATTGAAACCTAACACACATACACACACTAAACATGATGTCAGTTCTTGATGCGGTTAAATATAACAATGAGTCAATCATAGACCTATATAGTGTGTCATTAAAATATTTGCCATTTTCATCTTTGTCTAGTTTGGTGCTAACACTCATAGGGGTAGGTGTTGGTTTCAACTCTTCAAATCCAAACTTCTTAATCATTTCATTGATATACTTAAGTTGGCTACTGTGAATTCCTTGAGGGGTTTATTTAATTTGAAGTTCTAAGAAGTAGTTTAATTCTCCTACCATTAACATTTCATATTCTAACTTCAGACATTCTTCGAAGTCCTTTACTAAGGTAGGGTTGGTTGAACCAAAGATTATATCATCTACGTATATTTGAACTATTAACAAGTCGTTATCTTTTCTTCTTAGGAATAATGTGTTGTCTATGATTCCCCTTTGATAATTATTTGCAATAAGGAAATTTTCAAATCTATTATACCAAGCTCTTAGAGCTTGTTTCAAACCATATAAAGCTTTCTTAAGCTTGTAAACATGGTTAGGATTATTTGGATCTTCGAGTTTGGGGATTTGTTTCACAAACACCTCTTCTTGGATGTATCCATTCAAGAACACACTCTTGACGTCCATTTGGAAGATTTTAATATTGCTTAGACTTACAATCACAAGTAACAATCTAATTGCTTCTAGTCGTGCAACGGATGCAAAGGTTTCTTCATAATCTATTCCTTCTTGTTGATTATAACCTTGTGGGACTAGCCTAGCCTTATTTTGTGTGATATTTCTTTTTTCATCCATTTTATTTCTAAAGACCCATTTGGTTCCTATTATAGACTTGTCTTCAGGTTTAGGTACAAAGTCTCACACGTTGTTCCTTGTAAATTGATTCAATTCCTCATGCATGGCATCTATCCAAGATATATCACCTAAGGCTTCCTTTACATTCTTAGGTTCTAAGTGTGAGATTAAGCTATGTCCTTCAGGTTGACTTATGTTTCTACGTGTTCGAAACCCAACATTTGGATCCCCAATGATTCACTCTTTCAGGTGTTTATGTTTATCTTTTATAAGCCACCAATTCCTTGGTTGACTAGGTTCACCCTCGTCTTGTTCAAAAGTTTCATTAGTGTGAATATTGTCGTATACAATTAGATCATCTTGTAAGTTGGTTGTATTATCTTTCAATTGCAAAATTTCTTCATTTGTTTCATCTAAGGGTTCATGGATGTCTTGTTCAGGGAGAGTTGGTTCTAGATGATCAAGTACAGACTCAAGTAATATATCATCATCATCAAACATATTTTCAACATTATTTTCTTGTTTATGTTGAGTTTTATCACTAACTTCAAAACATGCACTTTCATTGAATTTCACATGTATGGATTCAATTATTTTTCTACATGCAGGATTATAACACCTATATGCTCTTGAATTAGTTAAACAACCAACAAATATGCATTCAATATACTTTTGTTCAAACTTGTCTAGATTATCCTTAGCGTTCAACGCAAAACACTTACATCCAAATACTCTAAGATAATCTACTTTAGGTTGTCTATTGTTTAACAATTCATAAGGTGTTTTATTCAATTTCTTCTAATAGAAAGCCTATTTATTATATAACATACACAACTAACAGCTTCAGCCCATAAATATTTTGGTACTTTATTTTCACATAACATTGTTTTAGCAATTTCTTGAATTGTTCTATTTTTACGTTCAACAACTCCATTGATTTGTGGTGTTCTAGATGGTGAAAATCATGTTTTATTCCATGGAATTCACAAAACTTGACTACACCTTTGTTTTTAAATTCTCTACCTCTATCACTTCTAATTCTCTTAACATTTTCTTCGTAAAAATTTCGAGTTGCTTGATAAGAGTTTCGATTGCCAATAAAGCATCATCTTTGTGTGTTAAGAATGTCTATGTATATCATGAGTAATCATTTTATATGACACACACATAGTAGTGTCCACCTGGACTTCTTGTCCTACTTGGACCAAATAAATCTCAGTGAATCAATTCTAGTACATGACTAATACTCACTTCATGTTTTGGTTTTAATGTTTCTTTAATATGTTTTCCTTTAATACATATTTCACACATTTGAAAATTATCTAAGTCTAACTTAGGCATGCCTCTAATTATATTCTTCTTAGATAACTTTTCAATAGTTGAGATTCCTATATGGCCTAGTCGTCTATGCCATAAGTTTACATCTAAGTTATGTGATATTAAATATTTAACCTTAGCATCTAACATGTTAGTTAGTGATAGTGTGTAAATGTTACCATCCCTATTTCCTTTTAATACAATTTTTCCTTTTTCATTTGTTATATCACAGGAATTGCGAAGAAAAGAAACATTATATCCACAATATATAAGTTGAGAAATACTAAGTAAATTATATGAAAAATTACTTACTAACAACACATTTCATATTTGAAATGTGTTTGGGTCCCCAATTATTCCTTTTTCAACAACTTTTCCTTTGTTGTTGTCACCGAATGTCACCTTTCCTCCATTCTCGATATGTTATATCTCGGTGAATAGTTTGGGGTTGCCCGTCATATGTGTTGAACATCCACTGTCTTAAAACCATTTGGTTTTTAGCTTCTTTGATTTTGCCTCCTTCTTGCATTCCTTGCTATTTTCCTACAATAGAGACAAAGTTTTAGGTACCTTTTACTTGGGTCCTTGAATGTTATGGGCACCATCTTTGTTTAGATATCCTTTAGGTATCCAAACTTGGACATACCTTCTAGGCACATATTTGACATTAGTTGAATATAAAGAATTAACATGTTTTTGACCATTCCATTTAAAAGATGATGTATTGTCATACATGTTATATCTTGGTTGATAAGTACTATGTCTTGGCCGATTTTGATAATGAGTGAAAGGCATATGATTTTGTTTCTTGAATGGCATTATGTATGTTTGTTCATATGCATTTCTATAAGTCTTATATGTTTGTTGCTTATACTTAGGATTATAAAAAGTTGGATGCATTTTATTATGTCTAATTGCATTTGTATACATATAAGCATAATTTCTAGATTGTCCAGATGTAAAATTTTGCCTAGTTACACGTTGATATATGTGTGCTTTTGTGGGTGCATGTTGTATATTTGCCTTAGAATAAACTGAAGAAGGAGTAGAAGAAGATGTAGCAGGAAAAGTTGATTTCATTGTATTGTATGGCAATTTTGTACTAGATGAAACAAACTTAGTATTTTTATCTACCTTTACATTTTCTCCTTTATAGCCTAACCTGGTTTTATCGTTTTCATATTTTTGAGATGATATAAGTGTATCTAACATGTTTGTACCAGATTTAAATTGTCCTAACATTTTTTCTAAGTTTAGTTTAGTAGATTTAAGTTATACTATCTCATTTTCACTATTTTTTAACTTAGACTTCAACATACTATTTTCAGTTTTTAATGTTTGTTTATTTTTCCTATACGATTCAATTTTAATCTCTAAAGAATCAAGAGTATTAGTAGACTCTTGTTTAAAAGATTCTAATTGATTGGAAAACTCCAAGGTGGACGTCTTCAACTTGTCGTTTTCTTCAATTAGTTTCTTCTTTTCTTTAGAGAGCCTTTTACATTTAGCATGCTCCTTAAAAAATTTTCATATATTTCATCGAATGACATTTCATTATCAGAATTTTCATCAGATGAAGAACTTACCTCGTTGGATACAAAGTAGACTTGAGCTTCCTCAGTGTCGGATTCTGAGTTAGACGAGTCGCTCCACGTGCTCGCCTTCATTGCTCGTTTGCCTTTCCTTGACTTGGTCTCCTTTGCCTTTAATTTTTTGCTTTACCTTGTCTTGTTTATTGTTATTATTATTGTTGTTGTTTGCGTTTTTCTTTGTCAGGCAATCATAAGAGATGTGTCTTTTTTTACCACATTCATAACATTTTAACTCTTTATTGTTTTTCTTAGGTTGATAAAAGGAAAAAGAAGAAGATCATTGTCTATTCCTATTAGGCCGTTTAGAAAACTTTCTGAGTTTTCTAGCTATCAATATTAAGCCATCGTCTACTTCATTATCACTATTGCTATAATCATTATTTGCATGTGATTCAGTTGATTTGAAATCTATAGACTTGCTAGATGACTCGGACTTTCATTGGTTTAGTTTTATTTTGTAAACTCTAAGTGAACCGATCAATTCATCCATCTTAGTGATTGACTTTGTCTCTTTGATTGCTGTTACCTTAAGATCCCATTCAGCAGGAAGGCTTCGGAACATCTTTTGAACCTTCTTATTGTTGGTAAATGATCTCCCTAAAGCTTCAAGGGCATTGAAAATGTTAGTAATCCTCAAATCCATAGATGTTATGGATTCGTTTGGCAACATTTTGAAGGATTCAAGCTCAGACATAAGCATGTTTATTTTTGACTTTTTTACCCCGCTAGTACCTTCATGCTTTAATTCTAATGATTTCCACATGTCGTGTGCACTTATGCAATTTGACACGTATCCTGCTTCAGAGGTCGTTAGTCCGTTTAACAGCAATTCCATAGCCTTAGCATTCATGGACATTTTCTTTTTATCTTCGGAAGACCATTCGCTTTTATATTTTTCTACTTCCTGTGTGACTCCACTAACTTGTATAATTTTAATTGGAATGTACGGCCCATCTTCAACTATAGACCATAAATCGATGTCTATAGTTATTAAAAATAGCCTCATTCTAAGTTTCCAATGAATGAAATTATTTCCATCGAAAAGAGGAGGACGTCGTGTGGACATACTTTCCAACTCACCTTTGTGAGAAACTATGGACATTTTATGTACCTTTGATTTCAAATTAGCAGGCTACTTTAAAATGTTGTTTCTTGGCCTTTTCTTGTTCGTATGGTGTTGAATCTTGCTTCTTTGAATGGTGTCGACCTCTCTTAGATACCAATTGTTGGACGTGCAACTGCAATAAACACCACTAGAGGAGGGGGTGAATAGTGGTTAGCGGAAATTCACTACTACCCTTGATAAAAAATACCCTTTGAAAATAGAATCTGAGACTACCTCAGATTCAGAACTCGTTTTTGAAAAATTCAAAAATTCTTGTATACAACTCCAAAAATTGTGAACATTTTCAGAACTTAACTTCAATATGTTGACAAGACCCTATCCAAACGTTAGACACAAATAAGATCGTTTGACCTTTCAAACAATTAAAAAGATTCAGATGGTCAATCTGGACAAAACTGGACAGAATGTTGCTGAAATTGAAAAACGTGTTTCTCTTTGAATACTCAACCAAAAAGGTTGCTCTTTATGGCAAAACACTCCTTAGAGTGTCTAGTTTATGTTTCCAAAAGGCCCTGACCTTAAACAATTTTTGATTAAAACAGAATTCAAGTTTTCTCAAAACTGGTCTGATTGCAGCCATATTGGAGCAATTATCTTGCAAAGACTGAAAGACTAACTTTCCCTTGCTGAAATCAAGTGATTCTTATTGAAAATGAAAGCTAACAATATGAAGCGTACTCCACCAAACATCACCAATTTTGAAAGTGTTTAGATATTTTTTCAAAACGTGTAAAGTTGTGTGAAATCATTAGTGAAAAACGGGCAGAATGCAGAAATGTAGAAACAAGATACGGACACCAAGAATTTATCCTGGTTCGGTCAACGTGACCTACTCCAGTCCCAAGGAACACCTTTCCTTGGATTTCACTATGGTATGAACCAAATTACAACAAGAGCCAAGCTTGATTCTCAGGTTAAACATCAACCCTATTCAAGACATAGATGAACACCTCTATGCAACTATTGGTTGCAACACCTCTATCAACTATTGCTTTCAACATCTTAACCCTAGGCTATAAATTCATGTGTACAATATCTTTCACTAAACTCTACTGATCATAATGCTTATAAATCGATACTTTGTTTCTATCATTCAGCTATAAATCATCATTAGTAGCTATGATCTCAACTCATACCTAGTCGCATTCCGACACTATTGTCAAAGTCGAAGCATGAATCCGCTTCAGTTACCCTGATGATACTGTTGAGAAAAATGTTCGGATAATTTTCAAGGTCATTATTTTAAATGGTGAATTTTAAAAAATATCACGTATGGTGTTATAAGTGATTAAAAGTTGAAATAAAGTTGAAACAAATGAAAAAGTGACATCAATCTCTACATAGATCTCTCAGTCAGAGGTCAATGTACGTAGATCTTTACATCGATTGATCGATGTCACACAGAATCAAAAATTGAAACTCAGTGTGAGACATAGATCTCTCAACCAGAGGTACATCGATCGATCGATGTATACATCAGTCTTTAAAATTGAGACATAGATCGATCGATGTCCAGCGTTTTTGGTGAAATTTTTCTAAAAAGTGATAAAATAGTTGTTTTCATTTATACATATATGTATATTGTGATTTTATTACTTGTTTTTGATGATAATAATAATGTTTTGCCACTAATGTGCCTTGGAAGTTTCTAAAACTTACCAAAACAGGCAAAGTTGGCATTTTAAGGTTTGTAAGAACATGACATGGTGAAAATGCTTCGAGGACACATTCATATTATATTTATCATCACAAAGGTGTCATTATATCTATTTCTGACCATCTGGGTCATTTCTGGAGTTTTCTCTCACCAGGAGCATTTTGGTCATTTTAACCCTGAGGGCATTTTTGGTAGTTTCACTCAAGAAATCTCTTGAGTATATTATTATCTTCATTCTGGAGTTGATTGATAATTATATTGAAGATTATTTGGTGATCTTCTATTATTTCTCTATTTGATGATATTATCGACTGTAGCGGGATATATGACGAGTTGTGATGTCACATTCTATTTCTTTCTTGAAGACCCTCTTCTATATGTTATTGAAAGATATTAATCATCATTTTACACAGAATTTAAAAGGTGTTAAAGGTATGGAAATGATCACAACATACAAGAAGAAATAGTGAGAATTTTGGTGTTATATGTTGACATAATCTTGTCATTATTTGTTGATTTCTTCTTCAAAAATCCGAGTTGATATACATATATGCAGCCTCAAAAACGTGTATATACAGGTGGAAATGATGTTGTACTTATGTTATGACTTGGTGATAAGTGGACCAACCAAAAGAAGCTAGTTGGCAAAATTGCCAACTTGTAAATATTTGAAATAGTAGCCAACGGCTACTATGTTGATAATGGGGCTGAATTGTTCAAAATTTTCAGCCATTCACATGTCCTATTATGTTGCAAAGGAGTTGAGGTATTTTTGGAGGAATATGTCATTCTATCTTCTCCATATTATCTTCATTTTTCAAGACATTCTAAGGTGGAATTTTCGGCCAAGATAAGTGTTCCAAGGTGGACCAATTGTGTTGTTTTATTTTGCCAAGTGTACAAGGCCAACCAATGATGTGAAGACACTTAAGCATTGATGATGAAGATGGTGACACATTGGAGTTCTTATCTTCAAGAGCCATTTCACACTATAAATAGGAGGCAAAGGTGAAGAAGAAGAACACACACTTGAAAGCAATAGGTGATAGAGGTGTTGCAACTAAGAGTTGCATAGAGGTGTTCATTCAAGTCTTGAATAGGGTTGGTGTTTAACCCAAGGATCAAGCTTGGTTCTTGTTGTAATTTGGTTCATACCATAGTGAAATCCAAGGAAAGGTGTTCATTGGGACTGGAGTAGGTCACATTGACTGAACCAGGATAAATCCTTGGTGTTCTTGTCTTCTTTACATTTTTATGTTTTCTGCCGTTTTCACTGCAGATTTCACACAACTTCTCACCTTTTGAAAAAATAGCTAAACATTTTCAAAATTTGTGATTTTTGGTGGAGTTATACCTCAGACTGTTATCTTTTATTTTCAACAAGAATCACTTGATTTGAGCAAGTGAAATCTAGTTTTTCAGTCGTTGTAAGATAATTGCTCCAATCTGGCTGCAATCTGACCAATTTTGAGAAAACTTGTATTGTGTTTTAACCAAGAATTGTTTAAGGTCATATGCCCTTTTTGAAACACAAACTAGACATCCTAAGGAGTGTTTTGACATAAAGATCAACCTTTTTTGAACATGTTTTCCAATTTCAGCAACATTCTGTCCAATTCTGTCCAAACTGACCATCTGAATCTTTTTATTTGTTTGAAGGGTCAAATGATTTTATTTTATATGATTTTTGGACAGAGTCTTTTCAAGACATTGAAGTTAAGTTCTGTAAATTTTCATAATTTTTGGAGTTGTGTACACCGATTTTTGAATTTTTCAAAAACGGGTTCTGAATCTGAGGTAGTCTCAGATTCTGTTTGCAAAGGGGATTTAAATCAAGGGTAATAGTGTAATTTCTGCTAACCACTATTCACCCCCCTCTAGTGGTATTTATTGCAGGTGTACGGTCTAATAATTGGTATTAGAGCGAGGTCAACCCCACTCAAAGAAGCAAGATTCAACACCATACAAACAAGAAAAGGCCAAGAAACAATATTTCAAAGTAGCGTGCTAATCTCAAATCAAAGGTACATACAATGGCCATAGTTTCTCACAAAGATGAGTTGGAAGGTATGTCTACATAACGTCCTCCTCTTTTTGATGGAAATAATTTCATTCATTGAAAACTTAGAATGAGGCTATTCTTAATGGCTTAGATATCGATTTATGGTCTATAGTTGAAGATGGGCCGTACATTCCAACAAAAATTGTACAAGTTAGTGGAGTCACACAAGAAGTTGAAAAATATAAAAGTGAATGGTCTTCCGAAGATAAAAAAGAAAATGTCCATGAATACTAAGACTATGTAATTACTGTTAAACGGACTAACGACTTCTGAAGCAGGATATGTGTCAAATTGCATAAGTACACACGACATGTGGAAATCGTTAGAATTAAGGCATGAAGGTACTAGCGGTGTCAAAGAGTCCAAAATAAACATGCTTATGTCTGAGCTTGAATCTTTCAAAATGTTGCCGAACGAATCCATAACATCTATGGATTTGAGGATTACTAACATTTTCAATGCCCTTGAAGCTTTAGGAAAATCATTTACCAACAACGAGAAGGTTCAAAAGGTGCTGCGAAGCCTTCCTGTTGAATGGGATCCTAAAGTCACGGAAATTGAAAAAACGAAATCAATCACAAAAATGGACGAATTGATAGGCTCACTAAGAGTATATGAGTAAAACTAAACCAGCGGAAGTCCGAGTCATCTAAATCATCCGGTAGGTCTATAGCTTTCAAATCAACTGAGTCACATACAAATAATGGCGATAGTAATAGTGATAATGAATTAGACGATGACTTAATATTAATATCTAGAAAACTTAAAAAGTTTTTTAAACGGCCTAATAGGAATAGACAACGATCTTCTTCTTCTTCTTCTTCTTCTCAACCTAAGAAAAATAACTCTAATAACAACAAATGGTATAATAAAGAGTTAAAATGTTATGAATGTGGTCAAAGAGGACACATCTCTTATGATTGTCCGACAACGAAAAACGCCAACAATAATAATAATAACAAACAAGATAAGGAGACGCAAAAAATCAAAGGCAAACAAGCAATGAAAGTGAGCACATGGAGCGACTCGTCCGACTCAGAATCCAACATTGAGGAAGCTCAAGTCTGCTTCGTATCCAATGAGGTAAGTTCTTCATCTGATGAAGATTCTGATAATGAAATATCATTTGATGAAATTTATGAAGAATTTCTAAGGATGCATGCTCACTGTAAAAGGCTCTCTAAAGAAAAGAATAAACTAATTGAAGAAAATGATAACTTGAAGACGTCCAACTTGAAATTTTCCGATCAATTAGAATTTTTTAAACAAAAGTCTACTAATACTCTTGATTCTTTAGAGATTAAAATTGAATCATATAGAAAAAATGAACAAACATTAAAAAATGAAAATAGTATGTTGAAATCTAAGTTAGAAAGTTGTTAAAATGAGATAGTTCAACTTAAATCTTCTAAACTAAACATAGATAAAATGTTAGAACAATTTAAGTCTGGAACCAACATGCTAGATACACTGATATCCTCACAAAAATATGGAAACGATAAAACTGGATTAGGATATAAAGAAGAAGATGTCAAAGTAGATAAAAAGACTAAGTTTGTTTCGTCAAGTACTAAACAACCTTATAAAAAAACAAAAATAAATCAACTTTGCCTGCTACATCTTCTTCTACTCCTTCTTGTGCTTATCCCAAGATAAAAATGCAACACGCACACACATATAAATGTGCAACTAGGCAAGAATTTGCATCTAAACCACATGGAAATTATGCCTATATGTATACAAATGTATCTAGACAAAAGCAAATGCATCCAACTTATTATGAACCTAAGTATAGGCAACATTCATGTAAGACTTATAGAAATGCATATGAACACACATACATAACGCCATTTAAGAAACAAAATCATATGCCTTTCACTCATTATCAAAATCGGCCAAGACATAGTACTTATCAACCAAGATATAACATGTATGACAATGCATCATCTTTTAAATGGAATGATCAAATACATGTTAATCCTTTATATCCAACTAATGTCACATATGTGTTTAGAAGGTACATCCAAGTTTGGATACCTAAGGAATATCTAAACAAGGGTGGTGCCCCTAACATTCAAGGACCCAAGTAAAAAGTACCTAAAACTTTGTCTCCATTGTAGGAAAATAGCAAGGAATTCAAGAAGGAGACAATGTCAAAGAAGCTAAAAATTAAATGGTTTTTAGACAGTAGATGTTCAAGACATATGACGGGCAACCCCAAACTATTCACCGAGTTGGAACATATCGAAAATGGAAGAAAGGTGACATTCGGTGACAACAACAAAGAAAAAGTTGTTGGAAAAGGAACAATCAGGGACCTTAACAAATTTCAAATACAAAATGTATTGTTAGTAAGAAGTCTTTCTTATAATTTATTAAGTATTTCGCAATTTATGGATTCCGGTTATTATGTTTCTTTTTGTTGGGCTGTGCACCTACAATAAACATCACTAGAGGGAGTGGTGAATAGTGTTTAGCGGAATTACACTACTACCCTTGATAAAAATCCCCTTTGAAAACAGAATCTGAGACTACCTCGGATTCAGAACCTATTCTTGAAAAATTCACAAATCTTCGTACACAACTCCAAAAATTATGAACATTTCTAGAACTTAACTTCAATATGTTTACAAGACTCTGTCCAAAACTTAGACAAAAATAAGATTGTTTGTCCCTTCAAACAAATAAAAAGATTCATATGGTCAATCTGGACAGAATTGGACAAAATGTTTCTGAAATTTAAATTCTCTTTCAATACTTAACCAAAAATGTTTATCTTTATGTCAAAACACCCCTTAGGATGTCTAGTTTATGTTTCCAAAAGGCCCTGACCTTAAACAATTCTGGATTAAAATAGAATTAAAGTTTTCTCAAAACTGGTCAGATTGCAGCCAGATTGGAGCAGTTATCTTGCGAAGTCTGAAAGACTAACTTTTCCTTGCACAAATCAAGCGATTCTTATTGCAAATAAAAGATAACAGTCTGAAGTATAACTCCACCAAAAATCACGAATTTTGAAAATGTTTAGCTATTTTTTCAAAAAGTGTGAAGTTGTGTGAAATCTGCAGTGAAAAACGGACAGAATGTAGAAATGTAGAAACAAGATAAGAACACCGAGAATTTATCCTGGTTCGGTCAATGTGACCTACTCCAGTCCCAAGGAACACCTTTCTTTGGATTTCACTAGGTATGAACCAAATTACAACAAGAACCAAGCTTGATCCTTGGGTTAAACACCAACCCTATTCAAGACTTGGATGAACACCTCTATGCAACTCTTGGTTGCAACACCTCTATCACCTGTTGATGTAGTCTTATAGATTTGGCTAATCAATCTTACAAATGAAACACAAGAGGCTTTTAGCTCTACAACAAATACAACAAAAACACCTTGGCTACAAAGAATAAAACAAGAATGGAGAGTAGAAGAAGATAGCAATACAAATCAACTTTTGCTTTTCAAGCGTGTTCTTCTTTTTCACCATTGCCTCCTATTTATAGTGTGAGTTGAGCCTTGTAGATAAGAATTCCAATGTATCACTATCTTCATCATCAAGTCCTAGTTATCTTTACATTATTGGTTGGCTACATAATCATCTTGTACTCTTGGCAACATAAAGAAGAATGGTTGGTCCACCTTGGAACACTTATGTTGGCCAAAAATTCCACCTTGGAATGTCTTGAAAAATGAAGATAATATGGAGAAGATAGAATGACATATTCCTCCAAAAATACATCAACTCCTTTGCAACATAATAGGACATGTGAAGGCTGAATTTAACTCAAAAAATCTGCTGAAAATAGCCTAGTAGCCATTGGCTACAATTTCAAACTTTTCAAATTTTCCAAGTTGGCAACTTTTGCCAACTAGCTTCTTTTTGATTGGTCCACTTGTTACCAAGCCATAAAATGAATAACGCATCATCTCCAACTATAAAATCACGTTTTTGAGGCTATACATATGAATATGAAGTCAGATTTTTGAAGAAGAAATCAACAAATAATAGTTGACAAGACTATGTTAACATATAACACCAAAATTTTCTTATTTCTTCTTGTATGTTGTGATCATTTATACACCTTTAACACATTTAACTTCTCTGTAAAATGATGATTAATATCCTCCAATAACATATAGAAGAGGGTCTTCAAGAAAGAAATAGAATGTGACATCACAACTTGTCACATATCCCGCTAATGTCGATAATATCATCATTTGAGAAAAATAATATAAAACCACCCTATAATCTTCAAGTTAATCATAAATCAACTCCAGAATGAAGATAAAAATATACTCAAGAGATTCCTTGAGTGAAAATACCAAAAACACCCTTAGGGGTAAAATGACCAAAATGCTCCTGATGTGAGAAAACTCAAAAAATGACCCTGATGATCAGAAATGAATATAATAACACCTTTGTCATGATAAATATGATGAGAATAAGTCCTTGAAGCATTTCCGCCATATCATATTCCTACAAAACTCAAAATACCAATTTTGCCTCTTTGGTAAGTTGTAGAAACTTCCAAGACACATTAGTCACAAGTCATTTGTAATCGTCAACAACACATAATATCCACATAATGAACATATATAAATCACGTACAAATGAAAAAAACCATTTTATCACATTTTAGAAAAATATTTCTAAAACCCTAGACATCGATCGATCGAAGTGCCTCAGCTTCAAAGATTTATGTCTCACAGTGAGTTTCAGAATTTGTCTCTGACCTACATCGATCTATCGAAGTGAGGATTTGATGTATACTTCGATCGATTGATGTTTCTCAGGTTTAGAGATTGATGTCTCACAGTAAGGTCTTGAACTTTCTCTGCCTTACATAGATCGATCGATGTGAGGGAGCGAAGTACATCGATCGATCGAAGTGCCACAACCTGAGAGATCGATGTCATTTTTCTTAACTTTTCAACTCTTAATCATTTATAACACCATGTGTGACATTTTTATGCATTCACCACTCAAAATCATGACTTTGAAAATTATCCAAACATATTTCTCAACACTTTTCTCCCTGATTCTTGTGATATAACTAATGAAAAAGGAGAAATTGTATTAAAAGAAAATAGGTATGGTAACATTTACACAATATCCTTAGATAACATGTTAGGTGCTAAGGTTAAATGTTTAATATCACATGACTTAGATGTAAACTTATGGCATAGACGACTAGGCCATTTAGGAATCTCAACTATTGAAAACTTATCTAAAACGAATTTAATTAGAGGCATGCCTAAGTTAGACTTAGATAATTTTCAAATGTGTGAAATATATATTAAAGGAAAACATACTAAAGAAACATTAAAACAAAAACATGAAGTGAGAGTACTAGTCATGTACTAGAATTGATTCACTTAGACTTATTTGGTCCAAGTAGGACAAGAAGTCTAGGTGGACACTACTATGTGTGTGTCATAGTAGATGATTACTCACGATACACATGGACATTGTTCTTAACACACAAAGACGATATTCCATTGGCAATCGAAACTCATATCAAGCGACTCGAAAATATTTACGAAGAAAATGTTAAGAGAATTAGAAGGGATAGAGGTTGAGAATTTAAAAACAAAGATGTAGTAACGTGTTGTGAGTTACATGGAATTAAACATGAATTCTCACCACCTAGAACACCACAACTAAATGGAGTTGTTGAACATAAAAATAGAACAATTCAAGAAGTTGCTAGAACAATGTTATGTGAAAATAAATTACCAAGATATTTATGGGCTGAAGCTGTAAGTTGTGCTTGTTATATTATAAATAGGCTTTCTATTAGAAAGAAATTAAATAAACACCTTATGAATTGTTAAAAAATAGACAACCTAAAGTAGATTATCTTAAAGTCTTTGGTTGTAAGTGTTTTGTGTTGAATACTAAGGATAATCTAGACAAGTTTGAACAAAAGTCTATTGAATGGATTTTTGTTGGTTATTCAACTAATTCAAGAGCATATAGGTGTTATAATCCTGCATCTAGAAAGCTAATTGAAACCATACATGTGAAATTTAACGAGAATGCATATTTTGAAGTTAGTGATAAAACTCAACATAAACAAGAAAATAATGTTGAAAATATGTTTGATGATGATGATATATTACTTGAGCCTGTACTCGATCATATAGAACCAACTCCCCCTGAACAAGACATGCATGAACCCTTAGATTAAATGAATGAAGATATTTTTCAATTGGAAGATAATACAACTAACTTGCAAGATGATCCAATTGTATATGACAATGTTCACACTAATGAAACATTTGAACAAGATGAGGGTGAACCTAGTCAACCTAGGAATTGGTGGCTTATAAAAGATAAACATAAACATCCTAAAGAATTAATCATTGGGGATCCAAGTGTTGGGGTTAGAAAACATAAGTCAACTTGAAGGACATAGCTTAATCTCACACTTAGAACCTAAGAATGTTAAGGAATCCTTAGGTGATATATCTTGGATAGATGACATGCATGAAGAATTAAACCAATTCAGTAAGAACAACGTGTGGGACTTAGTACCTAAGCCCGAAAATAAGTCTATAATAGGAACTAAATGGGTATTTATGAATAAGATAGATGAACAAGGAAATATCACACGAAATAAGGCTAGGCAAGTCGCACAAGGTTATAATCAACAAGAAGGAATAAATCATGAAGAAACCTTTGCACCCGTTGCACGACTAGAAGCACTTAGATTGTTACTTGCGATTGCAAGTCTAAGCAATATTAAACTCTTCCATATGGATGTCAAGAGTGCGTTCTTGAATGGGTACACCCAAGAAGAAGTTTTTGTCAAACAACCCCCTAGATTCAAAGATCCAAAGAATCCTAACCATGTTTACATGCTTAAGAAAGCTTTATATGGTTTGAAACAAGCTCCAAGATCTTGGTATGATAGATTTGCAAAATTTCTTATTTCAAATAATTACCAAAGGGGAACCATAGACAACACATTATTTCTAAGAAGAAAAGATAACGACTTGTTAATAGTTCAAACTTTCGGACCACAAATAATGTCAATGGCAGGAGAGTTGAATTACTTCTTAGGGCTTCAAATCAAACAAACCCCTCAAGGAATCCACATTAGCCAACTTAAGTATGTCAATGATATGATTAAGGAGTTTGGATTTGAAGAGTTGAAACCAACACCTACCCCCTTGAGTGTTAGCACCAAACTAGATAAAGATGAAAATGGTAAACTTTTTGAAGACACACTTTATAGGTCTATGATTGGCTCATTGTTATATTTAACTGCATCAAGACCTGACATTATGTTTAGTGTTTGTATGTGTGCAAGATTTCAATCTTGTCCTAAGGTATCTCATTATAATCCAGTGAAAAAGATCTTTAAATATCTTAAACACACACCTCATTTGGGACTTTAATATGATAGAAACGCTAAGTTGGAACTGTATGCTTATAGTGATGCTGATTATGGTGGTTGCAAACTAGATAGAAAATCCATTAGTGGAACTTGTCAATTCATAGGAACCAACTTGATCTCTTGGTTTTCTAAAAAGCAAGATAGTGTAGCTCTCTCTACCACCGAAGTCGAGTATATAGCATTAAGCTTATGCACTATTCAAATACTTTGGCTTAAACAACAACTTAGTGATGTTGGTATTAAAATAAGTAAGGTTCCAATTTTCTGCGATAGTACAAGTGGTATCAGAGCCAAGGTCACGGGTTCGATTCCCAGCGGGAGAAATTTCTGAGGGGGAGATTGTTGGGTGCAACAATTGTCCCGTGGCGCGTAGGCCATGTGGGCCAAGTCACAGTCGAATGTGTGGGCGCTTGTGTGTGTTGAATGCACTATAAGGCTAGAGTATGTGCATCTCCTATCACCAATTGGTTTTGGGAGAGTTGGTAGCGCCTGAGGTCCTACAAGTGGTATCAGAGCCATGGATGATGATTTACGATACAATTGCATAGTTCTATCTTTTGCATGATTTACAAAATAAAGGGGGAGATAGAATAAGAACATGTTTTAGCTGGTAAGTCATGATTTAGATTTGAGTTCAATAATATGCTAATTTTCAATTGGTATAAGTTTTGAGCATTGGTTAAGGGGGGAGAGTATAAGTTGAGGGGAAGCACATGAACACATATTAAAAAAAGTTTTTGAAAGTTTGAAAACAATTGGTATAGAATTGGTAAAATAATTGGTAGTTGGTGATGTTTTCAAAACAACTCAATTGGGGTAAAACTGGTAAATATGTGATAAATAATTGTGACATTAAAATCATGTTAAGTTATTTTGGAAATCATCCAAAAGGGAGAAAAATGTTGAGAAATATGTTTGGATAATTTTCAAGGTCATGATTTTAAGTGGTGATTTTTTAAAATGTCACATATGGTGTTGTAAGTGATTAAAAGTTGAAATAAAGTTGAAACAAATGAAAAAGTGACATCGATCTCTACATAGATCTCTCAGCCAGAGATCGATGTATACATAGATCTCTCAGTCAGAGGTCGATGTACATAGATCTTTACATCGATCGATCGATGTCACACAGAATCAAAAACTGAAACTCAGTGTGAGACATAGATCTCTCAGCCAGAGGTACATCGATCGATCGATGTATACATCAGTCTCTAAAATTGAGACATAGATCAATCGATGTCCAGCGTTTTTGGTGAAATTTTTCTAAAAAGTGATAAAATGGTTGTTTTCATTTATATATGTTTCATATATGTATATTGTGATTTTATTACTTGTTTATGATGATAATAATAGTGTTTCGTCACTAATGTGCCTTGGAAGTTTCTACAACTTATCAAAAAGAGCAAAGTTGGTATTTTGAGTTTTGTAGGAACATGACATGGTGAAAATTCTTCAAGGATACATTCATATTATATTTAACATCATGAAGGTGTCATTATATCTATTTCTGACCATCCGAGACATTTCTGGAGTTTTCTCTCACCAAGGACATTTTGGTCATTTTATCCCTGAGGACATTTTTGGCATTTTCACTCAAGAAATTTCTTGAGTATATTATTATTTTCATTCTGGAGTTGATTGATAATTATATTGAAGATTATATAGTGATCTTCTATCATTTCTCTATTTGATGATATTATCGACTATAGCGGGATATGTGACGAGTTGTGATGTCACATTCTATTTCTTTCTTGAAGACCCTCTTCTATATGTTATTAAAAGATATTAATAATCATTTTACGGAGAATTTAAAGGTTTTAAAGGTACAGAAATGATCACAACATACAAGAAGAAATAGTGGGAATATTGGTGCTATATGTTGACATAATCTTGTCAAATATTATTTGTTGATTTCTTCTTCGAAAATCTGAGTTGATATACATATATGCAGCCTCAAAACGTGTATATACAGGCGGAAATGATGGTGTACTCATATTATGACTTGGTGACAAGTGGACCAACCAAAAAGAAGCTAGTTGGCAAAATTGCCAACTTGGAAATATTTGAAATAGTAGCCAATGGCTACTAGGCTGAAAATGGGGCTGAATTGTTCAAACTTTTCAGCCATTCACATGTCCTATTATGTTGCAAAGGATTTGAGGTATTTTTGGAGGAATATGTCATTATATCTTCTCCATATTATCTTCATTTTTCAAGACATTCCAAGGTGGAATTTTTGGCCAACATAAGTGTTCCAAGGTGGACGAATTGTGTTGTTTTATTTTGCCAAGTGTACAAGGCCAACCAATGATGTGAAGACACTTAAGCATTGATGATGAAGATGGTGAAACATTGGAGTTCTTATCTTCAAGAGCCATTTCACACTGTAAATAGGAGGCAAAGGTGAAGAAGAAGAACACACACTTGAAGCAATAGTTGAATTGTCTTGCTATCTTCTTCTCTCCATTCTAGTTTCATTCTTTGTTGCCAAGGTGTTCCTGTGATATTTGTTGTAGAGCTACAAGCCTCTTGTATGTCATTTGTAAGATTGATTAGCCAAATCTATAAGACTACATCAATAGGTGATCGATGTGTTGCAACTAAGAGTTGCATAGAGGTGTTCATCCAAGTCTTCAATAGGGTTGGTGTTTAACCCAATGATCAAGCTTGGTTCTTATTGTAATTTGGTTCATACCATAGTGAAATTCAAGGAAAGGTGTTCCTTGGGACTAGAGTAGGTCACATTGATCGAAACAGGATAAATCCTTGGTGTTCTTGTCTTCTTTATATTTTTCTTTTTTCTGCCCTTTTTCCCTGCAGATTTTACACAACTTCTCACGCTTTGAAAAATAGCTAAACACTTCAAAATTCATGATTTTTGGTGGAGTTATACTTCAGATTGTTATCCTTCATTTGCAACAAGAATCACATGATTTGAGCAAGAGAAAGTTAGTCTTTCAGCCGTTACAAGATAACTGCTCCAATCGGCTGCAATCTGACCATCTTTGAGAAAACTTGAATTCTGTTTTAACCAAGAATTTTTTAAGGTTAGAGCCTTTTGGAAACATAAACTAGACATTTTAAGGAGTAGTTTGACATAAATATCAACCTTTTTGGTTGAGTATTCAAAGAGAAACACGTTTTCCAATTTCAGCAACATTCTGTCCGATTCTGTCCAGATTGACCATCTGAATTTTTTTATTTTTTTGAAGGGTCAAACGATTTTATTTTTATCTGATTTGTTGACATGATCTTATAAAGACATTGAAGTTAAGTTCTGGAAATTTCCATAATTTTTGGAGTTATGTACACTGATTTTTGAATTTTTCCAAAACAGGTTCTGAATCTAAGGTAGTCTCAGATTCTGTTTGCAAAGGGGATTTTAATCAAGGGTAATGGTGTAATTTCCGCTAACCACCATTCAGCCCCCCTCTAGTGGTGTTTATTGCAGGTGCACCGTCCAACAGGTACGGGGTCTCATGCTGCTACTAGGGGAAAGCAGCCCTAGTAACTTCCTGGTCCATCTAAATTAATGCATCAACCAGAGCCTGCGGTAGGCATCCCGGTTAACTTTGCAACTTATATATTTTTAACTATATACTATTCAATTAGGGTCACTTATTCTTGCCGTTAAGGGATTGTGCAAAGGGTCATGATCAAAACTTAATTAAGGCGAGTAATTAAAATCTTATATATACCCTAGATATACGTGTCCCTTAACTGATCGTCTCCTTAAGTCTCGGGTTGTTTCTTAATTCTACGATCATACTTAAAATGTAATCGTCGTTTATGACTAAGATCACTACTTATGTTCAAGATCAACTCATAATCAGATCTATCACTTATTTCTAAGATCGTGACTTATGGACAAAATTGTAACTTAATTTCTAAGATCGTGGCCTAAATCTACGTTTCCATTGTGGATCTAGAGCCATGCTCTGATACCAAATGTAGCAACCCGTCCCGAGCCCTAGTACTCGAAACGACTCACCCGCCGTATTTCGCTAAGGAAAATACAAGGCGTTGATATCGATGCAAAAACATGTCAGCAGCAGTGATGCAAATCGATGTCAGTGGAAGTCAAAAAACCTCAAATCATCATAAATAATAAGTACGTACAGTGGCCTAATCAATGGTCAATAATACATCATCGAAAATAAAGGTAAATGTCTAAGTCTCCAACAAGTACATAGAATGAAGCTGACCTTTCTAGTCCAAATATCAATAATGTCCTCGGTCCAACGATCAATGTCCTCACTCAACATCATCCTCGACGTACACTAAATCGTACTCCTGGTCATCTGAAAAATGATAAAGAGTGGTATGAGCGACACTTCGCCCAGCAAGTGACCTTAAGATATTTACCATGTGATCATGCACGTAGAAGCATGTGTAATAACAGTAAATAACAATACATAAAATAATATGCTTTCATTCGCAAATGATTTTACAGTTTTACCCCTAACATCCAAATCAAATATAGCAAATAGACCCAACAAAGATATACAATGAAATAGACCAATAACCAAATCAAACCAAACGTAGTCAAGCAAAGGTTAGACCAAGTCAAAACGTGATGCAATTTTTTTTGAAACAATGCAATGCCAATATTCCAATATTTCAAAACCAAAGTTTCCATTTCTAATGTCCATATCTGATTAAACCGGTCCAAAAATCCAAATGACCAAAATCTGGTTTAATCGGTCCAAAGTCCAAGATCAAATGCAATGGCTATAGCGCTTTCCCTACAAGTGACTAATACCATAAGACCTACGAATTGGTCTCACAATAATCTATACGACCCTGCGCTCTATATCACAATAGTCAATATGCCGGGACGGTCAATAGCGGCCAATATGTCTGGGCACTTTATATCCAAAATAGTCAATATGCCCAGACGCTCCGTTCAATTAGAACCAATCCGGCTTAACAATATATTTCACATTGTATGGGTGAATTTCGAAATACGAATGCAAATTTCCAAAATCATTTTCAAAGCCCAAAAGTTAGTCAAATTACCAAAAAGGACCAAATTCAATATAATCCAAACAATAGTCCAATATTTTTCTAAAAAATACCAAAAATACCAAAAACCCAATCTCAGCTGTGTTCATATACACGTATATATGTTTACGCCCATACATGTGCATATACACGTATATACGTGCATGTAACTCCCTTGGCCCACTTCTCAAACGGTACAAAAATCAACTTTTTCGGTGTTTAATTTCACCAATTCGGATCCAAAAACCCTATATTATAATACTTCCAATTTTCTCCCAAACCTCTTTTATTTTTGTTCACTTCACTCACCATCACTCACTGCCATCAACACCATTAACTTACCATCACACCTATACACCTTACAATATTCAAAGACGACAATGTTAGTATACATATAAATGTACATAACGAAGTATTATAAAATGAACATTTAACTTTGTTATTTTATAATAATCTATCAACCCTCAGCAGTGGCCATTCGACCACTGCTGTCTGCCACTAGCACACACTCACACTTCCTCACGCCACAGACACACACTCACTTGAGGCCCAACACATTTTTTTTCTCTTTCTTTTTACCTAAATTCCTACACCTCACGCACAGCACTCCACTTTTCCATATATATATATATATATATATATATATATATATATATAGTAAACAGCACACACAATCACCAATATATATATATATATATGTGTGTGTGTGTGTATATATATGTATATATATATACATATATATATACATATATATATATATATACATGTATATATATATACATGTATATATATATACATGTATATATATATACATGTATATATATATATATATGTGTGTGTGTGTGTGTGTATAGGGGCGGCGACAAAAAGGTTATCGTGATCGTGGACGATTGCACGGAGAAGAGCCAAAGCATCCATTCCTGAAATCACGGCCAAAAAAGCCTTGACCTTTGGTGGCTGACGGCGAACCCATTTGCTGAGGGCGTTGATTGGCTTCTTGGCGGGGCCTTTCATGCCTCATCTCCGGTGAATTTTTTGTGCCGATACTGCGGATCTCCGACGACTCTGACAAAGAATAGGTAGGACATAAGGGCGGCGGCTGAATTGTCAGTGCACTCCGAAATCGCCGGAGCTCATGATCGCAGTCACTTCTGCGACTTCAATTCATCCTCCGGTAATTTTCTCTTGTTCCGTATCTTTCAATTTGCTTCAGCGATTGCTCTACGGTTTTGTTCGGCAGCCCCTTATTGCAAAAGCTTCAATCTTTTAATTGTAATGCTGCAACATCATTTACTACTGGTCTTAAATTCATACTTGGTCTGAGATGGGACCGCC
Source organism: Eustoma russellianum (assembly GCA_036186865.1). Taxonomy (NCBI): domain Eukaryota; kingdom Viridiplantae; phylum Streptophyta; class Magnoliopsida; order Gentianales; family Gentianaceae; genus Eustoma; species Eustoma russellianum. Next base: position 16,008,137 of record AP025071.1, read on the forward strand.
GCCACTCTCCAAATCATTTGCGGCTATGGTATCGTCTGCAGTTGCAGGCAGATTCCCATCGCGTGAGTCGGGACGCTATAAAGGATACCCCGCTGTTTCATTTACGCAGGATGAAATTGACATTGTTGCAAATCGCTTTAAGTACGCCTTGGTTGGAGCCTTTTGGCGTGGCCGGCCGTCTATGGCAGGCTTACGCGCCTCGATTGATAGAATTGGGTTCAAAGGTTCAGTTAACATTGGTCTTCTTGATGAGGGACATGTGCTGCTAAACTTTGTTAACGAAGATGATTATATGCGATTCTTTTATCGTCGTCACTGGCGTTTCCAGGGATACGACATGAAGGTTACGAAATAGACTCCGTCTTTTGATCCATGTCTAGATACCCCAATTGTCCCGGTGTGGGTGGCACTTGAGGGTCTTCCAATTCATCTCCACGATTATCGTACGTTATATGAGATTGCAAAGTTGATTGGTACACCATTAAAGATGGATTCGGCTACCTTAAGTTTTCATCGTCCCTCTGTGGCGAGATTTCGTGTTGAAGTAGATGTCACCATGGATTTACCCTCCAAGATATTTGTGGACTGTGGCAAACACTCTTTCTTTCAAGTTGTTGTGTATGAAGATCTCCCTAGGTACTGTAGCAAATGTCGTCGGTTTGGCCACTTACTAGATTCATGTGGTGATGCGAAGGATCATGCGCCAGCACATCCAACAAAGAATGCAGGAAAGAATGAGGTGTGGATTTCAAAAAGAAATGTTCAAAAAGAGGTCGGAGAACAACCTGTTGGAGATTCTCTTCAGCATCTGACACAAACTGTTGGGGTAAAGGACGTTAATGACAGGGCGGAACTACAGGAGGCAACAACTCAATCCACTAATGCTACCCTGTGACTACTGCTGATCCATCTATATCGCAGATTTTCTCTCGGCTGACTGCAGATTTATGTCTTGTACTATTAGTGCCGCCAACATTGGAAGTTCAAACGCAACAGGATCAGCAGCAGATAGATACATCTACACTATCTCTACAGGCCGCTGAAGATAACATAGAAGAGAGAGCAGTCCACATATCTCCTCCGCCCTTGGAGGTTTCAGGCACGACTGTACAGCATGCTCACGAGATGAACCCACCGTCTGAAGTGGCTCCGGAAGTCCAAATTCAATCCATTCAAGTTGCATTGCCAGTTCCACTAGCGATAATGCCAGCCATTGACCAGCCTGCTTATGATCCCTTAATTGAACAGTTCTATCAAGACCACTTTCAGGAAGAGGAAGTTGATTTGGCACTAGGTTCGGACAATGAAGCTTCTCTCTCATATACTCGCCGTAAAGGGACTGAATATGCTGGTCTACGCGAGAGTTTGCTCATTGCGGGAGATGATATTGATTGTTGCATGACATCGACTGGTGGCGGGACTCTTCTTGGCGGACTATCTCGGAAAAAGCGCAGATCTCGGAAGGATCTTCCACCACCTCCACCGTCCTCAATGGTTACTAGACGGCGTAGTCATCGTTCTTTTGAAATATAGATAGATTAGCAGTCCCACGACTGATCATTTGATTATATTTTCTTTTATTTTAGTTTGTAGTAACGGCTACCCTCGGCCATTAACGCGGGATATTTAATGCATAAATAAAATCCGGAAGGTATCCTTCCGTTTAAAAAAAATATATATGTGTGTGTGTGTATATATATATATGTATGTATGTATATGTATATATGTATGTATATGTATGTATGTATGTCGCGCTCAACAATTTGAAGCTTAACAAAAGAAATGTCACGGCTGTGACCCCAAAGGAGCATAAAGAAATAAAACACTTCATATATATGCATTTAATCGATACATACAGTTCAACATATACATATACACAAACGGACATACATGTATAACAATCTATTTATACAATTCATGAATACTGATGCATGATCTAATTTAGTATCGAAAATATAAACATACAATTTGTCAAAATCATAATAAATACATAAAGGTTACTTACCTTAAATGGATTATACTATACCGTAAATGAATTTGGAATGGGTTGAAGATAATATTTTTCCTTTTTCTCCAAAAAAATAGTCTCGGCAGTGACTTCTTGGTGGAGAATATATATTTTTTTAGTGTTGTTGTGTTCTGAGGGTGGCTGGGCGAAAGGGGAAAGGTTTTAAAGGCAAAAACAAATTTTTTTTTATTAGATGAAGGGGAGTAACGGTGGGGAATTGAGGGATAATGGCAGCAGGCTGGGCTAAATTCATGGCGGGTTTACTTGCCCCCAAAACTGACGCTGCCCTTTCTTTTTGTTTTATCTTTTTTGTTTTTCTTTTAAAATTACCTGAATTAAACGGTTGAGAAAAAATGTTTGAGTGATTTACAAATGCATGATTTAAATGCTACGTGCCTACGAAATGCATGAATGAATTATTGCTTGACACCTTTATGTGATAAACATGATTTATATGCTTATATATATTGTTGCCGTACTAACAAGCCATGAAGCGTCAAAGTTTACATCATAAGGCAAATATTTGTTGTCTTTTTAGTATTTTCAGGTGTCACAATTAATGAACTAAACTAGTTCATTAAGTAGAGCGCTTAAGTTAATGAACTAACTAGTTCATTAAATGAAGAAATATTTGGAGAAAGCTATATGGCAACAAATTTTAAAATAGAAAGTCTTCTCCTCATTTCATCTCACACGCCTAACATATATATATATATATATATATATATACATATATATATATATAATATCCATATTTTTTTAAAAAGACACTATACACATATATTCGGACGTACCATCGACACATCACATATATCATAAACGTACGTCGACGTCACACCACTATATACACCTCATATTTATGAGTATATTCATGTCTTATATCATACGATATAAGTCATGGTGACATCAAAATTGTAGCATGTTACAAGGTCATAAACCGAAATGTTATCGTATCGGGCGAATACCGAAACTTTATCGACATGTCACGTACTTTCCATATAAAGATGACCAGCCTATATACATCAAATATACTTCAAAATTTTGTGGCTCACATGTTACAATCAGTACAAAGTCATACCATGTTGACACACACAAATTACCCACAATTTAGCATAGATCCGTGGAGAATTCAAACTCAATTTTATTTTTACACATGGGACGTTTTCATCAGCCACTATAGCTGAATATATACCTCATTTTATGTATATTATGTGTGACATAATATATATTACATGTGTAAGAAATTTGAAATTAATTGGAGAAAAATCGTGTAATCGACAAAAGTCAGAAATTCGGTTTTCTATGAACTTATACACATGGAACGTTTTTGGCATTGATGTAACATGTATTGATACGTGAAAGAATGGACCTTTCTTTAACTCTAAAGCTCCTCCTCCAAATATGGTTTAGGCACAATGAAGATAGCTTCACCTTGCTTCCAAATAAGTTGAAGAAAACCTTTTGAACATAAGTCCTCCAATGAGTTTCACATAACCCAAGCAAGATACCTCCCTCTTGGATGTTTCCCTCCCCGGAATTGGACAACTCTCACAAGGATGCTCAAGCCTTGAAAGATTCTAGCCTTGATTTTGAATATGAACCAAGAAAACACACAAGAATTACTCTTGAAGAAGAAGAAATTTTCATTGAAGGTGTCAGATTACAAAGCTTCTCTTATGTGCCTTTTATAGGCAAAAATATCACAAGACAACAAACTATCTTACAAATTGAAATAATGATTGACAAGACTACACACTTCTAAAAGCTATTCATGTAGGCTCCATAAAAACTAGTCTTGCAAGTCTTGAATGATGATTTTCAAAGTAGGTCCCTCAAGTACTATTCCTGGAAGACTTTAAGGATTTGTCTTCATCTTGAAATCTTTTCTAGATTGTGACTGATTCTTGGACATCTTCCAATCCGAATTACGCTTTTCTCTTTCTTAGAGAATTGTAGCCAATTGAGTGTAGAAAATAAGCATATAAAGTTCTTTGCATTTGGCCCAACCATTGAGGAGATACATCCAAATTACTGAAGGTATGTCACGGAAATCGGTAGAAACAGTACTTCCATTTTCATGCTTTTTTAGATACAAAGACGACCGATTTTGGAAAAGTACAAAACATGAAAGTTGTAGATCTTTGTCTTAGATTTCCAACGCATCTTAAACATTCTAATTTGGCCTTGTGGTTGGAGAGATACGCCGATTCTACCAAAACAGGTCCTGCAGAAACTCACAATCCGAGATGGGCCTAAACTAATACAACATAAACATTTATAAAAATAAAATAAAGAACACATTCTATGCTAGTGATATTTTACAATGGTTCTAAAACTTCTTACAAATCATGTTGTAGGTTCAATAAGGTGAACCCAATGTATGAGTTCCCTTGGTTCATCTTGCACATGTTTAAATAGGAAGGCCCATACTTCATGCATTAGTTTCTTAGTTTTACTTCTTGTTAAGGGTCTTTGATCTTGCATTTTCGTAACATTATGTGCATTCTCATTATCTTGACATGGATGAGGGTTATGAACCTCATCATTCCCCCCTTCTTCAAAATGATTCGATCTCGAATCTAAATCATCACCAAAAGGGGTAAGATCAGCAACGTTAAAAGTATGAGAAATTGAACCATACTTACTCTCATGAAGGTCAAGAATGTAAGCATTATCTCCAACCTTTTGAAGTACCTTGAAAGGGCCATCTTCTCTTGGCATGAGCTTAGATTTCCTTTCTCTAGGAAACCTTTCTTTCCTTAAATGCAGCCAAACAAGATCACCTGGTTCAAACAGAACTTCCTTGCGTCCTTTGTTAGCTTGTTTTGCATATTGTTTGTTTTTCTTTTCAAGTTGTAGCTTAACCTTAGCGTGCAATTTCTTAATCAGTTCAGCCTTATTCTTACCATCAATACTTGCACGTTCATGAACAGTAATAGGCACAAGATCAAGTGGAGACAAAGGATTGAAACCATATACAACTTCAAACGGTGAATGTGTTGTAGAAATAAGAGGGTTTGAGTGATTTCAAAATAAGAAATTTGAATGCATATATATATATATATATATATATATATATATATATAAACGTGCATAAGTGTACATGTATGCATGATAACTTGCCATTACTTGCCTTATTTAGCTTATATATTATGTTACCGTACTAACGAGCCATGAAGCATTAAAGCTTACATCATATGGCAAACATTTGTTGTGTTTATGCTATTTTCAGGTGCCACCATTAATGAACTAAATTAGTTCATTAAGTGAAGTACTTAGTTTGATAAACTAAGTAGTTAATTAAAGGAAGATTCATTTGGAAAAGGCACAAAGGCAACAAGGCTAAGGAAGGAAAGTTTTCTCCTCCTCTCCTCATTAATATATACACACGCCTATACATATATAAATATATATATTTCAGATTTTTTTTGAATAAATTAAATGAACATGTCTCCCCTCCCTCCGATCACGTAGATGATAGTGATTCCGAATCGGATAACGATGATTTAATCCTATTGGCTAAAGGACTAAGAAGATTCATGAGAAAGTCATTTAGAAATAAAAACACGAGCACTACATCTAAGAGAAATAAAAACAAGTCAAATGATAAGGACATTAAATGTTATGAATGCGGCAAACTCGGACACTTATCATATGACTGCCCAAACAAAGAAAAGCAAACTAATAAGTACCCTGACAAGGAGCGGAACAAAAATAGACTCGTCTCAGATCCTAAACAAAGGAAACGTGCACTAAAGGCCTCCACATGGAGTGATTCATCAGACTCTGAGACTGAGACCGAAGAGGAGACCGCTCAAGTATGCTTTGCCTCCAAAGCATCTAACGAGGTATCATCTGATTCTGACTCTGACTCTGAACCTTCTTATGATGATCTTTTTAGTCAGTATCTAGAACTGCATAAATTCACTAAGACTCTCGCTAAAGAAAAGAAACGTTTAATTGAAGACAAGAAACTGTTAGAATCTTCTAACGAGAATCTTGTCGCTCAATTAAGCGATTCAAAGAAAGAGTCTTCATGTGTCATCACTGCATTGAAAACCGAGATCTCATCATTAACCTCTCAAAATAATGAAATGAAATCCGAGATTTCAAATTTGAAATCAAGGAATACCGATTTAGAGAAAATGATGAAACAATTTGATACAGGGTCAAACATGCTGCATCGCATCATATTATCACAAAAACATGACAGCGACAAAACTGAATTGGGATACGTTGATACTAACGAAGTATCAACCAAACCAACCAAGTTTGTTGTGTCTAAGAAAGTGGACACTCCTAAGCCGCAAGTGGCGTCTAAGATGACGCAAAAAGTGCCCCCTTCCTCACGCCCCAATCCATCATATCATGTGAAATATAACGTTGTACCATATAGATATGAAAAGAGAAGAACAATGCATACACGAAATACATATCATCCTTGCACTATGCACACACACACCAGGACATATCAAAAGCGTCCTTCATTCAATGAGTATAGAGGAGTCCTTGGGCAAAGACCCAAAGTACATGCACCACATGTATATTATATTGCACCTTCATCTACATTCTTGCCATTTGAAAGACCGAGAAGGATCACCCAAGTATGGGTACCGAAAGGTACCTTTACCAAAAGGTGATTAACTAACTCGAAAGGACCCAAAATTAAAACGGTACCTAAATCACTTTTCCACATTGCAGGGAGACCACACATCGAAAGATACATCAATAAAGTGGTTCCTTGACAGTGGTTGCTCGAGGCATATGACGGGTGACCCGAGCCTGTTCTCCAAATTAAAGAAGGTCACAAAAGGCGGATCCGTGACCTTTGGAGACAACAATGAGGGCAAGATCATTGGAAAAGGTACGATTGGCAATCCGAACACACTCCAAATCTCCAACGTATTTTTGGTAAGCAACTTATCTTACAATCTTCTTAGTATTTCTCAATTTGTTGACAATGGTTTCAATGTGTGCTTTACTCATCCTTATTGCAACATAATAGATAAAAACGGAGAAACCGTTTTAAAAGGAAAACGAGAAGGCAATATTTTTACGCTATCTATGGATGATGTAGTAGACGCTAAAGTTAAGTGTTTTATGTCAAATGAACCCAACATGAATTTATGGCATAGACGTTTAGGACACATAGGTATTTCTACACTAGAAAAATTGCAACGAAAGAACCTAGTACGGGGATTGCCTACGCTTGATTTAGACAACTTTCAGTTGTGTGAATCTTGCATAAAAGGCAAACAAATACGTGAATCACTTAAGCCGAAAAATGAAATAAGCACGACTAGAATACTAGAACTATTGCATATCGATTTGTTTGGTCCTAGTCGCACTACAAGTCTTGGTGGGCGTCACTATGCATGCGTGATTGTTGATGACTTTTCTCGTTATACTTGGACTTTATTTCTTGCACATAAGGATGATAGCGCCGTAGAGATTGCTAAATTAATTAAACAACTCGAAAATCAATACGGTGTAAATGTGAAAAGAATAAGAAGCGATAGAGGCGGTGAGTTTAAGAATAAAGAGATGATTTCATTTTGTGAAGAAAAAGGAATTAAACATGAGTTTTCGCCACCTAGAACTCCACAATTAAATGGAGTAGTAGAAAGAAAGAATCGCACACTACAAGAAATCGCTAGAACCATGCTTTGCGAAAATAAATTGCCTAGATGTATTCCAACGTACTACTGACACGTTATATATCTTACGTACGTACGTTAACATCACACCACTATACTTAACTCATATTTATGAGTATATTCAGGTCTTATATTATATGATATAAGGTATGGTGATGACAAATTAAATACGACACGATAAAAGGTTCTAAACCGAAATTTGTCGTATCGGGCGAACACCGAAACTTCGCCAACGTGTCACGTACTTGCCATAAATAAATGGCCAGCCCATATACAATATGATGTAAATTTCGTGCTACACATGACATATTCAGCCAAAAATACTTTCCATGTTGGCACACACAAATTACTCCACATTAAGGCCAAAATGTGAAGATTCCAAGTTTAATTTTGTCACATGTTAATTGTACCACTTTAAACCAGCCAAGTGCTGAGATTTAAAGTATATATTATATATATTATGTATAACATAATATATATAACATGTGCAAAAGTTGGAATTTAAATTAGAGACAAATCGGGTAATCGATAAATATCGAAAATTCGGCTTTCTACGCACATAACATGGAACGTTTTTTCTTGTACATCATGTGACATGTATCTAGACACTTTTTACATATGATATACATCTTAAAGTGTTCTAGAAAATTAAATTAAGGGCTGATTGGAATATTACATGTGTGTATTATTAAATGTGCACTATTTTACAAAGTTAGCAAAAATGAAATTCAGCACATGCATATACATGTATACACGCCCCTACAGCTGAGATGGAGCATATGTGGAGCCTTGTTGGCATATTGATTGGTCAAGAATCAATCATACATTATTGGTGACATAAAGGAAGGAGCTACACAAGGTAATACTTCAAAATCTTGTCACAATTGTGACACATGCTGAAAATTCAGCATGTGTGCTAATGGGTGGCGTTTTTAAGGTCATTATGAGACATATTTTACTTCTTGATTAAGGTGGATTGATTGGAAGAGGATATGGTAAGGTTTTGAATAATATTTAAAATAAATAAATGGTGATATTTCGCATATCACACATGCTAAAAAATTTTCAGCATGTGTACATGTTGTGGCCGAACATGATGAGCTTTTTGTGTCCAAGTTCATGTCTCAATTGATAACAAGACTTACCATGTATTGTTGATTCATTTTTAATGAGAAAAATCAAAGTAAATTGGGAATTATCTTGAATAAAATTAAATGGTGCACATGCTGAAAATTCAGCATGGCAAGATGACTATATGGCCGAAATTATGCCTTGTTTGGGAAGGATTCGTTGGTCTTGCAATTTATGGTGTATCTCTTGACTTATGGTATGATTTTATGATTGATATTGGCACATGTTTAAAGTGTTGATCTCAGATTTTTTCCATGTCATCATGTTGACAACATTGAGCCAATAAAGAGGTGCCAAGTAAGCGAAGACTAAATGATGATCCAGTAGAATGATGCCAAGTAAGCAATGCATTGTCACAATGATGTCTTACACTCTCTCAAGCAATTAAAAGGAAATTTTCAAGAGGGAAGAGAGGCTCAAGGGGGACGGCTGCCACAATTAAAAAGAGAAGAGGAGAGCAAACAAAAACAACAACAAGCATTGCATTCAAAAGAGATCAAATTGCCAAGCTCTTCTTCTCCTACATCTTCTTTCTTTCTCTTTTCTTGTAAAAAGCCTATTGTTCTTAACATCTTTCAATCTTGAATAGGCTTCATATAAACCACCATTCATTCATCTTTGTAAAAGATTGATCAAGGTGTGATCAATCTTCATTCTAGCAAGGTGGTGGTGTTCGTGCAAATTGTACTAGCAATACAAGGTTTGTAAAGGGTTGGAGTTAAGGTGTAACTCTATCAACCCTGTGGTAAGGTGTGTTGTGTGTGTGAATAGTGTGAACCAAGGAAGGTGTTCCTTCAAGACTGGAGTAGGTTGTTTATAACCGAACCAGTATAAAAATCTCGGTGCAATTTACTTTCAGCATTTACTTTTCAGTTTCTGCGCTGTTTATACGTTTTGTTCACATTCGTAAAAATAGTAAACGAATTTCAAAAATTAAAAAAATTTCCAGAAAAATACCTACACGTTCTAGGATTAATTTGGCACAAGTTTCAACCATTTTGGACAAGTATAAGTCAATCAAACATCAAAAGTTCTGAGACTAGTGCAGTCTGATTCTCAGACTTGCAAAGGTTGAGACTTTGATTGTATTTGACCTACTTTCCAAAAGAATTTTCCAAAACTGTTTCAACCCATTCAAATATAGTATATAAAGAGTTAGTGGTCAAATTTTCAGATCATTTGGACGTTCACACAAATAGGAATTAATTTTTCAAAACCATCTACCGTTTCTGGCAGATTTGCACAATCTGAGTACCAACGGTTTTTGAAGGGGTTAAAGGTTGAATTTTAATTTGAAATTTTTAGGGGACCCTCATAACATCTGAGGCTAAGTTATCTCAAAATTTCATAATTTTTGGAGACCTCTAACCTAGTTTTAAAAATGTTTTAAAACTGGTCCTGAAAACAGAATCTGTTTTCAGAACTTGAATTGGTTAGGTTTAAAGAAATTTTAAAAACCATATTTTCCGCACCATCTATTCAACCCCCCCCCCTTCTAGTGGTGCCTTGCAGATCCTACAAGTGGTATCAGAAAGCAGGAATACTCACTACAAGGAATCCAACGATTCAGTGAGATGGCATCCACAAATCTCAAAACCGAGCAAGAAGGTATGTCGAGCCAAAGGCCTCCACTTTTTGACGGTGAGTCATTTATTCAGTGGAAACTTAGGATGAAGCTTTTTCTTATGGCTATAGATATAGATCTTTGGTCAATCATTGAAGATGGTCCTTATGTCCCATCTAATGTATCCACTGTAGATGGAGTTACTTTAGAAGTTACTAAAACAAGACAAGAATATACGAGTGATGACAAAAAGAAACTTAGTATGAATGCTAGGGCCATGCAATTACTCTTAAATGGATTGAGTAAGAGTGAGTCTAGTTATGTGTCAAACTGTTCGAGTGCACAAGAAATGTGGAGGATACTAGAAATGAAACACGAAGGCACGAGTCAAGTAAAAGAGTCAAAAATTAATATGCTTATGTCCACTCTCGAGTCCTTTAAATTGTTGCCTAATGAGTCTATTGTAGATATGGATCTTCGTTTAACTAACATCTACAACTCTCTTGAGTCTCTTGGTAAGGCTTTTACTACGCAAGAAAAGGTACAGAAAGTCCTACGAAGCCTTCCTTCTGAATGAGATCCTAAAGTGACTGCGATAGAGGAAAGCAAGGAAACCAAATCAATAAAGATGGAAGAACTAATTGGCTCACTCAAAGTCTATGAAAACAAACTTACTATTCGGAAATCGGAATCATCTAAACAAGGTAAAACCATTGCTTTCTGTGGGCAGAAGCCGTAAATTGTGCATGCTATATTGTAAATCGCCTATCTATAAGAAAGATAATAAACAAGACACCTTATGAGATTTTGAATGATCGCATGCCTAAGATTGACTATTTTCGTGTGTTTGGATGCAAATGTTTTGTCTTGAATACAAAAGATAATTTAGATAAATTTGAATCCAAATCAATTGAGTGCATTTTTGTTGGATATTCTATAAATTCAAAGGGATATAGATGTTATGATCCTCTCACTAGACAAAGTATAGAATCTATTCATGTTAAATTCAATGAATTTGGTGAGATTGATAAAGATAAGGAATATGACGATGATTTTGAATTGAAACCCGTTTTGAATGAAGATAATGATTCTTTTGATATGCATGATATGAATGAGACACTAGAAATTCATGATCATATAGAAATGCATGATAACTTAGAAAATAATCAACCAAGATGGCATAGAGATCACCCACATGATCTCATCATAGGCGACCTCACTCACGGTGTGCGACCACGTAGAAGAATCACTTCGGATGAAATAAATGAATTTCATGCTATGATTTCTGAAATTGAGCCCAAAAATGTGCATGATGCTTTGAGTGATTCTTCTTGGATTGATGCTATGCATGACGAACTTAATCAATTGGTTAGAAATGATGTATGAGATTTAGTGCCAAGACCACAAGATAAGACTATTATAGGCACAAAGTGGGTATTTAGGAATAAAATGAATGAAGAAGGAAAGGTTGTTAGAAATAAAGCGAGACTTGTTGCACAAGGATATAATCAAGAAGAAGGAATTGACTATGATGAAACATTCGCACCCGTAGCACGTTTAGAAGCTATACGACTCTTACTTGCTATCGCTTGCATGAAAGATTTTAAATTATATCAAATGGATGTAAAAAGTGCTTTCCTAAACGGATTCATACAAGAAGAAGTATACGTGAAGCAACCACCCGGTTTTGAAGATTTGAAACATCTAGATCACGTGTACAAACTAAAGAAGGCACTATATGGCCTAAAGCAAGCACCGAGAGCATGGTATGATCGTTTTGCTACTTTCCATTTAGAAAATAATTTTAAACGTGGTACTATAGATAGTACACTATTTTTGAAACAAGAAAAATCAGATTTACTTATTATTCAAATCTACGTAGATGACATTATTTTTGGCTCTACCTCACATAGACTTGTTAAAGATTTTGAAAATTGTATGAAAGCTGAATTTGAAATGTCTATGGTTGGTGAACTTAATTATTTTCTTGGCTTGCAGATTAAACAAACGAGTAAAGGAATTCATATAAGCCAAGCTAAGTATGTAAATGACATGATCAAAAAGTTTAATTTTGAAAATTTGAAATCCTCCCCCACGCCTATGAGTGTCACTACTAAATTAGACAAAGACGAACATGGTAAAAACGTTGATAATGGATTATATCGATCTATGATAGGTTCTTTACTATATTTAACTGCTAGTAGGCCTGACATCATGTTTAGCGTATGCATGTGTGCTCGTTTTCAAAGTCAACCTAAGGTGTCACACTTAAATGCGGTAAAAAGAATATTCCGTTATATTAAGCACACACCCACCTTAGGCATTTGGTATGATAAGGATTCTACATTTGACTTACATGCTTACACTGATGCAGATTATGGTGGCTGCAAAATAGATAGAACAAGCACGAGCGGAACTTGCCAATTTATAGGAAATTCTCTTATTTCATGGTTTTCCAAAAAGCAAGCAAGTGTTGCTTTGTCCACTACTGAGGCTGAGTATATGGCTCTTAGCCTTTGCTGCACACAGTTGTTGTGGATAAAACAACAACTTTCGGACTTTGGAATTACCGTAAATAAAATTCCTATATATTGTGACAGTATGAGTGCAATAAATTTGTCTAAGAACCCCGTGTTACACTCTAAGGCTAAGCATATAGAAGTTCGCTATCACTTTCTTCGTGATGACGTTAACAATGGTAATATTGTCATAGATCACGTACGCACAGAATCACAAGTAGCGGATATATTTACAAAGGCCTTAAATCAAGCCACATATGAATCTCTTCGTTCTAAATTAGGCATGATTCCCGTTGATATGATTTGATGCGATATTATTTGATTTACTTTCCTTTTTGACAGGAATCTTTTGATTAACTTTCCAAAATAAAAGGGGAGAGAAAAGCATGATTTAAGGGGGAGAGAGACGCTGATTGATCTTAATTGATCTTAATTGCACAAATCAAGGGGGAGCCGGATTTGAAATTCGAAATTCAAATTTCAAATCTGTGCATAGTTCAAGGGGGAGAGATAGCATTTAAATCATGTACACAAGTTATTTTGAAAATCATCAAAAGGGGAAGATTGTAGAAATAAGAGGGTTTGAGCGATTTCAAAATAAGAAATTTGAATGCATATATATATATATATAAACGTGCATAAGTGTACATGTATGCATGATAACTTGCCATTACTTGCCTTATTTAGCTTATATATTATGTTACCGTACTAACGAGCCATGAAGCATTAAAGCTTACATCATATGGCAAACATTTGTTGTGTTTATTCTATTTTCAGGTGCCACCAATAATGAACTAAATTAGTTCATTAAGTGAAGTACTTAGTTTGATAAACTAAGTAGTTCATTAAAGGAAGATTCATTTGGAACAGGCACAAAGGCAACAAGGCTAAGGAAGGAAAGTTTTCTCCTCCTCTCCTCATTAATATATACACACGCCTATACATATATAAATATATATATTTCAGATTTTTTTGAAAAAGGCACATACACATGTATTCCAACGTACTACTGACACGTTATATATCTTACGTACGTACGTTAACGTCACACCACTATACTTAACTCATATTTATGAGTATATTCAGGTCTTATATCATATGATATAAGGTATGGTGATGACAAATTAAATACGACACGATAAAAGGTTCTAAACCGAAATTTGTCGTACCGGCGAACACCGAAACTTCGCCAACGTGTCACGTACTTGCCATAAATAAATGGCCAGCCCATATACATCAAAATATGATGTAAATTTCGTGCTACACATGACATTCAGCCAAAAATACTTTCCATGTTAGCACACACAAATTACTCCACATTAAGGCCAAAATGTGAAGATTCCAAGTTTAATTTTGTCACATGTTAATGGTACCACTTTAAACCAGCCAAGTACTGAGATTTAAAGTATATATTATATATATTATGTATAACATAATATATATAACATGTGCAAAAGTTGGAATTTAAATTAGAGAAAAATTGGGTAATCGATAAATATCGAAAATTCGGTTTTCTACGCACATAACATGGAACGTTTTTTCTTGTACATCATGTGACACGTATCTAGACACTTTTTACATATGATATACATCTTAAAGTGTTCTAGAAAATTAAATTAAGGGCTGATTGGAATATTACATGTGTGTATTATTAAATGTGCACTATTTTACAAAGTTAGCAAAAATGAAATTCAGCACATGCATATACATGTATACAGCTGAGATGGAGCATATGTGGAGCCTTGTTGGCATATTGATTGGTCAAGAATCAATCATACATTATTGGTGACATAAAGGAAGGAGCTACACAAGGTAATACTTCAAAATCTTGTCACAATTGTGACACATGCTGAAAATTCAGCATGTGTGCTAATGGGTGGCGTTTTTAAGGTCATTATGAGACATATTTTACTTCTTGATTAAGGTGGATTGATTGGAAGAGGATATGGTAAGGTTTTGAATAATATTTAAAATAAATAAATGGTGATATTTCGCATATCACACATGCTAAAAAATTTTCAGCATGTGTACATGTTGTGGCCGAACATGATGAGCTTTTTGTGTCCAAGTTCATGTCTCAATTGATAACAAGACTTACCATGTATTGTTGATTCATTTTTAATGAGAAAAATCAAAGTAAATTGGGAATTATCTTGAATAAAATTAAATGGTGCACATGCTGAAAATTCAGCATGGCAAGATGACTATATGGCCGAAATTATGCCTTGTTTGGGAAGGATTCGTTGGTCTTGCAATTTATGGTGTATCTCTTGACTTATGGTATGATTTTATGATTGATATTGGCACATGTTTAAAGTGTTGATCTCAGATTTTTTCCATGTCATCATGTTGACAACATTGAGCCAATAAAGAGGTGCCAAGTAAGCGAAGACTAAATGATGATCCAGTAGAATGATGCCAAGTAAGCAAGGCATTGTCACAATGATGTCTTACACTCTCTCAAGCACTTAAAAGGAAATTTTCAAGAGGGAAGAGAGGCTCAAGGGGGACGGCTGCCACAATTAAAAAGAGAAGAGAAGAGCAAACAAAAACAACAACAAGCATTGCATTCAAAAGAGATCAAATTGCCAAGCTCTTCTTCTCCTACATCTTCTTTCTTTCTCTTTTCTTGTAAAAAGCCTATTGTTCTTAACATCTTTCAATCTTGAATAGGCTTCATATAAACCACCATTCATTCATCTTTGTAAAAGATTGATCAAGGTGTGATCAATCTTCATTCTAGCAAGGTGGTGGTGTTCGTGCAAATTGTACTAGCAATACAAGGTTTGTAAAGGGTTGGAGTTAAGGTGTAACTCTATCAACCCTGTGGTAAGGTGTGTTGTGTGTGTGAATAGTGTGAACCAAGGAAGGTGTTCCTTGAAGACTGGAGTAGGTTGTTTATAACCGAACCAGTATAAAAATCTCGGTGCAATTTACTTTCAGCATTTACTTTTCAGTTTCTGCGCTGTTTATACGTTTTGTTCACATTCGTAAAAATAGTAAACGAATTTCAAAAATTAAAAAAATTTCCAGAAACATACCTACACGTTCTAGGATTAATTTGGCACAAGTTTCAACGCTTTTGGACAAGTATAAGTCAATCAAACATCAAAAGTTCTGAGACTAGTGCAGTCTGATTCTCAGACTTGCAAAGGTTGAGACTTTGATTGTATTTGACCTACTTCCCAAAAGAATTTTCCAAAACTGTTTCAACCCATTAAAATATAGTATATAAAGAGTTAGTGGTCAAATTTTCAGATCATTTGGACGTTCACACAAATAGGAATTAATTTTTCAAAACCATCTACCGTTTCTGGCAGATTTGCACAATCTGAGTACCAACGGGTTTTGAAGGGGTTAAAGGTTGAATTTTAATTTGAAATTTTTAGGGGACCCTCATAACATCTGAGGCTAAGTTCTCTCAAAATTTCATAATTTTTGAAGACCTCTAACCTAGTTTTAAAAATGTTTTAAAACTGTTCCTGAAAACAGAATCTGTTTTCAGAACTTGAATTGGTTAGGTTTAAAGAAATTTTAAAAACCATATTTTCCGCACCATCTATTCAACCCCCCCCCCCCTTCTAGTGGTGCCTTGCAGATCCTACATGTGTGGTGCCACTGTGAACACTTCTATTATAAGCAAATTCAATATATGGCCAGCAATCTCCCCAATTCTTAAGGTTCTCCTGAATTATAGCACGCAATAACTGAGACAATGTTCTATTCACAACTTCAGTTTGACCATCTGTTTGGGGGTGAGCAGTAGTAGAAAATATGAGTTTTGTTCCAAGTATACCCCACAACACACGCCAAAAGTGACTTAAGAACTTAGTATCCCTATCACTAACAATGGTTCTAGGCATGCCATGTAGACGTACAACTTCCTGAAAGAACAAGTTGGCAACGTGAGATGCATCATCAACTTTTTTACAAGCTATGAAGTGTGCCATTTTAGAAAATCTATCAATGACAACAAACACACTATCACTTCCATTTTTTGATCTGGGCAATCCCAAAACAAAGTCCATAGATATATCAATCCAAGGTGACATAGGGACAGGTAATGGGGTGTACAAACCATGTTGATGTGATGTAGATTTAGCTTTCTTGCAAGTTATACAACTTCCACAAATCTTCTCTACATCAACTCTCATATGAGGCCAAAAGAAACGTTCCTTTAACATCTCTAATGTCTTAAAGATGCCAAAATGGCCCATTAAACCTCCACCATGTGCTTCTTTGACAAGTATCTCTCTGACAGAACACTTAGGTATGCACAGTTTTCTTTCTTTAAACAATTATCCATCATGTAAATAATACTTACCAAATGGAGAATCGGCACATGCATCAAATATTGACTGAAAGTCAGGATCAGATGTATACAATTCCTTGATGCACTCAAATCCAAGCAAATGAGATGACAATGTAGTAATCAAAGAATATCTCCTAGATAATGCATCAGCTACAATGTTTTCCTTGCTTATATTTTATCACATAAGGAAATTGTTCAATGAATTCAACCCATTTTGCATGCCTCTTATTTAACTTTCCTTGGCTTTTAAGGAACTTAAGACTTTCGTGATCAGTATAAACCACAAACTCCTTATGTTGCAAATAATGTTGCCAAGTCTGCAATGATCTAACCAATGCATACAACTCTTTGTCATAGGTTGAATAATTCAATTGCGCTCCCTTAAGCTTTTCACTAAAATAAGCAATCGGTTGTTTAGACTGAGATAGTACAGCTCCTATACCAACACCACTAGCATCACATTCAATTTCAAATGTTTCATCAAAGCTAGGTAGTCTTAGAATAGGTGCAGAAGTTAACCTTGCTTTAAGTTCATCAAAGGCTTTCTGTTGTGACTCTCCACACTTAAATCCTATGTCTTTTTTAACAATCTCATTCAAAGGTGCAGCAATAATGGAAAAGTCCTTAACAAATCTTCTATAGAAACTAGCCAATCCATGAAAGCTTCTCACCTCTCCAACAGTTGTGGGAATTGGCCATTCTAAAATTGAGTTCACTTTATCTTGGTCCATTTCAATTCCATTTGCACTAACCACAAATCCTAGAAACACAACTTTTTCCATACAAAAAGAACATTTCTTGAAATTTGCATATAATTGTTCTTTCTTCAATGCTTCAAAAACGCTTTTTAGGTGGCCTATGTGTTCATGCAAAGTCTTAGAGTAAATCAAGATATCATCAAAGTACACAACAACAAATTTTCCAATGAATGCACGTAAGACTTCATTCATTAATCGCATGAAAGTGCTAGGTGCATTAGTTAAGCCAAATGGCATGACTAACCACTCATACAATCCAAACTTAGTCTTAAATGCAGTTTTCCATTCATCACCTTCTCTAATGCGTACTTGAAAGTAACCACTTTTAAGATCAATCTTGGTAAAATACTTAGCACCGTGCAATTCATCTAGCATATCATCAAGTCTAGGAATAGGGTACCTGTATTTTACAGTTATCTTGTTGATGGCTCTACAATCAGTACACATCCTCCATGTACCATCTTTCTTTGGTACAACGATCACAGGAACAGCACAAGGACTCATGCTTTCCCTCACCTTTCCTTTGGCCAAGAGTTCTTCTACTTGGTGTTGAATTTCCTTCGTTTCAGCAGGGTTTGCTCTGTAGGCTGGCCTATTAGGCAGGATAGCACCAGGTATGAAGTCTATTTGGTGCTCAATTCCCCTTAAAGGCGGCAAACCAGAAGGTTCTTCTTCAGGAAACAACCCTAAAAACTCATCAAGCAAAGATACAACTCCACTGGGCAAAGTGGAGGGTAAGTCACTCATAGAAAACAGAGACTCCTTAAACATCAAAACGTAGACGATTTTCTTTGAGTTTAGGGCATGTGACACTTCACTTGGTTTGGCAAAGAAAGCAAATTTCTTTTGAGATTTGTCTACATCAATGTTTACTATCTCTTTGCCTTTAGACTCATTTTTCTTTCTTTCAATCTTAATACACTCCAGAAATTTCTTTTCTGCCTCTTTCTCCTTAGGCTCATTCCTATTCTTACACATTCTCTTTTGATCTTCAAATACCTTGTGTGGGGGTAATGCATGTAGCTTAAACAACTTATTGTTAAACCTGAACAAATATCTATTCAAGTATCCATCATAGGTAACTTTCTTATCAAACTGCCATGGTCTACCTAACAGGATATGACTTGCATGCATATGAGCTACATCACATAAGATATCATCTTTATACCCACCAATAGACAATGAGATCAAAACTTGTTTGCTAACACTCACTTCTCCACAATCATTCAACCAAGATAGTTTATAAGGGTGTGGATGGTTAAGTAATGGCAAATCAAGTTTTCTATCGAGTTCAACACTTGCCACATTAGTACATGATCCAGAGTCAATAATCAAAGTACAAACTTTTCCTTTAACCATGCAATGGATATGAAAAATGTTGTCTCTATGTTGATCTTGTTCATCAATCTTAACATGTGCATTAAGAGCTCTTCTAACAACCAAGAATTCTTTTGATGCAAGTTCTTCATCCTCACTCACACTTTCTTCATTTTCATCATGATTTTCCTCAACATTAACATGTTCCTCTTCCTCATCATCAGAATAATATTCATTAGATTCTTCAATGAACATGATACGTTTAGGGTTGGGACATTGATTTGCAAAATGACCTTTACCTAAACATTTATAGCATTGAATGTCTCTAAATCTAGTAGTGGAATTAGAAATGTTACCTTCAACCTTGTTTTACCCTTTATCCAAGTTTTGTTGAGGTGGTTGAGGTGGTCTTTGATTTGGTTGAGTCTTGCCTTGGAATCCACGGCCTTGAGGTGCAGTTGACCTGAAACTTGTGCCTTGATTTATCCTAGGCGGCATTCTTGGATAGGATGAAGAATTAGCTCGAAAAGATAAACTAGATGCAAAGGGTTTTACCTTGAGTTGCCTCTCAATCTTTTCAGCTTTATGAACCATGGAAGTCATATCAATATATGGGGTAAGTTCAACTCTGTTTGCAATTTCCTTGTTCAATCCAGCTAGAAATCTAGCCATGGTAGCTTCCTCTGGTTCCTTAAATGTTAGCTCTTATCAATAAGATCTCTAACTCTTTGAAATACTCATCTACACTACGGCTTCCTTGAGTGAGTTTTTGGAAGTTTTGGTAGATGGTTCTTTCATAGTCTGAAGGAATGAATTTTTTTTCTCATCTCAATTTTCATTTCTTCCTAAGTAGAGATTGGTGCTTGTCTAGTTCTTCTCCTTACGTTGTGTAGTTGATCCCACCAAATTAAGCCATAATCTGCAAACTCTATAGCTGCATAGCGCACTTTAGTCAAATCAGTATAATTTGTACAAGAGTATATGAGATCTACCGTTTTCTCCCATTCAAAATATGCCTCAACATCGCTCTTTCCATGGAATGTAGGGATGTTCACTTTTGTTTTGATGAATCCATCTTGTTGTGGGTTATTCTTTTGATTCCCACGGTTTCGAAATTGGTTGTACTCTTCCTCAATGTTATAGTCATCAAACACTTGGTGTGGTTCTTCTCTTTCATCAAAGGTCCTCATAGGTATGAAATCCCTATTAAGCCCTCTTCCTCTGTTTCTGCCTCTACCTCTTCTCTTTCCGGAGCAAAAGACCCATGGCTTTCAAGCCTATGTTCCGGTATATGTGATGTTTGTCCTTCATGTAAAGGATTTTGTAGATGAGATTGTGACTGTTTTTCTAGGCCCTCTACATGGCTACTCATCAATTTCATTTCCCATAACATCTTTTGCATTAGTTGTGCTATATCGTCGCGTTTGTGGGAAATCTTTCTCCTTCTTTGCTAAGACCCACGGTACTCTCAGGTGTCTTATCCATGGTACAATAACCTGAAATTCAAAAAATAACAAAGAAAAAGGAAAACTAACACAAAGACAAAAGAAACTTGATTATGTTAGTGGAAAACAATAAAAAAACAAGTGTTTGTCCCTCTCTCTCTCTCTTTTTGTAGTTCACATAATCTTGTGTCTTCTTGAAGAATCTGAGGCTAGAACAATTCAAAACAAACTTGCCAAATGAGTATCCATTCCGATAACTTCAATCATGTAAAGTAAACCTTCTTCACAAGTCTCCCATTAATTCACTCACAATTCCAATGTTATAAACAACAAACTTGGACTGTACTAAGATTCAAAGAGAATTGGAACAAAATTTGATGTAATAAGCTGAGCCAAAGAAATGCTAAGGGGTTGCCTTGGGCAATCCTTAACTTAATCTTAGGCTTTATGCAAGCTAGATGCAAGTATGAATGAAATAGAAGCACTCAAGTGTTCAAAAGTGAAAACAAATGGGTACTTCGGGTTTATGAAGGGAACAAGACCAGCTCTTTTGCTCTTTGCACTTTTAATTGTTTTGTGCAAACTTCTCTTGAAATAAGCTTCTCTTTCTTTCTTTTTCTTTTTCCTTGTTCAAAGCTAAACAAGGTGTATATATCTCGATAAAATTGATTGGTAAGGCTTTGTGTATTTGTTTTGGATGGATATCTTGATGTTTTTTTTGTAGTAGGCTGTCAAGTTCTTCAAGAAGAACAAATTGATTTTCTTTCTTGACGAGGCTGTCAAATCAAATATTGAACACAAGAAAATGCAACTAAGCTCACCACACAATACAACTAAACAAACACAAAGTCTAAAAGAAGTTAAGAGCTTCGATAACAACAAGAATATAGGATAGACCAAGGTAGATATATAAGCAATGGACTGAATATAAGTAATGCAGAAATGCTTCTAAACAAAGAACTTAAAGTCCAAGGAAGTGTCTAAACATAAAGAAATTGAAATCCAACCAAATGAAATAAACAAACCATAAATCATCACAAATAAATAATCTTTAAGTGTTTTATGATATGTTTGTCCTTAGTCCTGTCCAATTTCATATAGGTCCAGCGTCACGGTAAGTTCTCAATCTTATATCACCAATGTCATGTAGGTCCAGCGTTACGGTAATTGTCCAGAGTCCAATCCAACCTTATATCACTAATTTCATGTAGGTCCAGTGTTACGATAATTGTCCAGAGTCCAATCCAACCTTATATCACCAATTGATATGGTAAGCTTGTATATCGGTTTTTTTTTGAGTTTTTTTGCTTGTTGAACAGGAAGAAACAAAGAAACTTGATAAAAAAAGATGACACTTTTTTTCGTTGAGCAACAAGATGTAACAGAAAAAGAAGTGAATTTAATAGACAAAACAATGAACTAGAAAACACACGGATAAACTGTTTTGGTTTTGGTTTCTTTTTGTTTCTGAATTATACAATTCAAAACAAGAAGAAGAAGAAGAAGACACTAAACCAAATAGAATTCAACCTTCTAAGAAGATGGTTGAATGGTGGATGAAGAGAAGAACAAAAGAAAAGAAAAAAAATTGACACAAAGAAATGATAAGTTGAGTTAAAGAAAAACCTTCGCTCTGATACCACTTTGATACGTGCAAGAATGGACCTTTCTTTAACTCTAAAGCTCCTCCTCCAAATATGGTTTAGGCACAATGAAGATAGCTTCACCTTGCTTCCAAATAAGTTGAAGAAAACCTTTTGAACATAAGTCCTCCAATGAGTTTCACATAACCCAAGCAAGATACCTCCCTCTTGGATGTTTCCCTCCCCGGAATTGGACAACTCTCACAAGGATGCTCAAGCCTTGAAAGATTCTAGCCTTGATTTTGAATATGAACCAAGAAAACACACAAGAATTACTCTTGAAGAAGAAGAAATTTTCATTGAAGGTGTCAGATTACAAAGCTTCTCTTATGTGCCTTTTATAGGCAAAAATATCACAAGACAACAAACTATCTTACAAATTGAAATAATGATTGACAAGACTACACACTTCTAAAATCTATTCATGTAGGCTCCATAAAAACTAGTCTTGCAAGTCTTGAATGATGATTTTCAAAGTAGGTCCCTCAAGTACTATTCCTGGAAGACTTTAAGGATTTGTCTTCATCTTGAAATCTTTTCTAGATTGTGACTGATTTTTGGACATCTTCCAATCCGAATTAGGCTTTACTCTTTCTTAGAGAATTGTAGCAAATTGAGTGTAGAAAATAAGCATATAAATTTCTTTGCATTTGGCCCAACCATTGAGGAGATACATCCAAATTACTGAAGGTATGTCACAGAATTCGGTAGAAACAGTACTTCCATTTGCATGCTCTTTTTAGATGCCAAGACGACTGATTTTGGAAAAGTACAAAACATGAAAGTTGTAGATATTTGTCTTAGCTTTCCAACGCATCTTAAAACTCCTAATTTGGTCTTGTGGTTGGAGAGATACGTCGATGCTACCAAAACAGGTCCTGCAGAAACTCACAATCCGAGATGGGCCTAAACTAATACAACATAAATATTTATAAAAACAAAATAAAGAACACATTCTATGCTAATGATATTTTACAATGGTTCTAAAACTTCTTACAAATCATGTTGTAGGTTCAATAAGGTGAACCCAATGTATGAGTTCCCTTGGTTCATCTTGCACATGTTTAAATAGGAAGGCCCCTACTTCATGCATTAGTTTCTTAGTTTTACTTCTTGCTAAGGGTCCTTGATCTTGCATTTTCGTAACATTATGTGCATTCTCATTATCTTGACATGGATGAGGGTTATGAACCTCATCATGTATATAGACACTTTTACACATTTAAGACATATTAAAGTGTTCTAGAAAATTCAAATTAAGGCTGATTACAATTTACCATATATGTGTGAATATTGTGCATTATTTGACAAAGTTTACCAAAAGAAAATTCAGCACATGTGCAGGAATTTCACACGCCATTTTCAGCTTTTTTGGAGCCTAGGTGGAGCTTATTTGGTACTTTAATTGGTGAAAAACAAGTCACACATGATTGGTGACATTGAAGAGGGCAACACGCAAGGAAACAATTCAAAATACAACACATGCTGAAATTTCAGCACATGTTGTTTGTTATGGAAGAATTTTAGCATGTTTTTGTCTTCAATTGTCTTCCAAAATTGAAGGAGATTAATGTGTGATTGTATGGTAATTATTTGACTAGAATTTGAACACATGTTTTCAGATTTTTTTTTTAGAATTTACAGCTTATTACAAGGGTGCCAAGGTGGACCAATCAACAAGTGACAACTAAGCAAGGTCAAGTCATCCTTCCAATCATATTGCACCAAGTAAGCAAGATTGTGTGATCTCCTACACAAGGCAATCTTCCAAGGACATTAAAGACAATGCTCAAGGTAGGAAAAAAGCCCTAGGGGGTGGCCAAATGGAGATAAAAAAGGAAGATAGTGTAAGACAAGGCCAAGCTACAATTCATATTCTCTCAAGTACAAAATGCTAGACTACTTTCTTCTTCTCCCTTTCTTTCTTCTTCTTCTTAGTCTCAAGCCTATTGTTCATATATTCTACATATTATATAGGCATTGAATATACCACCCATACACGTCCATTGTAAAAGGTTGATCAAGGTGTGATCAAATCTTCCTTCGATTGGTGGTGGTGTTCGTGATTGATTTGTTTGGTTGCTTTGATTATAAAAGGGTGGAGTTAGTGTTTTACTCCAGTCACCCTTATGGTAAGGTGTTTTTTGTGTTTAGTGATAACCGAGGAAGGTGTCCTCGAAGACTGGAGTAGGTTGTTTTAACTGAACCAGTATAAAATTCTTGGTGTTCTTACTTTTTAGCACTTTGCTTTCAGTTTCCAATTTTTTATATCGTTTTAACTTCAACGGTAAAAATAGCAAACGATTTTTAAAAATTACAAAATTTTGCAGAAACATAGTCACATATCTTAGCTTTCATTTGCCACAAGTTTCACCTCATTTGGATAAATATAAATCAGGCAAACGTTAATAGTTCCGAGACTAGTGCAATCAGATTTTCATATCTTCAAAGGTTGAGAACATCAACGTGGTTGGCATATTTGCCAAAGGAATTTTGAAAAAATGTTTCAACCTTTTAAAGTCATATCCTAAGGGTCATTCCATAATATTTTCAGATCATTTGGATTTGTAAATTAATAGGAATAAATTTGTCATTTCGGATCATAGTTTCTGGCAGATTGACACAATCTGTGCAAAAGCATTTTTTCAAGGTCTTATACTTTGAATTGGATCTGAAATTTTTATGACACATACATAACATCTGAAAGTACTTTGTCACCAAATTTCACGATTTTTGGAGGTCTACAACTTAATCATTCAGTTAACCAAATACAAGGTTTGAAAACAGAATCTGTTTTCAGAAATGGGTAGTTTGCTCCAAAAGTTTTCGAAAACCAATTTTTCTACACCCACTGTTTAGCCCCCTCCTTCTAGTGGTGCTATACGGGTCCTACATAAACTCTATTATGAATCTTTTTTCAGAAGTGGGTAGTTTGGTCCAAAAGTTTTTGAAAACCAATTTTTCTGCACCCACTCTTCAACCCCCCTCCTTCTAGTGGTGCTATACGGGTCCTATATAAACTCCATTATGTATAAATACATTTTTTTAATAATTTAACACACGGTTATAACAGAGGAGCTTATACGCGAGCGCTACCCACAACTCTTTGAATAAGGTACACAAGTTTCAAGGACGAAACTTTTTGTAAGGGGGAGGAATGTTACAACCGTACTTCCTTTTTAAATTTTATATATATATTTTTTGGGAAGAAAATAAAATATATATTTGATTAAAATAAAACCTCACTTATGGCGGAGGAAAACCATATTACATCAGTTCAGAGTAAGTGAACAAATGAAATAACGAACTAAGAAGTACATATCTCCAGTCATATGCGATATGCCGCATTAAAACCTTGCTAGGAAAAACCACCCTTGTGGACAAAACCCTAGCGAAGGAAAAAGCGTACATATTTATATGACTATCATTGAAATACGTAGAATGGAAATATGAGTACAAATGTTGATATTCGTCAAATTGGTGCCGTTGTCGATTATGCTGAAATTACGACGCATCAGTGTCACCTCCAGTAGTCCCGTCGAATCAAACCAAGGCTGAGGCTTGTCAATGAGTGTTAAGTTCTCCAAGAAGGAAAAACCATCATTTGGCAGCGCCGGACATAATCCAAGACATGAAATAGAAAGTACCAAGCGGTAGTTATAACACAGTGGAGAAAAATATAAAATGCAGGCCAATAGATAAGCAGACATACCGAGCCTGCCTGAATCCCTGAGGAAACAGGCAGGATGTGTCAGAAAGCGCCAATCCTGGTGGAAGACATACATAGTGAGCCAACGCCAAAGCTCACGCCCCAATTGCGTGCCCATCAACGCATAGTCAGTTGCGCAAGATGAATATCCATCAAAATGGAGGTTCCCGAGAACAGCATGCATCAAAGATTTCTGGCACACAAATATACATGCAGCAGCCAAATCAAAATATATATCACACAGGTCTAGCAAAACCAGCCCAATAAAATAAATCGATAAGATATTAAACCCACCAAGGCTGCCTGCACCAGGAAAAGCACAGGCAGCAACCGTACACCTTTGCCAATCAATGCAAACGTCCATGAGCTTACTGACCGCAGCATGTACCAAAACAGTTCGAGTATCCTCACCAAAGATAATATGTGTACATGGAAAAACAAAATGTGTGTAAGCATGGAGAATGCCTATGATAATTAAGTGAAAAAGGGCAGCCAACATACCCGGCCTGCCTGTACTCAAGCGAGTACAGGCAGAGAAAAAATTGAGTGTGCCAATCCATTTGGAAGACGTTATGTTGACTGCCTGCGCAAAGTAGCGGACGTGAGGTCCAAAGAGACTGCCGCCCGGACCATTGATGGCAGGCTGGAGGATGTGAAGAATGAAGTGCATGGCGACATCATTGCATGCTGAGCCAAATAATGCGCTGGCATATTTGCCTCCCTGAATACGTGTTTAGTTTCCAAGTTATGACGAGTGATCAACAGCTGTAGGAATTTCAGATGGAAGTTTCCGAACACAGGTTGCTGCTGACGTATATATATATATATATGTATGTATGTATATATATATATATGTATATATATATATATATATGTATATATATATATATATATATATATAAATTAGTAGTTACCTATTAATAAAAGATAGAGATAAATACAAACTAAATGGAATAAATATCTACTAGGAAATTTAAACCAAAATTAACTAGGAAACATATACATATCCTAACCACATTTGCCCTTTATAAATACACACACATCACAACCCACAAACCTCAAATTTTTCCCCCTCTCTCCCGCCCTTTCCCCCTTGCTCCTTCTCTCTCTTTTTGTTTTATTATTGTTTCTGCCGCCCCTTACCCCAGAAAAAGAAAAACAAATATACACAAACCAAATCTCAATTTTCTTCTTGAATTCTGCCGCCATTTATTTTTAAAAAAATATTTTTGACACCCTAAGTTGGACAGCCGAGAGGAAGAAAAGGTGTAGGGAGAAAGAGTATTCGCCAAAAAGATAGGTGCCTATTCCCTCTCGTTTTGGTACGAAGTAAGCATGTCCGATCGGTATTTTATGTGCCTTATGTGAAATTATTGTTTTAATTGCTAAGACTTTTACTCGTTTGATTGTATATGAATGTGTGCGTGCTATGTTGATGTTCATGCGACCCGAAAAGGAATTTAAGAGAATGAATTTTACGCGTTGAAATGGAAAATTACATGAAAAGCCTTAAAAATATGTAGCCCAGAAATTATGTTAGAATTGGACTGGAAACTAAAAACAATGCTGGAAGGTGATGTCTACACAAAAACACGCACGTTTCACGGGTGGCGCGTGGGGCCCACGCACGGCCCCTGACGACGCGTCCGTACACACGCTGATGTGTCTACCTCCAAAATATGTGTCGCCTTATATAGGGTCCAATGCAACTGGTTTGAGGTAATTCGGAGTTAAAACGAAGATTTTATTGATGTTAGAAGAAAATAGAAAAAATAAAAAAAATTAAATTCCAGGTCAGTCAGGTCGGGCTGACCTGGTCTGACCCGGATGGCAGAGTTGACCACGGCTGGACCAAGTCAGGTCAGCCTGGTCTGGTCTGACCATAAATTGGTCCGGGCTGACCTGCCTTTAAAAAAATTAAAAAAAATGAATTAATTTAATAAATTAATTTCAGAATATAATAAATATTAAATAATATAGTAATAATTCATAAAAATAGATTTAGAAATTCCATAAAATTAATTATTAATTCCAAAAAAATATAAAATAGTGAAATTAAAGTTTTTTTTGTTAAGTTATTGAATTTATAATTAATTTAACTAAATATGAGAAATAGTAAAAAAATAGTTTTAAAAATTCTAGAAAATAGAAATTAATTTCAGAAAATTATAATTTCAAAAATTATAGAATGGTTAAAAATAAGGATTTTTATTAACTTTCTGAAATTATAATTAATCTAGATAATTAAAATAAATAGTAAATAATAAGGAAAAAATTGAGAAAAATAGTATAAAATTCCAGAAAAATTAAGATAGCCTAGGAAAAAAATAAGTGATGGAAAATAATATTTTTGTGACATTTTCAATAATTAAAGTAAAAGGATTGGATAAGAAGTAAATCCAGAAAGTGGAAAATAAATTCCGAAAAATTGTGAAAATATGGAGAAAAAACAGGAATGATGCAACGAAAGACCAGAAAGTGAAATTTGCATTGCATTTGTGGTACGTGCATTTCATTTGGCCTAAGAGGCGTGTTAAGTTGGGCTGTAGTCAAGAGCTACAGTAACACCCAGAAAAGAGAGAAAAAAAGAGAAAAGGAATTGTGGGTTGTTGTGGAAGAGCTACAACAACACTCATGGTGGGCTGTAGTGGAAGAGCTACAGCAGCACCGAGGATTTCCAGAGTGGACTATATTGGAAGAGCTGCAGTAGTATTCTGGAATGGTAGACTGTAGTGGAAGAGCTACAGTAGCATCCAACAACCCCGGGGGATCATGCATTGCATAGTAGAGATATGGACATATCGCATGACATGACTTTTGTTTTGTATGACACGTAGAAGTAGGGACATACATCATGAAGTTGCGCATTATTATGTAGAATGACTTACTTTACGTTGTTATTTTTTTATGCCGATATGATGCTACTTGGATTATGTAGTTATGTGTATACACCATTGTTCTATGCTCGTTTCGCATCGACAGAGGCAGGTACCTACTAAGTGACATCATATCACTCACCCTTACCTCCCCCACTCCAGGTGAGTAGGATTTTGATGTTGTTGAGGACGGGTCAGACCAGGCTAGTTGGGGAGAGTGAAGCAGTGCAGAGATTACTTACGAGATATTTGTTGGATTATTAGATTTATTCCTTTTATGTCAGATTTTTAGATTTCATTTGACGTATCGGGTTTCCTCAGCCCTAAACATTTGATTTATTTTCGTATTGGATCATTTATAAATGGAATTTGGATTTTTAATTATCATTTCCGCAAAAAATTTCTACGTTATTTCTGACGTGTAAGAAGTTTAAACGACGCCTTATAGTTCTCGTAGTAGACTACGGCGGGTGCACTGTTCCCGATTCTAGAGTTTGGGAGCGAGGCGCTACAATATACCCATAACCAATAATGAACAACTCTTCATGAGAAACTCTGGCAGCTCAAAGATTGAAGGATCGAGCATTGTGGTTCTAAAACTGACCTCAGGAAATGAGCTGACCCTGCACAATGTGCTACATGTTCTTGACATCCGTAAGAACTTGGTATCTAGCGCTCTACTAGTCAGTCATCGCTTCAGACTAGTTTTTGAGGCGAACAAATTTACTCTTTCTAAGCATGGCTTGTTTTTAGGTAAGGGGTGATAACATGTTTAAATTAAATGTTATGAATTGTTTTCTCTTCTGCTTACATGCTTGTGTCTTCTTGTTTATGGCATTTTCGTTTGGGACATGTTAATTACAAGCCAATACAACGAATGATTAACTTTGACTTATAACCCAAACTGAACTTCAATAATAAAGGAAAATGTCAAATATGTGTTGGAGGAAAAATGCCAAAAGCGCCATTTCCTTCAATGGAACGAAACACTGAACCCTTGGATTTAATTCATAGAGACTTGTGTGATTTAAAGTTTGTGCAAACAATAGGTGGTATAAAGTATTTGGTAACTTTTATCGACGATTGCACTACTGTTATGTTTATTTGCTAAGTAGCAAAGATGAGACCGTTGATGTTTTTAAAGATTATAAAAATGAAGTTGAGAATCAACTTAGCAAACGAATTAAAACAATTTAAAGTGATAGAGGCGGAGAATATGACGCATCGTTAATGAATTCTATTTAGAACATGGCATCATTTATCAAACGACTGCACTATATTCACCTCAATCTAATGGTATTGCAGATCGCAAAAACCGTACTTTAAAGAAATGATGAAAGCTATGTTGATTAGTTTGAGTTACCTCAGAACTTGTGGGCGGAAGCAATTCTCCTTCAACATCATCTTAAATAGAATTACATCTAAAAAATGTATAAAACCCCATATAAACTTTGGAAAGGCTATAAGCCTAGCTACAAATACTTGAAAGTGTGGAAGTGTCTGGCGAAGGTTTCTGTACCTAAACCAAGACAAGTGAGAATAGGGCCTAAAACAATTGATTGCATATGCATAGGTTATGCAACAAACAGTAGTGCATATCGTTTCTTAGTGCACAAATTGGACATTCCCGGGATATATGAAAATGTTGTCATAGAATCAAAGAATGCAATATTATGTGAAAATGTCTTTCCGAAGAAAGACAAAAACAATGAAGAAGCTAGTACTAGTAAGCGAGTGCGTGAGACAACCCCTCAAGAAATTGAGGAACCTCGTCAAAGCAAACGAGCAAAAAAAAGACATCTTTTGGACCAGATTTTCTAACCTACATGGTAGAAAATGAGCCAAGATCTTTCTTTGAGGCAATGACAACTCCAGAAGCTCCTTTCTGGAAAGAGACTGTGAATAGTGAGATAGATTCTATTCTTCAAAATCACACTTGAGAGTTGATGGATCTTCCAACAGGAAGTAAACCACACGGATGCAAGTGGATTTTTAGGAAAAATTGAGCGAAGATGGATACATTGACAAGTACAAGGCCAGGTTGGTAGCCAAGGACAATAGATAGAAAGAAGGCTTTGACTTCTTTGACACCTACTCACCAGTGACTATGAACACTTCCATCAGGGTGCTAATGGCTATTGCTGGAGTCTACGACTTAGAAATCCATCAAATAAACGTGAAGACTGCCTTTCTGAATGGTAAGTTAGAGGAAGAAATTTATATGGAACAACCCGAAGGGTTCGTCGTCCCAGGACAAGAAAAGAAAGTGTGTAGACTTGTTAAGTCTTTGTACGGACTTAAACAAGCACCCAAACAGTGTCATTTAAAGTTTGATCAGGCAATGATGCCAAACGGCTTCAGGATCAACGAGTGTGACAAGTGTGTGTACATCAAGAACACACCAAACGCCTATGTGATAATATGTCTGCATGTAGACGACATGCTAATCATAGGTAGTGCTCGTGACATCATCTTGAATACAAATAAGATGTTAACACGGAATTTTGATATGAAGGATATGGAGTTGTCAATGTTATTCTAGGAATTAAAATTTCTCGGATAACTGATGGTCTTGTTATGTCGCAAACTCATTATATTGAATATGTTCTTAAACGATTCAATGTTTGATACAAAATCAATAAAAACCCTACTTGACTTAATATACACTTAAGGAAAAACCAAGGCGAACATGTAGCTCAATTAAAGTACTCGCAGGTAATCGGGAGTCTAATGTACATAACAAACTGTACATGACCAGACTTAGCTTGTTCACTAAACAAATTGAGCAGGTTTACCAGTAATCCAAGTGATGATCATTAGAAAGATCTAAATAGAGTGATGAGGTACCTGAAATACATAATGAACCTTGGATTGCATTACACGAGATATCCAGCAATATTAGAAGGATATTGTGATGCAAATTAGATATCAGATAGTAAGGATTCAAAGTCCAACATTGGATACTTATTCATTGTTGGTGGTGCTGCTGTGTCGCGGAAATCCACAAAACAAATGTGCATAGCTCGGTCTACTATGGAAGCTGAGATTTTAGCACTGGACAGAGATATGGAAGAGGCTGAATGGCTTCGAAATTTCCTAGAAGATGTTTGATGCTGGCCTAAGCGAATCGCTCTGATTAGCATACACTGTGATAGTCAGTCAGCTATAGGACGAGCTCAAGACAATATCTACAATGGTAAGTCACGACACATCTGTCGGAGACAAAACACCATTAAACGGTTATCTCTAATGGCGTGATTTCAATTGATTACATAAAATCAATAGAAAATCTTGTGGATTTGCTTACAAAAAGCTTGCCTAGAGATCGCATGTCAAAATTGACAAACGAAATGAGACTTAAGCCTACAATGCAAGAATCTTTATAATGGTAACCCAACCTTGTTGACTGGAGATCCCAGAATCTTGGTTTAATGGGACAACTAAGTTATGAAGTTTCAGTATAGCACTTGCTCATTCTGTTACATAAAAGTGTTGTCTGCAGAGATTATTTAGGGTAAGCTAAAGCTTTTCATGATGTCCTATATCTTGATACATCAAGTGGGGTGTGGCATAATGCTCCTGATAGGGATCACTTATGTAATTGTGAATTGGGGCCGCTTCTATGAGAACTCTGTGAGGCAAGATCTCTTCAAAACACTTTCTGAAACCAGGTTATTTATGGCCAAAACGAACACAACCATGAGAACTAAAAGGGTGTTAAAAGAAATATTGTGTGAGTATTGTTGTCTAGGTTCACAACAAAGGTTGACTGGTTCAAGACATCAAGTCACTAATTAGCGGAGTGAATCTGATGGTACATCACTATAAAAGGTACAAAGCTAGAAGGTACCTCTTCTGATGCAACATTTTCTTGTGTGACTTCTCCTTAGAGTCTGCATCTGCATTTGCATTAATTTTCATTCATGTGGGGGATTGTTGGAGGAATTGGAAAGTTTGGCCTTTGGCCCATTAAGACAAGTTACAAACTTGGTTAAACAACATATTTTGAGCTTAATTATAATTAGTTTCTCTTAATGGAAAATGAAAACTAATAGGCCCTTAATTATCTACGTAACGAGTACTTAATTTTAGGCTTTGGAATCACTCAATTATGATACCGGATGAATAAGAAATTAATGCTCAAAGTAGATAGAAAATATGATTTAATGGGTGATGTGTCCTATTCTTAGGAGGTCACGCCACCTTAATGAAGGAATACCACATTAGACAAATGAGTTGATTCAGCCACCTTATAAATGGCTAGAATGGTCACCTTAGATGTGTTCTAAGGGCAAGAAAATTTTCGACCGAAAGAAGACGTAGATGGCTGCCACACACGCACTGTTGTCGCTGTCGCCCGCCTTTCTAGCTCGGCTCGGGCTCGGGGCTCGTGGGCTGGGGTAGTTTCTATCTTTTTGGAGAATATTTCTTTGGGCTTTTCGATTAAATATTAAAGGCTTCAGGCCTAGCTGCGCAGCGGCCCAAACGTCTCCTAGGTCCGGTCCATTATCATCAGGATCAAACGGTTTCAAACGGTTTTGATCAAACGGCTTCCTATCTTCCCTTATGCGATAAGATCGAACGGTTTTGATCTAACGGTGTCGGAGATGTCAGCTTTGATCATACTGCTGAAATTCAAACTGACCAAACCGTCCAACTGAATGTGGTTTTCATCCAATGCTCCAGGATTAATCATGTAGTTCCGCTTCCATCTGACGACTGTGATTTAAATCGTCCAAAACCGCCCAACAAATGATGTTTTGGTTTTTATCCGACGACTCTAGTTCATCTACAGTTTTGATCAGACGGTCACAAATCTATCTTTGAAACCGATTCTCCAACTGACTCCCCTAAATAAACAGAGGCAGGGTGTACTATCTGAACACACTCCTCTTCTGCTTTCTTCTTCTTTCTGCATCACGTCCAAGAGAAGTCAGGATACTCGAAGGTTCGCTGCAGTTCAAGTTAAGCAGTGCCAGTCAACTGAACAGGTACCCGTTGTATTCCGGGGAACGATTGCTAATGCCGGTTGAGCACAGTATACCGGAGCAATACGTCTTAATGACAGAGTCCTCGACTCACTCCGGGTTTGATCTACTGTCATCTGTTTGCATACGCACACACTGAACGGTTGCGTTGTGGTACAAGATTGATGGTTTTCAACAAGTTATACCATAAATCTTTGATCATTTATACATATTCTTCGATTTATATTTATAATATATTAATGGATATGTGTATAACTCATACATGGTTTGTCAGGACCGACATACACGTTAAACCAAATTTACAAATATTAGGCAAGGTATAAAGATATAAAGCGGGAAGTGGTACTTTTTCCTTGAAATCTTTTCGTTTCGACCTTTTCAATTACAATATTGCTTAAACAGATGACGGACATGTGTTGTATGGTGACACATATTTCCAGAGTCTTATACCGTGTCATTTTCTTTGTTAAATATGCCAATGTCCAAAATTTACATTGCACATTTTAAGAAATTACGTGATTCCTAAAAGTATCCTTGTAACACTAAATAAACAAAAATATAACAAAGGGTGAAATTGGATTTCAATTCTAATTTTAATAATCATATAACATTTTAAATGATGTTGTTAAGCATGAGAATATGAAAGCGATGTCGGATTAAGGATGGAAGAAATATATTAATGTTATCATTGATTATACTGCCGTACTACGGTGCTGTCTTTTATATAAGTAAAAAAGATCAGACTTCCACGTATCTTTTGGTTAGATTGTGAGAATGGGTAAAAAAATATCTTACAATATCGACTTAGGAAGTATGACATGAGTTAGTGAAAAGTTTCCCTCACAAACAAAGTGGGAAAAGGGAAAAAAAAATGACATTTGTTTCACTTAAAGCATTATAGCATAATAAATGCTTTGGTTGAATACCATTCTATCGAGCTCCCTAGTGAAAACTGAACAGCAAGACATTGGAAATTTCTCCCACGTTTTTTTCCCCCCATTTTTAGTTCATTACAACAACAGAACTAACACCGATAACGTTACTCTATTGATTTAGAGACTCCCGTCTATAACGGGGTATGGAGATCGGATGTACGCAAACATACTCATGTATTAGAAACACACATAGGTTGTTTCCCGATAACCCATAATGAAAATTGCGTCAAGCTGCGTCAATCAACTGCTACTTCACAATATAAGAAGCGCAGCCAATTTGATGAGTCATTTTGATTTATTCTATCATATTCTAAAGTCAAAAAAGAGTGTGTCATTGACTCCATAGGAAATGGAAAACATTTTTAGTTCATAAAAAGAATTATAATGGCAGACATTTTTTCTTACTACTGTCAGAAATTATACAATTAGCATACATTTTAAAAATTAGCCAAGGTGATAATTTGAAATGATTAAAACTTAGAAAATTGTTTACTTAGAATAACTCAAATAATCATTATAATCGTATCGTACTCCTTAACGTCCGGGATTAATGTTTGTCCAAGTTAAAAAATGACTCTTCCCCTCGAAAGATATTGCTCTTTATGTTGCATATGCTACTTGGTAATGGGATATAAGGATTAGACTGCAGCATGACTTTAATTTGCATATTTCGATACGTTCTGATTTCAGTTTGGATGGTATTGAAATATTTTAGACATGAATAATGTTTTTCTACCATGAAAAATACCGTAAGTGTTAGAAATATGATAGTACCAAACAAGAAAATGATCAAACCAACGGCCGAGACGAGTTTCAAGATAACTCTGTCTTTAAATCAATTTAGTCTATATCGGTGAGGAAGGTAGGCAACAAGACTAATGATTTCCAAGATATAACAATTTGCCTTCTTTATTTTGCTCTACTGGAGAGAGTTTGAACTTGCTGTAGAAGAGATTGATAGAGGAGAAGAGTTGAAGGAGAAGAAAGTGCTAAAATTTTACAGATTTTGCAAAAGTGTTGTATCTAGTTCAAGATACCAAGGCCTACTATATATACGCCTTGGTTATGTTAAAACAACTAACAAAACTTATTCCACTAGTCTAAAACTCCAACTAGTCAGTTGCGTACCGTTCATAGGTGAAAGGAGATGAACCTTGGATCAAAAGATGCAATTTCAAAATGAAAAGTTCTGCCTGTTGGCACATCGATCGATCAATGCGATCGATCGATATCATCGATCGATGTTGGAGAGAAACTTTCAACCTTGCATCCTGCCAACATAGATCGATCTTCGATGTCACATCGATTGATCGATGTGATCAATCTATGTTGGACAGAAAGTTTCCAACATTGCATCTACACCACATTGATCGATCGATGATCGATCGATCGATGTGGTCGATCTATGTCCAACAGAACACCAACTTTATTCCAGCTTTCTCTTGGTTCGATCCAGCCTATACATGGATCGATCCAAGTGACCTATTTCAAGTTCAAGGTGTTCATAACATCATTTCAATCTCCCAAACAACATCATATAAGTTTTATATAAGTTTGGAGCACATAGTAAAGTACTTTAACGTACTTTTCCAACATAAAGTAACAACGTAAATGATATAAATTAATAATTAAAAAAATATAAATATATGTTTTCTCCTTTATCCATTGATCCACATCAGTCACTTAAGCAATTTTATGTTATAATTTCATGTTGACTTATAACACTCATTATGAATAACTTTGTAGCTATTGAATTGGTCTAGTCTAATTGGTCCATCACTGCCAATCAATTACTTAGCCACAAACTAAGTTTATTATTATTTTTAATCAAGAAATAAAGCGAACTTTTATTCATGTACCTTTCCCCCATTCGCGGTCAACACATTTGGCGGAAAATGTATTGAACAATTTACATGACAAGATTGATAAGATTAATGCACATTAATACTTAACCTTATCATGTCTAAACAACTTTAAAAATTTACATACTTCAGTATCCATATAATTTTGCTCCAAAGTCCGTTAGTACTTTTTTGATGTTTGAAAATCCAAAATGAAAATAAAATAAAATTATGCTTTAGGCTCTAGATAAATATTTAGCAGGCAACATTCATATCACTATTGATAAGGCAACTATGCGAGTATTGGGGTAATTGGTAATGTTGTTGGTTTGTGACTTTGAATGTTCGAGCCGCAGAAATAGTCTTTTACACAAAGTATAGGATAAGGTTACACATATCAGATCACAAATTGATTCGACCTCTTTTCAAACCATGCGCAAACGTAAACGCCTAGTGTCCCATGAACATCCTTATTATAAGCCATCATAAACAACTACATAACCGTAGAATTGCGACACAAGATCTTTCATCTTGAGACCTCAATGTCGTCGTTTGAGAATTTATGCAGAGTTTTTTTTTTTTTTTTTTTTTTACTTTTTCTCTAGTGATTTTCTATCTAGAAGTTCCACATATTCAAGGATTAATCAACCCCAACCACTTTTCAGAAAACGTCAAACCCAAACCGCGCCCCACACCCAAAAAAACGTGAACGAAAGAATGATTCGGAGTTCTTACCTAATGGAACCATGCGTACTCATTTAGGACATGATTCGGGCTGATCAAACCTTCCTTATTTCTTTTCTATTGCAGTTTCCCCCATATTAAAAAAAAGAAAAAGAAAAGAAAAAATTGCATACTACTTGCTGCTGCTAGTTTTTAGCTACTTGTTCCGCCTCCCATTCTTATGGCCAAATTCTTGTTAATTTCACTACATCATTAGTGATAAACTAAAGTCATTGTTATTATCCTGTAAAAGTCTCTAAGATAATAGAGTAATGTTGTATTGTCATTGCTATAGCTCGTCTTGCTTGAACAAAATTTTGCAGTAAACCCAACATTTCAATCACAGTAAATATTTAACCTTTTTCCAGTAACCAACTATAATAACTTCGACTGAAAACAAGGCTTGTAGTTTACCCCAATTTCAATAATGCGCACAGTTAAAAATGCTAATTTCATGATGGCAATTACTTGGTCTTTAATACCTGATTCAGGCCAACTACTTGAACTTATCAAGCTTTTGACGAATTAGTTATATTCACAACCACTTACCCTTTACATTTCCATTTTGATCGAATTATTTTGTTTCAACAAACACAACATTACTTTAGAAGCTCCTGCCTACGACGAGATATAGGGAGTCGGATGTACGCAACCATACACATGTGTTAGAAACACACATAGGTTGTTTCTCGGTGACCCATAATGAAAATTGCGTCAAGCTGTGTCGATCAAGTGCTACTTCACAATATAAGAAGCAATTACAATTTAGTGAGTCATTTTGCTTTATTCTATCATATTTTATTTCAACAAATATGAAACCTAGACCTTACTGCAATTATGGTTCAATCATATAATTTGTTGCTCTAATGGTTCAATTAAACGAACACTATAAAGTCTCCTTAATATGGAAACATGATATCATAAGAACTACCTGGACATGAAGACATACATAACCAACAATTTGAATTACTTTTACATACCTGCTTCTCTAGAAGACCAACCTATGCATATCCTGCACTCATAGATCTTTTACACCAAACCATCAGGTTTAAATTTACCGGTCCATAAGCAGTTCCTTAGCAACATCCTTGTAACTGACTTTCTTTTTCTTCGCTGGATTCGGGTTAGAATCAAGATGTGATTGCTCATGTTCAAGTACAGAAACAGAATCTGTGGGTTTCCCTTGTACAGTAATATTTTCATCTCCAAGGACAGATCCTGAACTTCTTAACTTACCTTCACCAAGGCTTGGGATCATACTCTCTAACATAGCTTTTACTGGATCAGTCATGAATTCGCGCTTTTCATTCACCCCATCATAACTGCTGCTGCTTGGGTTATTTGCATGTTCTTCAGCTGCTGCATCACCATGCACACTCTGTTCTATAGCTTGATCCACCGTGTTCTTTGAAACTGATGATTCAGACGATTCAGCTAACAGTTGGTCCGGGATGTCATATCCCGGCTTGACACTCGCGCTGTTTTCAGCAGATGTAGTTTTTCCTTCATCTTCGGTAATGGATGTTAATCTCACTGGGGAAATGCTTTCATCTGAATTATTCTCACTGATTTTAGCAGCTTTGCTTCCCCTCCGAGCTGGCATTCTTGATGGCCGATTGCTGACAGTCTTCCTTCTAGTCAAACTTACTTTCGCAGGTCTTCCTCTTTTTCTTTTACCTTCACTCTTGGGTAATGTGACAAGCCTTGGCTGCCTAGTAGGTTTTTCACTTCTGTCTTCAATGGAGGGCGTCATATTCTGGTCCTTGGACTTCACCAACCTGGAACTAACGAAATCCACTTAAACCATTAAATACTGTAACGTATGTGATTGCCAAATATGATATGATAATGTTGGTGTTATGGTTTTGACGGTGTTGAATCTGGATATATGTGTGTGTCTTTCTCTATCTCTATATCTATCTCTCTATATATATATAAAGCGTGTACAACTCCACATAATGAAAAAAAGAGAGGCTTGAACGTTGTTGTATAAAGCGCTTACAAGATATGAGTAAATGAGTCCGTTCATCATAAAATGTTCAAGGTAATTTTATGCCCAACATACTAACTGATAGGACAAGGAAAAAAGCAACATCATTTAAAGCACGTACAACAACAACAATTACATTACCCCATTGCATTAGAGGCTCCCGCCTATGGCGGGATATGGGAGGATCGGATGTACGCAGCATTACCCATGTGTTAGAAACACACAGAGGTTGTTTCCGGATGACCCATAATGAAAATTGCGCTAAACTGTGTTGATCAATTGTTCTTTCACAATATAAGAAGCGCACCCAATTTAGTGGGTCATTTTGCTTTATTCCATCATATTCCCAAGTCAAGGAAGAGTTTGTGTTTGACTCCATTGAGAATGGAAAGCATTTAAAGCACGTACAAGATTTGAGTAATTAGTCACATCCATATTTACAATTTAACAGCTTGGGTTTAACCTCGATAGTCAAGCCGAGAAATATCATCCCATGCCAGCAGAAGAAAGTAGTAGGCAAAAAAAAAAAAAAAAATCACAAACATGGCGAAGAAAAGCAAGTCATACATTGGAAGTGGGGTCATTTCTGAAACAATTACCTCTCAGTAAAAGATTCTTCAAGACAGTGCAGATTCAAACAATAACTATTCTCCGGAAGTTTCTGGTCCTTCTCAATGCAGTCCTCCAACCATTCAGATGCAACAACAAACAAACTCTCACGGCATAGAAGATGCCTCTGTGTTTCGGATAAACTGAACATCAAAAATGAAGGGTCTGAGATTATGCAGACTAAGCTAAAATAAAATGGCTGCTCCCAAACTATTGATTACACTCCCTAGCTAACATGATCAATTCTGGAGTTCATTGGCTGAAAACAGAGTAGAAAACAGGGCTACTTTTAAGTTTTCGACCTTTCAGTAGTCAACCTGAAGTTCAACCAGCAAATGGACATGATTCAGAATTTGGACCACATTTGTCCTCGCCTGATCCTCCCCACAAGTCACGGGTATCCGCATAGAGCGTACCACAATATCCGACTAATTCCAAAGAAAGGGATCCCAAGCCTAGAGCTATCTGTCCCACTTCCCTAGTCAAGATTAAGATGTTCAAACCAAGCACATCCATTCAGTGCTTCTTTGCACCAAACCATGACGTGACTTCTCGATTTGTGTATGTCATCCTTGCGCAGGAGTCATGCTAATCTTCTCTGTATCGTTTCAATTTTATCGGATGTCCCCGAAGGGACACCGTGACGTGACTTGATTTCAACGATAATATGGAACAAGCGATGATACTTCTTGCAATTAAATAAATCAAATTCCTCTGGCTCCTAAAGACACTTACCTCTTTTGTAGCATGCTAAGGTCAATGCCTAATCCAGGTGCTGAAACAACTACGACATGGGTAGCATGTGAAAGATTTTGAGTAATACTTCCACCACGAAAGGAAACTTCAAGCTTCATTCTCTTTTCTGCTAGTTCGAGTAGGCTTCTATACTCTGACTTGAGCCTAAAAGAACATGAAAGAAAACTCGAGATTAAATCTGACACCCAAAGATAACACCTTCACAATCCAGATAATAGGGCATTCTTACGGAGACTGCAATAGAAGCAGGAAGTACATGCAACAGTCATGAAACCGGGCCCATTTATCATCGGGACAGTATCTCTTGTTGTAGTAGGCAACCAGATCAGGATCTTCTGGTCGATTAGTGTTGCTCAGGAGCTGGATTTTGGGGCGCAGGGGAAAGAGAATGCATTAAGAAACTAAATAAGAGAACCACCACATGATAGGTTACTACACCCTCCCATTCACCAAAGAATTCATTGAAGTGACCACTAGATTTACATTATAAATATTTTGCAATATTTTAAAGAGAACACGGAACATATGGGACCAGACAAAACAAATGCACCAGCTTTACTTGTTTATGAATACCTGGTGGAGTTCCATAATTCCAACATTTAGATAGTAGGAGTCAGAGAATTCGTCCATTTCTTCTAGAAAATTTCTTTTTGAGGCTTCTGTTAGATGAAGGTAGTACCTGTGGACAATTAAACCAAACAATCAAGTCCCAATATTGTAACAATGAGGGTAGATATTGTAAACAGTAGTACAAACTTTGGCTGCAAAGGCAGAAGTTTCTTTTGTGAACAGCAATCTACAAGCCAAGAATAATGAATAACATCCCCATGATTCATTGCTGCTTGGAATTTGATCCCTGAAACATATTCTGCAACCTCAATGTTTTATACAGATAATTTCAATGTATACGTGTATTTGTGCATACATGTATATAAATGTGTGTGCATATATCTACCTATAGAAATTAATATAACAAATAACTGAATAATGAAGGCTTGAATGAAGAGCTTTAGAGATGAGAAATGAGAACTGAAATCAAATGATATCAGAGTTGTTTTATTAATGTACAGTGTAGTGATATTTATACAAAGGTAGCCAACGGCTACATTACTGATGGTTCTAACGGTCACCTGCCACTTTTTCTATTTTTCTAACTTCTAGATTTACATTGTATCTAAGACTAAAATATATACATTTATCTATGCCACATCAACATGAGTTTCAGTATAGTATATACATTATTCCTAATATTTCAACACTCCCCCTCAAGCTTGGTGTATATGTTAATACAACCAAGCTTGACAACAAGTGTAAGAAATGTATGAACAGATACAGGTTTTGTAAAAATATCAGCAACTTGATTGTTAGAGGAAATGTGTTCAATGGATAGTATCTTGTCCTCAATTTTTTCTTGGATAAAATGTCTATCAATCTCCACATGTTTTGATTTGTCATGCTGAGTGGGATTCTCCGCCATATTGATTGCAGATATATTATCACAGTAGAGTCTGATGGGAAGCGCCACTACAACCTTTAAATCATCAAGTACTTTCTTTATCCATAAACCTTCACATAAACCTGCTGCTAATGCACGTAGTTCGGATCCAACACTGCTTCTTGAAACTACCCCTTATTTCTTACTTCGCCAAGTCACCAAGTTGCCCCATACAAATGTTCCATATCCAGTCGTAGATCTCCAGCCAGTCTGAGATCCAGCCCAGTCTGCATCTGTTTATACTATTATCTGTCTATCAAGTTGCTTTTTGAAGGAAAGACCTTGTCCTGGAGCAGCCTTCAAATACCTGAGAATTCTTAAAGCAGCCTTAAGATGTTCGTTAGTAAGATCATGCATAAATTGTGAAACATAGCTAACTGCATAGCAAATATCAGGGCGTGTGTGCGACAAGTAAATAAGTTTACCTACCAATTTTTGATATTGTAATTGATCAGTGGGTGTTCTATCCCACAACTTCTTTGGCTTTCTTCCGGGCTTCATTGGTGTAGACACGGGTTTACACCCAAGCATACCTGTCTCAGTTAGCAAGTCTAATACATACTTTCTTTGGGAGATGCTTAATTCATTTCTAGTCCGAGCTACTTCCATGCCTAAGAAATACTTTAGCTTTCCTAAATCTTTAACCTCAAATTCAGAAGACGGTTGTGTTTTAATTAGATTAATGCCGGTAATGTCATTTCCAGTAAGTATAATATCATCAACATAAACAATAAGAATGGTAAGGGTATAATGACTAGAAAACCTCACAAACAATGTATGATCACTATGCGTTTGTTTAAAACCATATTTGAGATTCACCGAAGTAAATCTTTTAAACCATGCACGTGGGGATTGTTTTAATCCATATAATGATCGTTTTAATCTACATATCTTGTCTTTATTTTTACCTTGATCGAATCCGGAGGGAAGATC
The DNA here is from genome assembly GCA_036186865.1 of Eustoma russellianum. Taxonomy (NCBI): domain Eukaryota; kingdom Viridiplantae; phylum Streptophyta; class Magnoliopsida; order Gentianales; family Gentianaceae; genus Eustoma; species Eustoma russellianum. Next base: position 16,051,346 of record AP025071.1, read on the forward strand.
CATATAGACCTCTTCCTGTAAATCACCATTCAAAAAAGCATTTTTCACATCTAGTTGAAATAATTCCCAATCTAAATTTATAGCTAATGAAAAAATAATTCTGACAGTATTCAATTTGGCAACAGGAGCAAATGTTTCTGTATAATATATACCATACGTTTGTGTAAACCCTTTTGCTACTAGTCTTGCTTTATACCTATTAATGGTTCCATTAGCATTATACTTAACCGAAAAAATCCATCTACACCCCACTGTTTTAATCCCAGCCTTACGATCAACCACCTCCCAGGTTCGGTTTTTTGTGAGTGCCTCCATTTCATCAAGAACAGCCGTTCGCCATTGAGGGTGTTCAAGAGCATCTTCAATGGTTTTAGGTATACGTTGATTATCTAGTAGGCAAGTAAAGGCTTTAAAGTTACCTCTTAGCTGGTTGTATGCAAGGAAGTTATATAGGAGATGTTTGGTACATTCTCTAACTCCTTTTCTCAGGGCTATAGGAAGGTCATTGGTTGGAGATTCACTTACAGTTGGGTACAGTTGAGTAACTCTCGCTCTCAGATGGAGAGTTCGCTGGGCTAGAGAGGGGAAGTTTTAAGTCTGACGGGGCTTTGTTTCTTCTTGTATAAACATGAGCAATAGGTCGTTCCAGTCTAGGGATGGGTTCATTCTCAGCTTCCGAGGTTTTTGATTCCAGACTATGTGTATCCTGGATGTTTCTGACATCGGATACAACATCAAGAATACTCCAAAATTCATCTGTCCTGGTTATATTTTTATCTGCAAAACTAGAGTAGTAAGCATTGTTTTCATCAAAGACAACATCAAAGGAAACAAACATTTTCTTAGTTACAGGATAATAACATTTAAACCCCTTTTGTGTATTTGAATAACCCAAGAAGATACACTTAAGTGTTTTTCGATCTAACTTCGTACGTGAATGAGATGGTATATATACATAGACTACACACCCAAAAACGCGGAATGGCAAGGCTGAAATGAGTTTAGTATCAGGAAAAAAATTCATTAACAGTTCCTTTGGGGTTTTAAATGATAGTACTCGTGATGGTAGTCTATTAATTAGATAAGTAGCTGTTAGAATGGCTTCACCCCAATAAACTTTAGGAGTATTTGTAAAGAACATAATAGATCGAGCTACCTCTAATAGGTGCCTATTTTTCTTGTCAGCAATACCATTTTGTTGAGGGATATAGACACAAGATGTTTGATGATGAATTCCTAGACTCTCCAAATAATCCTTTATGTCTTTATTAACATATTCAGTTTTATTGTCACTTCTGAAGAATTTAATTGCCGCATTGAACTGATTTTTAATGAGTGATAAAATTCCGAATAATGTCTCCTGCGTCATTTTTATTCTTCATTAAATACACCCATGTCAATCTAGTATGATCATCTACAAAAGTCACAAACCACCTAGCACTATTTAAACTGGACACTCTAGAGGGACCCCATACGTCCGAATGAATCAAATTAAAGGGATTGCTTGGTTCATGTGGTTTAGGAATATATCGCCCTTTTGTGTGTTTTGCAAGCACGCATGTTTCACACCTTAAGTCACCAAGTGAAATGTTATAAAACAAATGTGGCATTAATCTTTTAAGGTACAAAAAATTAGGATGTCCTAATCTAGAGTGCCACAACAAAATATTCTCCAGACTACTGATCTTTGTCATAGTACATGACATAGTCCTAGAACTATTACATGCTGACGGTCTGGAGTCCAAAATATCATCACATGCAGATTGTTCATTTTCATGTTGTTTTCCGTCAGCCTGGAGGATGTAAAGACCATTTAATTGTCTAGCATTGCCAATCATCTTTCACAAATGTTTCTCCTGAAAGAGACATTCAGAAGATGAGAACAATGCTACACAATTGTTATCACAGGTTAATTTACTAATTGAGATCAAATTGAAACTAAGTCGTGGAACGTATAAGACAGCATGCAATATGATTCCAGCAGACAGTTTCACTTTTCCTTTACCTAAGACACTTAGAATGATACCATTAGCGATTTCAACCTTTTTAGGAATTGTAAAAGGTTCATAATTGCTGAGAAGTTCAAGATTATTGGTCATATGGTCAGATGCTCCTGAATCAATGATCCAGGAACACCAGAGACCAGTTGACCGAGTACCTTTCAGTGAAGCCATAGTAGCTATACCAGTATGCGTTGCATTCGGTTGATTCTGATTGTACCCATGAATTTGTTGTTGTTGTGACAGAAGTTGTTGTTGTGATAGAAGTTGTACCAATGCTTCCACCTGGTGAGTGAGTCTGGATTCTGGGTTCTGATGACACTGACTTACCGTGTTAGCCACTGACTTCCCTGTGCCTGAGCCCCAAGATGGTGAAAATCTGATAGAACTTGAACATGTCTGTTGTTGAGATTATTTAAGTCTTTGTAGCTTAAAACAGTTGTCAACAAAATGGCCAGGTTTCTTATAGAATTTGCATGTTACAGTAGATTTGTAGGGAAATCGTTGAGTAGAAGAGTTGTGGTTTCGTCTAGCTATTAGTCCAGTAGAGTCATGGTTTTCGTGTAGAGGTGTGTCTGTTTTTTAGGAGAGTTGTTGATTGTGAGAAGAGGTAACAGAAGAGGTTGTTACTAAGGCAGAAGACTCACTAGTTGAGTTAGATCCTGTACTACCCATCATGACCTTCAATATACTTTCTTCCCGCCCAACTTCAGAAAATGCAGTACTTAAGTTAGGCAGAGGTTTCATACCAAGAATTCTACTTCTGACTGCATCTAGTTCCTTCCGTAGACCATGCAAAAATTTAAAGACTCGTTTGACCTCAATAAATTCCTTAAATGAGGACGCATCTGCAGGAGATGTCCACTTATGTTCCTCAAACATGTCACTCTGTTGCCATATCCTTGTAAGATTGGAATAGTATGTGCTAACTGGGGCTTCTCCTTGACGTATGTCTTAGAGTTGAGACTCTAGCTCATAAATTTCAGACACATTGTCGTTTTTTGAATACAATTCCTTAGCAGCCTTCCAAATAGCTGCAGCAGTAGGGTATAATATGAAATTGTTACCAATTTCAGGGAGCATAGATCCTATCAACCATGACATAATCATGGAATTTTCAGAACGCCATTATCTTTAGTTTGAATCAGTAGGTTCAGGAATTGGTAAATGACCATAGAGATAATCATCTTTACCTCTTCCGATTATGAACATTTCTAACGCTTTACTCCAAGGTAGATAGTTATGACCCATGAGTTTGTGGAAAATTTGGTAACTGAGCCTGGACTCCTTCCACTAACTCCCACTTGGAACATTAGAGGTGGTTTCAGAAGTTTCTGGGATATCAGCCATGGAAGAGACACAGAGTGTTTAGATAGAAATGAGAGATGAACAGAGATACTCCTGTGGGTTAGACGAAGATATGAGAGATTAAGGATGAATTGAAATACAAGAAGAAACAGCCAAAAGAAAAAATCTTCTGAAGATATGGAGAGTACGAAAGGAAAGTCTTGATTTAGACAGAAGGTGTAAAGTAGACGTAAATAGGACAAGAGATAAGACAAATAAAATTAAAGCAGCCTCTGGTTTAACAAAGGAAAAAACTTTCACGTGAGTTATAGTTTCCAAGACACGAAATTTCGAGAAACTTAAAGGGAATAAATTTTCACGTGAGTTGTAGTTTCCAAGACACGAAATTTCGAGAAACTTAAAAGGATAGTGGACAGGTGGAATCCACTATTTTATTTTACTCAATCGTTAAAAAAAATAGGACAAAAAATGGACAGGTGGAGTCCACTAATTTTCCTTAATGTCCTGTGGACTTTTCTTGGAAACGTATACTTTGAGAGGCGCAATTCAACCCGTCTTCTTCCTGGGTATTTTTTTCTCCCTCAGCAGATACCCAGTTTTCTTTTTGATTTCAGATTGTGTTCTGAAAAAGACATATATGCATATTCTTGACTTCAATACCCTTCAGCTCTAATACCATATAGAAATTAATATAACAAATAACTGAATAATGAAGGCTTGAATGAAGAGCTTTAGAGACGAGAAATGAGAACTGAAATCAAATGATTTCACAGTTGTTTTATTAATGTACAATGTAGTGATATTTATACAAAGGTAGCAACGGTTACATTACTGATGGTTCTAACGGTCACCTGCCACTTTTTCTCTTTTTCTAACTTCTAGCTTTACATTGTATCTAAGACTAAAATATATACATTTATCTACGCCACATCTACATGAGTTTCAGTCTAGTATATACATTATTCCTAATATTTCAACACTACCATGTATTAAGTATGTAGACGCATGCATGTACACGTTTGTTCCTATACATGCAAATATATGTATATGTGTACATGTGTGTGTAAGTGCAGCTGTATATGTACAGACATATATGCCTTTTCGCCATGTGTTATGTGCGTTTTTTTTTTTTTTTGGGGGGGGGGGGGGAGGGGGGGTCAGAAACAGACACCTGCAAAGTGTTTCTACACAAAAAAGAGAATGATACCTTTACTTTCAGCTGCGATGCAGTGTGTGACGGAGTTATTTAAATTCATTGAGAAGGTTCCTCCATTCTTGACCACCATTTTGTGCATCAAATCAAGCGAATGAGATGAAGGCACATTAGCAAAGTCTCTTTCTTGTTAAGGATCATTAGTAAAACAAAAACATGATGTGTCAAGCGTTAAAAAGGAACTGCGTGAGTGTGAAAACATTCATATAACCATAGGTGTAAAGTGTGTGTGAGAGAAACCAACTGTAATGAACCAGCAAAATCCAAAAGAGAAGCTGCTGTAGCAAGTCTGCTATGAAATACAACTGAAAGCTGAAATGTTTCAAGAGTTCTTACGCCCACACACAATAGTACTATCCAATACTTCCGAGATCATTGTTCTGAAAAAAGGATAATGAAGATGCACTACCGTTTCATAACACATACACGACGTCCGACAGAGAGCACTATTTGACTCAAATACAGACAACATAATGAAACAAGAAAGGAAACGACGTCCAAGGTCCAACTATATCCACAAATCCTATATTCATCAGCTAATTGAATCTCTCCACGGAGCAGGTGTAACAAAGGATACAGAAGACCATTTTGGAAAAGATCAGGCTTTCACCCTTCACGTCAGACACATCAGTAGTGATGAATTGATGAGGCACAGATGGCAGTTTACTCTCTCCCTTTTTTCGCGGCTCCAAGCGTTTCGGTTTGTGGTCTAACACATGTCCATCATCTTCCCTTCTTTGGGTTGTACCATTACTTGAATGAACCAGCTCAACAAATTCTGAGACCAAAAAAAAAAAGTAAAAGGAGAAAAGAAGAACAACAACGAGCGAGGAGTAATTTATTGGCAAGTTGAGGTGCAGAATGCAACATTCACAGAAAGAAGCAGTCTGATGATTGGAACTCCAGATATAAGTTAAGAGCAGTATTAACAGGGAAGAATTTGAATGACATTGGTGAAAATAAAATTGTAAGGGCCCTATGTTTCACTCACTCTGTACGTCGAGGCATTCATACCATGGCTTATCAAATCTTACACGATCAATCCGAGGAAATCTGAGAGAATATGGTGCAGAAAAAACCTAAGGAAACATAAACATGAAGATCATCATCGCTCTCACTTAAAATGTATCATTTAAAAGAACTAGTTCAACAGATTGCAGGTTGTAGGAGAATGCTATATTCTAATTGTAAGACAAGGGCAAAGCTAGAAGTCCTGATCTTGGGGCACATTGCTCCCTCTACTGAAAACACTATCACAGTTACGAAGTTTGAAGAAACTACAACATGGCTATTCATGTGACAGCATTGATCTAAAAGTAATATTTACTATTGCAAAAAGTTCTGACTTTTTCTTCCATCAATTCATAAAATAATTTATATGCGGTATAAGATTCTGAAATGGAAGCTCTGAACTGCATTTTTGTTAAATTATACATATATTTAAAACGATTGAAAAGATCTGTTAATGATTTAAATGTTGTCCATCTTCCGTTGCTCGAGGAATTAAATAGATGAGAAGGAGACACAATTGTAAATTCTCTGGAATTTTCTCTCATGCTAAACGTACGCCACTCAAATGCATTACGTAACTGCCTCTAGTCATGTAACGTAAAATCGAAGCTAATGCAAAGATATTTTGCACAGAAAATTTGTACCAAAATGAAGGAAAGCATTACAAGCTGTAGAAAAACATGTACAGTATGAATATTGTGTATAGATTAAATATTTTGTCTTCTATTGAATAGAAGGTTACCGTTAGAACCTGGTCATAGCCGTTAGGATTGTTGTATAAAAGTGTTGCTTCACTCAGCAACATAAGTTAAGCTGTTGTAATTCTAACAGAGTGGATTTGCTCTCAGAAATAATATTTGTGTGAATATATTTTCTTCAAGATCTTTATCTTGTTAATTATCATACTTGATTGATAAATTCTATATGGTATCAGAGCACAGCTCATCTGAAATTATTACATTCAAAATCTTTGTTGCTGGAAAAATCTAAGGCAAAAGGAAGAAGAAGCAGTTCATATTAGAAGAACTCAAAATTGTGCAAAGTTAGAGAAGGAGAAGAAGAAGAAGGAAGGTTAACGACGGAAAGTAAATGGTACGAAGCAAAAAGGCAAGTTGAATACGCAAAAGGCAAGTTGAATCGTACGAAGAAGAAAAAGGCAAATTGAAATTTGCGAAAGTAAATCGTACGGGAAAGAAAAAGGGGAACAGTAAATCGTAATTTGCGGATAAAAACAGTGAAAGAGAAAGGTCTCGAAAGTCTCGTTGACCCATGTGAAATTTTTAAATTGAGAATTCAAGAAAAACGAAAGGCAGAGTGCGGGCCACGTATTCAATTATTAGAGTGTACAGGTGCTGCTTTGCATGCTGGTTCACGTGATCTCATAATATTACAAATCTTATTAACTATCCCCCGTCAACATCCGTATCCTCTTTTCTCTACCATCAACATCAAAATCTTTCTTTTTCCTTGCAAGCTGCATATTCTTCAAAAAAGGCAGTTCTCTCTCCTACTACTTCTTCTTCATCATATACCTCCATTGCTCTAAGCTTGCTACGAGCTCCACCTCTCCAGAAATAAGCCCTTCACATCTGAACATCTTTCTTCAATATTTCTTACCACCATGACTGAACAGAGTGAAGTCACCTCAACCGTGGAAAAACAAACATCTACTCCAATGCTGGATTCTGCTCCAGTAAACATTGTCAAACTAAATGGTAATAACTATCTTGCATGGAGTAGAGCTATTGAGCTCTTTGTCACGGGAAAGGGAAAGAAGGACTATCTGCTAGGAAAGGTTGTAATTCCTAGTGAGAATGACTCGAAGTTTCAGTCTTGGGAAGCTGAAAATTCTATGTTAATGTCCTGGATACTTGGTTCAATGAATCCAGACATTAGCGAAACATTTATGCTGTATAATACAGTGGATGAAATCTGGAAGGCTACGCGAGAAAAGTTTTTGAAAAAGGATAACATAGCAGAGTTGTATGAACTTAAAGCTCAGTTGAAGGAGATAAAGCAGGGTGAACTACCTGTTACCAAATATTATGGAAATCTTTCACATATTTGGCAACAAATCGACTCATTTGAGGTTTTCAAGTGGAGTAGTCCTGTGGATGAACAAATCTATAAAGGGATTAAGGAAACAGAAAGAATCTTTAGCTTCTTAGCGGGTCTTCACAAAGATTTTGATGCAGTAAGAGGGAGAATCCTAGGAACCAAGCCACTTCCCTCTATAACCTCTACCTTTTCACAAATCCGACAGGAGGAGAGTCGGATGAAGGTGATGTTAGGAACTGTACCGAATATAAGTAGTGTAAGTGCAGAATCTTCTGCCCTTGTAGTCCAATCTAAGACTATTATTGATACAACTGATTTGTAAAGAGACATGCAGGAGGTTTTCCATCTAGAAAATACTGTAAGTTTTGCCAAAAACCTGGTCACACATTCGATGAATGCTATAGACATCCCGGTGCTACTGTGAAACCTCCTTTCAGACAACATCAGAACCAGTACAGAAATCAGTCCTGGAAGCCGGACTCTAATACATCTAGGGCTGATTCTCAGAGAAACTGGAGGAATATGAAGGGAAACATGGTGAATGTAACTCAAGGAAATGAGTCAACCTTATCAAATCAGGAAGGTCCAGGTCAGAAACTGTCTCAAGAGCAACTTAGTGCACTACTCAAAGTACTCAACTATCAGCTGAATGAAGAAAACGCTTCGCAAATCAGAGCAACAATGGCTTGTACTAGCGTGGAAGGTAAAGGTTGTTCATGGATCATTGATTCAGGGGCAACCGATCATATGACTTCTCAAAAATGTCTTTTTACTGAGTATAAAGAATTTCATTGTCCTAAATCAGTTAGAATTGCTAATGGACAGGGTCTAAAAATTGTTGGTAAAGGAAATATCTATCTAACAAACAATCTGACTCTTAAAGATGTATTGCATGTCCCTCAGTTAGCATGTAATCTTCTATCTGTGGGGAAAACAATGTTAGACAATAACTGTCTAACTGTTTTTTCTCCTTCTAAGTGTTTCTTCCTTCCTTCCAATTGCTTTCAGGCGAAAGTGTTGAAGGAGGAAGCATTGGAGGAGGAGAAGACTGGACATGGTAACTACCAGGAAGGACTATTTATTTTGCCTCATGAACCAAGATTTTTTGAAGAGCTTTCTAGGTCATATTCTTGTATGAACACTGCTAGTGTACACAGTGTTTCTAGAATAGGTAGTGCGAGTCAGGAATCTGGATCTGATTTTGAGACTAGAAAGCGTCTTATTTTGTTATGGCACTCCAGGTTAGGCCACCCAAATTTCATGTATCTAAGGAGACTTAAGCCAGAATTATTTGCTAATATTACTCTTGGTTCATTAAACTGTGAAACATGTTTATTTGCAAAACAAACTAGAGGTCAGTATCTTCCTAAAGGATACAAGGCAAGCACTCCATTTAACCTCATACACTCAGACATATGGGGTCCTTCCAGAGTGTCTAGCATCAATGGGAGTAAGTGGTTTGTAATATTTGTGGATGATCACACAAGACTGACATGGTTATATCTTATGAAACAAAAATCTGATTTCTGCAAGGTGTTTAAACAATTTGTTGCCCTGATCCAGAATCAGTTCAGTGCCACCATCAAGACCCTACGGTCTGACAATGGTTCAGAATATATGGATTCTGAGGTAAGTAACTTTATGTCTAGTCGTGGTATACATCATCAAACTTCTAATGTGTATACTCCTCAGCAGAATGGGGTTGCTGAGAGAAAACATAGACACATCCTGGAGTTGCTAGGTCTATGATGTTTTCTATGAATGTTCCAAAGTATGTGTGGGGAGAGGCTGTCCTAACATCTGTATATTTAATTAACCGGATGCCTTCACGTGTTTTGGGATATAAGACCCCTAGACAAACATTACTAGAATTTTACCCACACACACACTTAATTTCAGAAATGGAGTTCAGGGTTTTTGGATGTACCGCCTATGTGTTTGTACAGTCTCATGTTAGAAGCAAATTAGATTACAAATCTGTTAAATGTGTGTTTGTTGGATATTCTAGTACCCAAAAAGGGTACAAATGTTATTGCCCGACTACTAAGAAAATGTATACTTCACTGGACGTGGTATTTGATGAAATGCAACCTTTTTACACACAATCATGTACACCTGAAGATAGACAGTTTTTTAGTATGATAGATAGTGGTAATACTAACATTTCTACTCAGCATACTGAAGAGATGCAGGTACATCTTAACTCCAGTCCTCCTGCTTCCCAATCTATACCAGAATCTGTGCCAGTGGAAGAAGCTAAACCAAGGGAAAATGAGGAGTCAAATGAGGGTGTCACAGTCACAGATCCTTCCTCACAACTAAAGGTATACACAAGAAGACAAAGGTATGGTCAATCACTATCACAACAGGTACCTACCAGCTTGTCTCCTGTTTCTGTAAGTCCTTCTCCTGTTTCTGTACAGCAATACAATGCCTCTGATAAAGAGGAGATGATAAGGGATAGTCTGCCTATTGCTCTAAGGAAGGGAACTAGAAAGTGTGCTATGATTCCTTCACAAACACATTCTCACTTTGAGTTTCTAAGTACTCCATATTACTCTACTAAATATCCCATGCATGAATATATGTCTTATGATAAACTGCATCCACATTTTCGCACATTTACAGTTAGTCTGGACACAGAGGTCATTCCCACTAATATTGATCAAGCCCTTAGAAACAAACGGTGGAAAGCAGCTGTTGAGGATGAAATGAAGGCTTTAGTTAAGAATCAGACATGGGATCTTGTACCGGATACATTTTCAAAGAATCCTGTAGGTTGTAAATGGGTTTTCTCGGTTAAGTATAACTCGGATGGAACCATAAGTAGGTATAAAGCCCGTTTAGTTGCTAAGGGATTTACACAAGAATATGGGATAGACTATATGGAGACATTCGCTCCTGTTGCTAAGTTAAACACAGTTAGGATCATTTTCTCTATTGTTGTAAATTTGGATTGGAGATTACACCAGTTAGATATTAAGAATGCGTTTCTGAATGGGGAGCTTAAGGAATCTGTATTCATGGAAATACCTCCAGGATTTAGAACTGTAAAGAATAAGTCCATGGTTTGTAGACTTAGGAAAGCTATTTACGGGTTAAAACAATCTCCTAGGGCTTGCTTTGCTAGATTTACCACAGTTTTACTTAAATATGGATTCAAACAAGCACATAGTGATCATACACTTTTCACACACTGCAAAGATCAGCTAATTACTATTCTCATTGTCTATGTGGATGATATTATTTTGACAGGAAATAATGAAACAGGTATCCTTGAAACTAAGAGGCAGCTTGCCAAGGAATTTGAACTAAAAGATTTAGGAATACTAAAGTATTTTTTGGGAATGGAAGTAGCACGATCCTCTCAAGGGCTGTATATCTCCCAGAGGAAATACATCGTTGATTTGTTGAAAGAAACTGGCATGTCTGGCTGTAGGCCAGCTATCACTCCATTAGAGACAGCCAAGTCAGTTGCAAAAAACTGTGTAATAAACCAGAATACAGATTCTGATGTAGACAAATTAAGTTATCAAAGATTGGTTGGAAAATTGATTTATTTATCTCACACAAGTCCTGATATATGTTATGCTGTAAGTCTTGTTAGTCAATATATGCATGCTCCTAATAATTATCATTTGAGTGTGGTTATGAGAATTCTTAGGTATCTCAAAGGAACACCGGGTCAAGGTTTAATATTCAGAAAAACAGAAAACAGAGATATACAAGTGTTTACGGATGCAGACTGGGGAGGATCTAAACAAGACATGCGCTCTACATCTGGGTATGCAACCTACTTATGGGGCAATTTGGTGACATGGCGTAGCAAAAAACAGACTGTTGTTGCAAGAAGCAGTGCTGAGGCTGAGCTGAGAGCTTTAGCTTTAGGAATTTGTGAAGGATTATGGATCAAAAGGGTACTAATGGACCTTCATTACTCTGGAGATATGAGTATATGTGCATTTTGCGATAATATATCTGCTATAAATATGACTGAGAATCCTATGCATCATGACAAGTCTAAACATGTGGAAATAGACAGGCACTTCATTAAGGAGAAAATTGAAGACAAGACTATCGTTATTCAACATGTCTCTTCAAGGGAACAAATCGCAGATATTTTGACAAAACCTGTTGCTGGATCAATGTTTCATAAACTGTCTAACAAGCTTGGGTGTGCTAATATCTACACCAAGCTTGAGGAGGAGTGTAGAAAAACATGTACAGTATGAATATTGTGTATAGATTAAATATTTTGTCTTCTATTGAATAGCAGGTTACCGTTAGAACCTGGTCATAGCCGTTAGGATTGTTGTATAAAAGTGTTGCTTCACTCAGCAACATAAGTTAAGCTGTTGTAATTCTAACAGAGTGGATTTGCTCTCAGAAATAATATTTGTGTGAATATATTTTCTTCAAGATCTTTATCTTGTTAATTATCATACTTGATTGATAAATTCTATACAAGCCACTCATTTAGTCAATGTATTTGCCAGTTGATTTACATTCTTCACATAAGGTGTGCACACTAAATTGCGTGCAAATTCTCCTTTTCCGTTTTGTTAATTGTTCTTTGCTGTTTGCATTTGAGACATTTATTTCATAGCAACCAAGAGTACACCAAAGAATGTTTGCAAAATAGGAGGTAAACCCTCTCTAAGCAATCCATGTCTAAACAAAATAAAGACGCTTACCACCATTCCCCTACAAAATAGAATAGTACTTGTACTCAATTTCGCACCAGAGACCAAAGGAAGAAGAGCAAAGTATATATGCACAATTGCAAACTAAGGAGCTTTCTTCATAAAAAGCCTCTGATATTTCCTCTTTTCCTTTCTCTCCTGTGCTCCTTTTTTCCTTCTTCTACTGTTTTACTTGTGAGAGAGAGAGAGAGAGAGAGGACAGGATGGGGGTTGCCTAATATACATCATTATGCCACCATTAGTTCAAGAATGCAGAATGTTTTCTTCTGAATGAAAGCCGAATTGGAAAGCACGATAATATACCACAAAATTTGTGTGACAACCTGCTAGGTAGTTGTACATAAAAGTGCATTATATCTTCACAAATCAGAGCTTATACCTTTTAAATTTTTCCTTGACCATCTACAACTCAGCAATATCCAAATCGTTCTTATCTTCAACAAAACATAAAGCCCGAAAAAACATTGACAACATTCTGCTTGTTGAAAATTTCTCACTAAAAGCCAGATCGAACTAAAACTTGAAATGAAGAAAAATAAGAAAAAGAATTGAGGATTGTGTCATGTCATACCTCAGATGTTATTGTTCGAATATCACTGGTAATGGACACTATTATCGATCTGCAATTTACAATCAACCTGGTGAGAACAAACCTCATACTCAAAGCATGACCATTTCACATTTCAGAAGTCATGCTTACTTCTCTGGACTCTCAATCCAAACGTCCGGCCTCTCTTTTGCATTATTAGTGACTTGATAAAAGCTCGGAGGTGCCTTCTTTGGATATTCATTTTTCCTGGAAATAGAAGTTTAAGTAATCTCAGGACAAACACATGCTCTCTCATATGGATACATATACCTCATGTCAATGATTCCCCAATCCCCAAATATCAGAAACTTTTTCTTCAACATATTCCAGGCACTACTTTTGAAGTTCCCTATATTTTCAATATTCTTGTTATCCTGAGTTCTAAATTTTATGAGGTACAAGTTCAGAAACTGAATTCAGATGTTAAATCAGGCCTCTTTCTTGTTTTAAAAGCCATAAGGATCTTAATCCACATGTAAGCAGTTATAGAAAAAAGAGAAGTATCCACCATTTTTTTTTATTGGTCAGCTCCACTAGGAGTTACCTGTTTCGGAAGTTACCAGTATTTTAAATATTCAGCTTGGCCTCAATTCTGGATTTTATGCTATGCAAGTTCACAAAATGAATTCAGCTGTAAAATCTGACCTCTTTCTTGTTTTAAAGCCATAAGGATCTTAATCGACGTGTAACCACTTACAAAAGAAGATAAGTATCCACCAATAAGTTTTTTCTTTTTATTTTTTGTATTCGTCAGCTCCACTAGGAGTTGCTCTTTCAAACCAGATTTATGAAAATGCATGTCATTTATGATTGCATCAAAGAAGTTGTACTTCATAGCTATAGCACAAATGATCCAAATGTCTACCTTATGTGGTGCAAGCACACTAGATATAAGACACCAAACATGTGAAAAGGACCACCTGAAATAAGGTTTCAATTTGCTGACAACAGCATCAAGCTCCTCATCGGACAGGCCAGTGCCAACCCGGCAAAAAGAAATAAAACTGCCATATAAGGTTAAGATCATAGTAGCTCATTAAACCTCATGCAGTAAGAAAATAGAGAACAATGAATAACTTAGAAAACTTTGTAAAGCTAACATGCATGTAAGAACAGCATAAGGGACCCTACTACTTAGTTAAAATAATTGCATCAATATCGAATATGGAAGATGGCTGACAGTTTCAGTGAGTAATATTTCTCAGCCCTTTGGAATACCATAATTGAAGCCTAAGTAGACCGTGGAAGTAACTCCACGATTTCTCCACCAATGACAGAAATGTTCTGGCTGCGAAGGGTGGAGGGAACAGGTTATCGAGTAGCTTTAAGACTTCTCCGAGCTAATGGAAATATCCTGATAAAATATTGAGAAGTATATGAGGAAGAAATGTTATTTATTCCTTGAATCAATATAAAGATTTACAGATGAATTCAAAGCTTAAAAGCTAAAAAACTACTCTACCTTCTTCCACAGTTCCTATATATACATCTAACACCTAAGGAGCCCAACGGCTCTTTTCTAAGTGACATCAGAGTGATGTCATACAGTAAAGAATAGTAACGGCTACTTTACCCCATCCTTGTCATTGGTATTTCTACACTCCCCCTCAAGCTTGGCATATACATTTTTACAACCAAGCTTGGACAATAGTTTATGATATAATCCTGGGGAGACTGACTTTGTAAAGATATCAGCTACTTGCTCAGAGGATGCAATATACTTAATACATAATGACTTGTCCTCTAATTTTTCTCTAATGAAATGCCTATCAATTTCAACATGCTTAGTCTTGTCATGATGCACCGGATTTTCAGCCATATGAATTGCAGAAACATTATCACAGAACACTTTGAATGTTAGTCCTTCAACATGTTGATGTAGATCCTTCAAAACCCTTTTTATCCACAATCCTTCACACACTCCCAAAGCTAACGCTCTTAGTTCGGCTTCTGCACTACTTTGTGATACAACTGATTGCTTCTTGCTTCTCCACGTTACGAGATTTCCCCAAAGATAGGTGCAATATCCTGATGTAGACCTCATATCACCTTTTGAACCACCCCAATCAGCATCTGTAAAAACTTGGAGATCCCTACAATCAGATTTACCAAAGAATAAGCCCTGGCCAGGAGCACCTTTAAGATACCTTAGAATCCTCATTACAGCTTGTAAATGTAAATTTGTAGGTAAATGCATGAATTGACTAACGTAGCTCATTGCATAACAAATATCAGGCCTCGTATGAGATAAATAAATTAACTTTCCTACTAACTTTTGATATGAATGAATATCACTAAGTGGTTTTGCATGCTGTAAGTCAGTATTATGAACATGTTCCATGGGTGTAGATGCAGATTTGCACCCTAACATACCTGTTTCCTGAAGTAGGTCAAGAATGTACTTTCGTTGAGAAATAATCATACCTGTTTTGCTTCTCCCGACTTCCATTCCCAGAAAGTAGCGTAAAGGACCAAGATCCTTCACTTCAAATTCAGTAGACAGATAGCTCTTTACATCAGAAATACTTTTGCAGCAATTACCAGTTAAAATAATGTCATCTACATAAACTATAAGGATAGTAATTGACATATCAGATGTATGCACAAATAAGGTATGATCACTATGAGCTTGCTTAAAACCATATATGCGCAGAACATCAGTGAACTTACTAAACCAAGCTCTCGGAGATTGTTTCAAGCCATAGATTGACTTTCTTAGCTTGCATACCTTACCGTGAGTTTTGTTGGACTCAAATCCGGGAGGAATACTCATAAATACCTGTTCCTGCAATTCTCCATTTAGGAAAGCATTTTTGATATCAAGTTGAGCAAGTTGCCAGTCAAGATTAATTGCTAACGAAAAGATGATTCGAATGGTGTTGAGTTTAGCAACTGGAGCAAAGGTCTCAACATAGTCAATTCCATAGGACTGTGAAAAACCCTTTGCTACTAATCTAGCTTTATACCTATTCACAGTCCCATCCGAGTTATATTTTAATGAGAAAACCCATTTACACCCTACGGGATTAACATGTTCTGGTGCAGTCACTAACTCCCAGGTGTTATTTTTGATAAGAGCATTCATCTCCTCATTAACCGCTTGTTTCCATTTATCTTGACTCATTGCTTCTCCTATGGTCGATGGAATGGTTTGTGTATCAAGACTCACTGTGAAAGACTTAAATTGTGAGTTTAAATTGTCATACGAAACAAAGTTATTCAGAGGGTATGAACAGCAGTATCCCTTATTACCTAAAAATTAATGGTACTTCAAACAATCCCGTGTTCCCTTTCGTAGTGCAACAGGCAGGTCATCAGATCCAGTAGTAACACTATGTTGAACTGGCTCAGTAGAAGTTGTAGAAGACAAACCTGGGTTACCTGGACTGAGAACATCCGCCACTGGTGCAACCAGAGTTTTTCTTCTGGAATAAACCTGTAGAGTAGGCTGTGACTGTGGAGTAGACTGTGACTGTGATCTACGCATTAGTGCTTCGAGGTCCTCCTGCTGAGGAACACAAACAGGAATTTCTTCTCTCTGAGTCACATTTGGATCTGTTCGTGCCTCACCTTCTGTAGAGGTACTGTTTTTTTGGAGTGACACTATTAGGTGTGTTACCTACGGTGGAGACATCAATGATGCTCCAGAAATCTGCCTGCTCAACACTACTAGATGAAGAGTTAGAGTTATAATACGAAGAACATTTATCAAAGTATACATCCAAAGTGGTATATATCTTTCTAGTATTGGGACAAAAGCATTTGTAACCCTTTTGGGATCCTGAATATCCCACAAATATGCATTTAACTGACCTTTTTTCCAGTTTCCCCCGTAGGTGGGATTGAAGATATACATAAACAACACATCCAAACACCCTGAACGGGAGTTCAGAAAGCAACAAACAGTGAGGGAAGTGAGCCAGCAGTTTTTCTCTGGGACTGATAAAATTCAGAACTCTAGTTGGCATTCGATTAATCAAATAAGTAGCTGTAAGTACAGCTTCTCCCCACAAGAATTTAGGAACATTCATAGAAAACATGATAGATCTAGCCACACCCAAAATGTGTCTATGTTTTCTCTCAGCAATACCGTTTTGCTGAGGTGTGTAGGTGTTTGAAGTCTGATGGTGAATGCCTTTTTCAGCAAGGAAAATTCTTACTTCTTTATCAAGATACTCACTTTCATTATCAGACCTAAAGTTCTTTATCATTACACCAAACTGATTCTGAACTAGATGAACAAAGTTCTTAAACACAGTGCACAATTCAGACTTATGTTTCAGCAGGTATGTCCAGGTGACCCGTGTATGCTCATCAACAAAAATAACAAACCATCTACTACCACTAACATTCAACACTCTAGACGGCCCCCATATATCTGAGTGAATCAAATTGAATGGTTTACTTTCTTTATATGCTTTAGCAGGATATTGAACTCTAGATTGCTTTCCAAACAAACAAGTTTCACATTTAAGACATTCAAGAGGAATTCCAGTAAATAAACCAGGCTTGTACTTTTTCAGGTACATAAAGTTTGGATGGCCTAATCTCCTGTGCCATAACATAACAAGATTCATTCTAGACTTACAATCTATTCTCTGAACCCTGTGGTTGTTCTTGCAAGAATAAACTCTAGAACGATCTTCAAAAACACCTGGCTTGTCATTACCCAAAATAAATAGTCCCTTGTGGTGATCAGCATTGCCAATCATCCCCTTGATAATCCATTCCTTCAAACCTTTCCCCTGAAAACCAGAAGAAGATGAAGATAGGAAGTAGCATTTAGAAGGAGAAAAAATAACCCAACAACTATTATCAGTCATAATACATTTTACAGAAATTAAGCTACAGTCAAGTCCAGGTACATACAATACTTGTTTGAGAGTCAGATCATCAGTGAGTTTAATATCACCGCATCCCAGAATGCTAATGCTATCTCCATTAGCAATTTTCACTTTCTTTGGACTTGTAAATAACTTAAAATTGCTCATGCATGAATTGTCAAAGGACATATGGTTTGTTGCTCCTGAGTCAATAATCCAACTCAGTGACTTACCAGTTCTACCTTTACCTGTTTGTGCCATAGTTGCCCTAATACTGTCATCATGGATTTGAGTCCTCTGGCTTTCCAATGCTCTCAGCATGGCATCAAACTGTGCCTGCGTGAATTGAGGCACAGCACTAGACCCAGTATCAGCAACTGCAGCTCTGGGAGTCCTCCAAGAGTCTGCATCTGATCGTCCTGAGCTGTTGTTCTCAGTTCTTCCAAAAGATTGTTGCTTAAAGTTGTTTTTCCTAAAGAAGGATGGAGGTGGCTTCACTTGAGACCCGGGTCTCCAGTAACAATCTTCAACCACATGATTATCTCTATGACAGTATTTGCAATATTTTTTTCCAGACTTTCGATCCTTTCCTTCAGATCTCCTAACAGTGAGGCCAACTTCTTTACTTTTGTCATCTCCCTGTGTAGTAAAGGCAGATAACTCAGTTGAACCCGCTGATGATCCCATCATCACCTTGATCCGGCTCTCTTCTTGCCTCACATCAGAGAATGCAGAGTTTATAGTAGGCAAAGGTTTGTTACCCAGAATCCTACCCCTTACTGCGTCAAAGTCCTTATGCAGCCCGGATAGGAATCCAAATAGTCTTCTGGTTTCCTTTATAGTTTTGTACAGCTGACTATCCCCAGAACAACTCCATTGATAAGTCTCCAACGAATCGATCTGTTGCCAAACTTGGGACAGACTACTGAAGTATTTGCTAACTGTTTGGTCTCCCTGCTTAATATCTTTGAGTTGTGCCTCTAACTCATAAAGTTCAGATATATTATCCCTCTTTGAGAACATTTCCTTCGTAGCACTCCAGATGGCAGCAGCAGTGGGATACAACATGAATGTGTTGCTGACCTCTGGTGTCATGGAACCAAGCAACCATGACATAATCATCGAATTCTCCGCCTCCCAAGTTGAGTATTTCTCATCAGTTTCCAGCGGAACAACCATTTTTTCAGAAAGATATTCCTTCTTCCCCCTCCCAGTGATGAATAATTCGACAGCTCTGCTCCATGGTAAGAAATTATTACCATGCAGCTTCTGATTTGTAATGGTAACGGGAGTAGAATCAACGATCGATGCACCGGATCCCAACCCAGATAAAGGTCCAGATCCAGTTTTTTCTCCGGGGGCAGAGGAAGTAACATCACTACTACCTTGTTCCGCCATGGGTGTTGCTTAGAGAGAAGCACAAATGGAGGAAGACAGAAGAATATGGAACTTGAAGAGAGCGGATGGGATGATAATGGAAGAGAGCCGTTGGGATGATGTTCGTGTTATAGAAAAAATAATGAGATGAAATCTCAAATTTCAGAGAGCAAATCCTCAAGAAAAGAGTGAAATGCTGAAGATGGGATGTTGTCGTAATCAACTTTAATGGGGAGAAGAGAGCATTAAATGCTGAAGGGTGTAATGTCAAGTTCACCGTCTGGCAGAATTATTGAGAGAGAGTGTATGGGTTTTCGAAAAAGAACTAAATTATGTATGGGTTTTCGGAAAAAGAAAAAATTCAGGAATCTCCCCGAATTTGTGTAAAAAATTAATAGCATGCATGCCACGTAGCAGTACAGGCTTTCCGGGTTTACACGTTTCCCAGGCACAGCATTGACTCGTCGTTCATGACACGACTTCCGGTGATAATTTGTTTTTTTTTCTTTTTCCCTTTTTCTTAATAGACACCGAGTAATAGTCCCTTTTGGTTATTACGGTATTACCCCTCCTTTTTTCTCCAACAGATTTTCTTTCAACGGAAGTTTCCTCTTGCTGAACCTTCTCTGTTTGCTTGTATAGAATATTTCCAGCCAAGAATTTCCAGACTGGTTTCGTAACCACCTGGTTCGTTCAGAGTGACAACATCAAGAAAAAAAAATGCTTGTTCATCAACAGATTCTTCAATGAAATATTGTATTTGCTGTCAGACAAATATGGGATCAGAAGAACCGAAGAACAGAAACTTTGAAGATATATATATGTTTGATTGTTGTAGGCTAACAGCAGGAAACCTTTGATTCTGAGTATCTTCCTCAGTATTGCTCTGATACCATGATAAAATATTGAGAAGTATATGAGGAAGAAATGTTATTTATTCCTTGAATCAATATAAAGATTTACAGATGAATTCAAAGCTTAAAAGCTAAAAAACTACTCTACCTTCTTCCACAGTTCCTATATATACATCTAACACCTAAGGAGCCCAACGGCTCTTTTCTAAGTGACATCAGAGTGATGTCATACAGTAAAGAATAGTAACGGCTACTTTACCCCATCCTTGTCATTGGTATTTCTACATATCCCCCTCGGGGACACTGCCTTCCAGTGAGCTATCTCATACAGCGTGGTTGAGGTGTGGCCTGAAATTCTCACCCCAAATTCAGATGCAATTTGGGTCAAGACTCAAGAATTGCTTTTCTCCACTCTAGGGCAAGCAGAAGGAAGCATAGTGAAGATGGGGAAGGAGGATGTACCAAGCAACAACAGTAACATCCTGGCATTAGCCTCTACTGCAATGCTCCAATAACAAGTAAACCACCTCTGGAGCATGTCAATACGTTGTCACCTTCATATGTCTTGCAGCATATGACTAAAGGTGTTAAAAACAATTTCTGGAGGGAGATCACCATGCAGGTATTTTTCCATCCAACTGAGGCTCAACAGAATGTCAGCATATACCAAGAAGACGTTGCTAAAGGAAAGTGGAGATCTACCTTCATTGTTCAATTTGAGGGACCAGTTCTTATTTTCCCACTATAAGGGGCTTGTGGAAAGCAAGTGGAACTCCCAGGCTGCTTGAAATTCAAAAGATGGAGAGACATTACCATGTTCAGATTCTGGAGGAAAGTAACCGCCGGTATCTTTTGTAATTAAAAAGATGTTCTTGAGGTCCTCAGCTCCAGTTAAACCGATCCAAAAGCTCAAACTGGAGAATGTTCCCTTATAGCTAAAGATGCACGGCTATGCCAACAATACTTCTCTTCATCAGTCTTAACCATGCTTGGGAGCTACGCTGGGGAGCCTTCATAAACACAAGGTGACACTGGAGTAAGCGAGAGTGTCTCATGCACGAATCTGCGCGAAGACTAAAGCAAGGCAGAAACTCCCCAGTTTCACACCCATATCGAATGAATTTAGGGAGAAAAATAACCAGAAAGCACGTAAAAAGGGTCATCGCCCCCGATGTAACCACTGTTCAATGTTTCTCCATTCCAAACAGATTACCAAAGGGCAAGCTGTGCCCAGGAACTACCTGGAAAGTAAAGAAGGCCAGAACTAGTCCTACAGGAACAAGAAAACTGAAGGAGAAAAGGAGGAGAAAGGAACAACTGGCAATGAAGAACAAAGACGTTGTTTAGGAAAGTCAGTCACATATTGAAGGGGGAAATATGAATAATGTAAAGATAAACATCAATCTATTGAAGGATGTGCGAACAACAAGAGATTCAAAATCATTTTGTTCTTACCCAGCAGCTATTCAAGGAGAATATAGAACATTCATACTCAGAGTGGCGAAATAGTGAGGATACACTGAAGTGGCAGAGTATTTGGGATTGGAGTCAAAACAACAGCTGCAAGTCAAAGTTCCATAAGACGATAACTCAAAGTCCAGCAACTTGTGTATATGGGATATGGAAGGAGAGGAACCAGAGGCTACATCAACACATTAGGATGGAGGCAAATGCATAGTCTCACGATATCCTAATTAGTATTGGACTTTCTGCGGGAACATGCAGGCATGTTAGGAAAAGTAAATATTTGGGAATGGCCGCAACCTTTTGTACAGATCACAGTATAGATTTTAGGACTCAAGAATGCATACTTTTTCATGTATCCCTGCAAGTATTATTGGCTAACCATCCTCAGGAACGAAAATCCCTACAGTTATTGAGATTTGAGATCTCTATCACAAGAGGTTTCAAGAAATATGGAAAGAGAAAACTAGTCAACTACTTTCTTTTTCTATCTCCTAACTAATACCGCTGACCGGATCTCATTTAAATATCCTGAGTAATCGATAGATAATGAAATGTAGGAAAGTCCAACTACTCAACTACCTCATGACCATTGCAAGACACGTACCGTCTAGGATGTGTGTTTGGTGATGTACGCTCCGCAAGCCCCACAAGAAATTGGGCAACCTTTTTAGTCAAGGATATTAAATACTTAGTGTACTGAAGCGAAATAAAAAGGGAAAAAATATAAGGCGAGAGTGACCTGTCCCCCACGACGTCCAGAACCATAATAGCCACCTAGTGCTCGAGACGTAGAAGAGGTTTAAGAACACACAGCATCAGGAAATTTAAAGAAGCAGAAGCTTTGAGGAAAGTTCTAACCTATTATCAGAACATCCAAATCAGTGCCAGCTCTAACATACTCAGGCTTAAGTTTCAACCACTTTCCACTGCGGTCACTAGGTTCCCACTTGGATCCGAGATCTTTCAGAACAATGCCTTCATCTCTAAAACCAAACAATACCGGAAAAAAACAAGAGAGAGAAGGGGGGAAAAACAAACAAAACAAAGAACAAAAAGGTGCATCAAAAGGGGCATGAGAAAATAAAAGTTCCACAGAACAACAAACTTTCAAAGTCAAATGAGACGGTATTTTAACAATAACGATGTCGGCCCGCTAACTAAATTTTTACTTGTTAAGAGTAACTAATTGAGATGCAGAGGAACCAAAAAGAACAGAATGTTACATTTTAAGGGTAACTAATTGAAATGCAGTGAAAACCATTTTTCCATAATTCCTTCGATCCGTTCATACCAGTTTGCATAGGGCCATTGCATGGCCACTGTTGGTGGAATATCCGGACGCATCCGTGACAACCGGGCAACAATGAATGTGATGTAATTGGTTGATTTGTGTTGTAAATGTATTCCTTGATTATAAGTGATTAATTAGGAAGAATGAATATCCTTGATTGAAGGTGATTGGGAGAATTAATAGTGTAGATTTTTTCGGTTGTAATTTTTGCATTTATTGTAAAATCCCTTAATTAGTGGGATTGATAGGTGAGTTAGGAATATAAATTCATTGTACGCATATTGCAAAAGGTAAGAAGAAATTACTATCTTCTACTCAAAGGTTTCGGCTCCTGTTTCATGGTATCAGAGCCAAACCTGAAAACACCAAAAAAAAACCCCAATGTCACTCTCATCCACAACCGAGATGAGCTCACAAACATCCTCTCCCGGTGCTGGCATATCAACCGCACCTTCTAATGACCTTAGTCTTCAACAAACTCTCAATGAAAGTGCTTCCCTCCAAATTACCAACCACAAACTGAATGGCAAAAATATTATGTTATGGTCTCAATCTGTCTTGATGGTCTTACGTGGTAAAGGAAAGCTGGCTTTTATTTCCGGCCAAGCCCCAAAGCCGGAAGCAACAGACCCGCGGTATTCAGCTTGGGAACTCAACAATTCCCTTGTAATGTCATGGCTTATTAATTCAATGGAACCACACATTAGCCGTACCTACCTTTTCCTAAGGACCGCTAAAGCCATTTGGGAGGCCGTACATGAACATTATTCAGACCTTGAGAATGCCTCTCAAGTCTTTAAGATCAAGAACAAGCTTAAGGAGATTCGTCAGGAAAGTCAGAATATCACTGAATATTATAATACCCTGCAAACTCTGTGGCAGGAACTTGATCTACACTATGAGGCCGATTGGGGAGATTTGGAAGGGAATATCAAGTTCAAGGAGCACTTGGAAAAGAAACGCTTGTATGATTTCCTTGAAGGACTAAACAAGGAGTTGGACGAAGTGAGAGGTCGTATTTCGGAGAGAAGACTACTACCCTCACTCAGTGAAGCGTTTGCGGAAGTCAGTAGGGAAGAAAGCCGGCGACGGGTTATGCTCAAAGAGAGAAAGGACGTGCTGCTATTGGGACCTGCTGAGCGGCCGGGCGATGCCTCCGCGCTAGCCATGAAAAACACTAGCTCACGGACCAGCAATCGCCTGTGTTGCTCCTACTGCAACAAAATTGGTCACACACAGGATAAGTGCTGGAATCTACATGGAAAACCATCGGATACAAGACCCAAGAGACCATCACAGCCCTTTGGCCGAGGACTTGCTGCAGTCACCGAATGAAATCCATCTCCCAGCGGTCCAAGCTAGGTGGCGCTGAACCAAGCACAACTTGAACAATTGATGGCCCTCCTAAAGACTCAAACCGAAACTCCTACCCAGGCCAACACAGACACTGATCAAGGTACAGTTAATTTTGTGGAAACCTCACCCTGGATTCTAGACATAGGAGCTATTGACCACATTACAGGTAATCTATCTCTATTTCGTACATTTGTCCCAAGTTTCGGAACTTTGAGGGTTAAAGTGGCTGATGGGACATTTGCGCTCGTAATTGGAAAAAAATCTGTGAAAGTGGCCCGTTCACTTGTTCTTGAAACAGTACTTTATGTTCCAAAGTTGACTTGCAATTTAATCTCCATTAGCAAGCTTACAAAGGAGTCTGGTTATGTTGCTAAGTTCTCTGCCCACATGTGTGTTTTGCATGAGCAGGAATCGAGGAGGACAATTGGTATTGCTAGAGAAAAGAGCGGCCTTTATCACTTTGAGGAAGACAGTTGCGAAACACACAAAAATTTTCACACCATACCACCACTCCTAACTCCCTCTTAGTAACAACTTTGACTTCAAACAAACTGATGGACTGTTACTCCATCGAAGACTGAGACATCCCAGTCTTTGTTATGCCAAACAATTATTTCCTTTGAATAATAAACAATTGTCTACTTTAAATTGTGACGCTTGTACCTTTGCTAAACATGTCCGACATGAATATCATTCAAAACCGCATGTTCAGTCTGTACCCTTCCATCTCGTGCATAGTGACCTTTGCGGTCCATCTCGGGTTAAGAATATCTCTGGTGCTAAGTGGTTTATCACTTTCATTGACGATCACATAAGGGTCGTTGGGTTTATCTTCTCAAGGACAAAATAGAGATAGCTATTGTTTTCCAAAAATTTCATTCCATGATAAAACACAGTTTCAAACCTCAATTAAACGCACAGACAACGGCACAGAATATTTCTTAAAATCCTAAACACCTACTTGGCTTCCGAAGGCATCATTCACCAGAGCTCCTATCCAGACACACCACAGGAAAATGGTGTGTCTGAACGTAAAAATCGCCATATATTAAAAGTAGCTCGAGCTCTGTTCACTATGCACGTCCCAACCTATTTATGGGGAGAAGCAGTTCTTACAGCTTGTCATCTAATTAACCGACTTCCGTCCAAACCTCTGCAATTTGCGACCCCTATCTCTGTATATCAACACACTTATCCTCTCTTTCATGGTGGTTCAAGTCTCCCACTCAAAATCTTTGGCTGTGTAGTGTTTGTTCATAATCATAACCCCACTATATCTAAGCTGGATCCCCGGTCCGATAAGTGTGTTTTTATCGGTTACTCATCCACTCAACAAGGTTACAAATGTTATTCTCCTACCCTTCGCCGAATATTTGTTACCATGGATACTCATTTTAGAGAACATAAGTCCTACTTTCCTTCACCACAGGAGGTTTCGGCCGACCCTACTCCACCTCCCTTATCACTCGGACCATTACCTACCATAGCACCAAATGAACTATTGCCTGCTCCAATTATTCCCGACAGTGCTTCAGGGGGAGATCCTCAACCGAGTTCACCTGCTGAGTTCACCACTGCTGCCACTTACCTCGGCCTCACCAACAAAACGTCCTACCCCTCTGAAAACAACACCAAGCATAATTGTCTACTCACGAAAACACAATATTCAGGTAGATAAAGACACTGATATTCCTCCAGGATGTCAATCACTAGAACCGGCTCCTGTCTCCTGCGGTGAAGGAGATACCTTGGAGACTTCAGATGTGGATCTACCGATTGCACTAAGGAAAGGAAAAAGGGTATGTACAATTTTGTCTCTAATAGTAAGCTGCCAGCCAAATTTTCGGCTTTTACTACAAAAGTATCTAATGTTCAAGTACCTAAGAATATTGACGAGGCACTTGCTGACAAAGATTGGAGAGCTGACGTTCAGGAGGAGTTGGGTGCGTTGGAGAAAAATAACACGTGGAAGATTGTGGAACTTCCTAAAGGGAAAAAGCCGGTAGGATGCAAATGGGTGTTCTCAGTGAAGTTTAATGCAGATGAGAGTGTCAACAGGTACAAGGGTCGACTAGTTGCTAAAGGCTTTACCCAGGTATCCGGCATTGATTACAATGAGACCTTTGCACCAGTAGTCAAATTAAATTCAGCAAAAATCCTCCTTTCTCTAGCAGCATGTCTTGACTGACCACTTCAACAATTAGATGTTAAAAATGCTTTTTTGAACGGTGATCTTCATGAGGAGGTATACATGGACCTACCACCCGCGTACACCAGGGAGAGGAATTTGGTTTGTAGATTGCACAAATAACTATACGAACTGAAACAGTCACCTCGTGAGTTGTTTGGAAAATGTACTCAGGCAGTTAAAACTCAGGGTTTCAAACAATCACAGGCTGATCACACTATATTTTACAAACACACAATGGAGGGAACTCGTGCTATTTTGATAGTTTGTGTTGATGACATTATTCTTACAGGACATGCTCATAAGGAGGTTGATTCATAAAGAAGTACCTAAGTAGCAGATTCGAGATGAAAGAGCTGGGGCTGTTGAGGTACTTCCTAGGAATAGAAGTAGCGCGCAGCTCATCAGGTATTTTTATTTCTCAAAGGAAGTACGTACTGGATTTGTTACAGGAAACGGGGATGCTAGGTTGTCGACCGGCAGAAACTCCTACAGAACCCAAAATAAAACTGGATCTCGATGAGGGCGAGGAAGTAGACCGGGAGCGATATCAACGTCTTGTCTGTAAGCTCATTTACCTATCACATACTCGTCTTGACATTGCCTTTTTAGTCAGTATGGTTAGTCAATTCATGCATTCGCCAAAGTTACAACACCATGAGGCGGTACTTCGAATCCTAAGATACTTGAAGAAGACACCGGGTAGGGGGTTGTTTTTCGACAAGCAGAAAGAAAGACATCTTGAGGTATATACTGATGCAGATTGGGCAAGATCGCTGGTCGACAGAAGGTCCACTTCGGGATATTGCACCTATGTCTGGAGCAATCTAGCCACGTGGCGTAGTAAAAAAACAAACTTTGGTAGCACGGAGCAGTCCGGAAGCTGAGTTCTGGGCACTTGCTCATGGTATGTGTGAAGGACTATGGCTAAAAAGATTGTTGGATGAGTTACACATTGTTTCTACAGGACCGACTCGACTGTATTGCGATAACAAAGCGGCGGTAAGCATTGCTCATAATCCGGTTCATCACGATCACACCAAGCATGTTGAGATGGACCGCCATTTTATCCGAGAAAAGATTGATGACAATAGCTTCACTATGATCTATATTCTCACTAAACAGCAAGTGACGGATGTCTTGACTAAAGGGCTACATAGACCGACGTTCGAGGGACTAGTCAGCAAGCTTGGCATGAACGATATCTACATTCTAGCTTGAGGGGGAGTGTTGGCGGAATATCCGGATGCGTCCGTAAAAACCGGGCACCAGTGAATGTGGTGTAATTGGTTGATTTGTGTTGTAAATGTATTCCTTGACTATAGGTGATTAATTAGGAAGAATTAATATCCTTGATTGTAGGTGATTGGGAGAATTAATAGTGTAGATTTTCGGTTGTAATTTTTGCATTTATTGTAAAATCCCTTAATTAGTGGGATTGATAGGTGAGTTAGAAATATAAATTCATTGTAAGGATATTGCAAAAGGTAAGAAGAAATTACTATCTTCTCACTCAAAGGTTTCGGCCCCTGTTTCAGCCACGCTCTACATTTCATGTATTAGCTCACATGGAATTCATAATTTCTGTATCTGATTGTGGTTGCATTGAAGAAATATGAGGACTGATATTAGAACAGCAGATCCTGAGTTTGAATCTTGCTGCCATGTTTTCTGAAAATGAATATCATTGCTCATGTCTACTGCTGCTGCTGGCTATTGCTGCATGAATATGATGTCCACACGTGAGATGATGTCTCGTGTGTGTGTATAAATTATATGACATATATCTCTTAGATAGCCTATGCTTTTAAATTGGATGACAATTTATCAAGGGTCTATTGGATTTATTGCATGAATTTCTTTTATTAACAGAATTAAATTTGTTTATGGAGATCAAAAATTAAAAAGAAAAACAGATGATGGAAACAAGTACACACATTACAAATTGTGAAACGCCATAGCCACATTATATCCCAAACGAAAAGGAAAAAATCATGTAATCTAAAATTCAAGGTGAAATAGTTCATTTATTTATTTGCTTATTTTGTCCACTTAACATGTGTTGCACTTCTCGCTCTTGGTTAATAAATTCTTAGCAAAAGAAGTACGATCAAACACCAACTGAAACACCGACCTCTATAGAGATGAAAGAACCTTAATACTTCCACTACAATATCAAATGTATAAGTGTGTCTCTTAAATAGAGACTGTCCTTTAGCCTTAACGGCTAGAAGAGTCCAGTAGTAAGCCACAACTATCTAATGACCACATTCCAAATTTGAATAAAGAATCCTTTATTCTGACTGAAGGCTATTCTATCACCATATTTATATTACCTTTATATATTCACATATTACATTTAATATGCAAGCATAACAATACTGTATAAATATACTGTATTTACTGTTCATGTATACTATATTTACATTGCATTTCTACAGCCTCTACTGCCCCCTTTTTGCGTTAAACATAAATTTACAAAGAAGTCAGAAAGATGGTAGCTAGAGTGGGCTGAAGGGGCATGATGATGCAGAAGATGGAGAAAAGGGGTTTAACATTATAAAGAATACATGGAATAAATAAAACGAAATATCCTAAAATTAGTGCCATGCTATGCGACCAGCAATGAGAAAATCAATTCCCTCTTTTCTCCGTTTGCTTATTCTTCAAGAAGGTTTAGAATGCAGCTAGTCCCCGACAGTTCGAAATATGATAATAGACCACTGCAGGCAAAAGACGAAGGAGTGAGGCAAAGGTGACCAATGGAAATCTAGATTCCATCAGAAAAGCAGAGGCAAAGCATCTCAAAGAAGTCAGGGAATTGTAGAAAATATTAGATCTTTTGTCTGTCCAATGATGGGGTGTGAGGGGAAACAAGGTCAATGGCTACCTTTCTTGTCTCACCTATGTGTCTTACCGCTTGCCATCTCTAATGGCTACCAATCTTGTAATTTTTTGCATATATATGAAATTTAAATTACAAAAAAAAAAAGGTCAATTGGCTATAATGTGCAGATTCTTTGTTTCCGTTTGTATAACTACACACAGGAGGTCTACCTACGTCAAGGAGGTGTAAGAAGGCTTTTCGTAAGACACACTTGTACCTATACTGCAAACTTTCAATGATTACATTTAACTTGCAAAAAGCCTGTCTTGATTTTAACAATAAGTCCTACCCAGAACGTCACATTAGTTTAACGAAAAAGATGCCTTACCTATTTTCAATGGTTTCTTTGAAAAACTTCTCAACACTGTCCACGCTTTGAGGTATAACTGACCAACATGGGCCCCCTACAGGACAGTCAAGTAGAATTATGATTATTAATTATTCAACAATCTGAATGACCAATAAAAAACATAAAAACTGTAAATAAAGTTCATATAAGTATATGCATAATAATAAAGACATGGTTTTAAGAAACAGGTCTAGCATCCCTTTTATGCAAATGCCATTAATTCCAGCGGGAGTTTAGTGAAGTAGAAGTAGATTCTGCGAATGCCATTAAATCCAATAGAAGCAAAGAAAGTAGAAATGACACGACAATCTATTATCCAAGCAGAACGCATGCATGCATCAGGGCTTTCTGGAGAATTTGACAATGCAGATAAAAGATCACTGGACGCAAATAAATAAAATCAGACCAATGTAAGATGTTCATGAGATATCCAAGCTAGACAGGGAAAAAGCTAATCGCACAGTAAACAGAAGAAAATGCATGCTAAGCACTTTGCTGCACCACAGAAACCACTTAGTTTCCACCAGTATGATTGTCTGAAGTTTCTTTTCATGAAACTACGCCTAAATGAAGCTCGAAAGAGCCAAAAGGAAAACAAAAGAAAAATGGCATGTTAAAGTGTCAAAGTTTTGTTTTGCAAGTTCTATAAAAATTAAGAGTCAACAAGGGTATAAACTAAATAAGCATACCGCTGTGATAAATCCATGTATTTGTTTTGATCAAACAAGCTATCAAGGTAAGCAGTCAAGCAAATTAAGTTAACAGAACGGTTTGAAGCAAACTTAATCAAAATGTCGAGAAATGTTGGCTTGATGGCTTCTCAAGTTAGAAGCCACAACAAACAAACTAAAGCCATTAATTGATTCAACCAGACTTGACCATTTCTGGGGAAAATGCACGGTTGGTCCTTAAATGAAGCCATGCATGTAGAGTTGGAATATATTTAAAAGCATGTATAAGAGGATTGTTGAGGAAAAGTGAAGGAGTAACCATCTTAGACAAGTTTAAGAATAAATATGTGGTTGCACGCATTCATTTAGCCCTTGGCTTCAAGTTTTGTTCAATTGCAAGAAGTTTTAGTTTGGTTCAACCCCCCCCCCCCCTCTCTCTCAAAACTCTCGGCCAAGGAGGAGTTTTCGTCCTTTTGGTTGAGCATAATTACTTTAATAAGAATAATGTTTAATAAAGCATGCAAAATGGTAAGTTGAAGGCACTAGTAGGCCAAATCACCCTTGTTGTAAGGAAAGACCATAAAGTCCTTAAAATGTAGCATGGCGGAAAAAATTGTTCACCACTTTGATGAAGTGACCGAAATTATGCTGGGGAAAAAGCTAGTGTTTCTTTGACTTCTAGAAAAAGATAAAAAGGAAGAAAAGTAACAAACTAAAAAGGGTGGAATGTAAAGTTGTGTACGTGCATACAAGAGTAAATTGTTGAATTATTTAGACTTATTTATTCTTAGTTTGTAATAAAGATATGTATATTAGAAATGTAGATATTAGTATTGTGGGGGCTCAACCCACGGTCTCTGTATGGCTGCAACGGTAACTTCTTGTTATTGTTGGAACAGACAGTATTTAAAGTAGGCATTATTTGTAGATGAAGGCTGCTATTCTTTTATATTCTGAAATCATAAATGAAATGCATTTTCTTCAAGAATCTTCTACCATGAATTAAATTCATTTCTTCAGGATTCCATCCTGTTATTAAATTCTTCATGGTATCAGAGCCTTTATTGCTCAAGCATTCAAGTTATTTCTGAGCTATTTCAGAAATCTGGGTTGGTTGTATTTATTTCTGTTCTTGACTATAAATTTTGGTGAACAGAATTTAACCCTACTGGAGTTATTACTGGAGTTATTATCCTCCAGTTGTTGAATAGCATCTCAAGCTTAATACTCTATTTCCGTTAAAGTGTGTTCTTCTGGAACCTGGGAAGAATTTTTTTTCTTCAGATTATTATAATTTGTTCTTGCTCATAAATTCTGGATCTGCTTCTGCATGCTCACTAGTCCACCACTGTGAATTTGTTTATCATTTTTTCTCTTTCTATCTTCACTTTTATTATAGCCACGTACCTTCTCCACTATACACGAAGGAAATTTTTTGGTTCATACGTGTCCCACCCACTTGCATGTGGATCTCGTCGTGACACGTATGGCACTTTAAAATTCTAGATTTTTCTATCCCATTTTGTAATTCTAGATATTTCAAAAAACCTAGACATAGGATTCCACTATCTCGGTTTATCCCGCCAGTTTAATTGTTTATTATTGTTTTTTTATTTCTTCTTCACACTTCTCAAGACCTTTACAGCTTTTAGTCAAATCTGCTCAAATCACATTTAATCTCTTCTGCTTCTTCACGTGTTTTTCTTTCCTATTACCTACTACTTTTCAAATCTATCAGTTTTCTTCCAGATCAACATTCTTATTTTCTTCTGCCTCTTCACGTGCTTTCCTTCTTATTACCTGCTATTTTTCAAATCTATCAGTTTTTTCTTCCAGACCAACTTTCCTCTTCGATCACGTCTCCTCTCCTTGGTTATACCGCTTGAATCTAACCTCTTTTTCTACTAAAACCTTATTTTCTGTATTCCTTTCTTCTCCTCACATCTGACTCATCTTCAAACAACCTTTGAAATTGTATTCTAATTTACTAAGATGGCTGAACCTGTTTCCTCTACTGAAACTTCATCCTCTCATGTACCCACTTCTGATAATCCTACTCAACCATCTCTACCATCTCTGACCAATTCGTTTGATGGACAACCAGTCATGATCACCAACCATAAACTCACAGGTTCGAATTACTTGTCTTGGAGTAGAGCTGTTGAGATGTTTATCATTGGTAGAGGGAAAGATGACTACTTATATGGTGAAATACTCATACCTTCTTCTACTGATTCTCGGTTTAGACAATGGAGATCGGAAAATTCCATGATTATGTCATGGCTTACTAGCTCTATGACTCCAGAGATTGGGGAGAACTTTATGTTGTATGCCTCTGCAGCTGAAATCTGGAAAGCTGCTAGGGAACTTTATTCAAAAAGAGACAACGTTGTTGAGATATATGAGTTGGAGGCCAAACTTCATGATATCCGTCAAGGTGATAACTCTGTTAGTACCTATTACTCACAACTGACCAAACTATGGCAACAGATTGACACATTTGAAACTATTGCCTGGACTACCTCAGCTGATGAGGCCCTCTTTAAGAAATTCTTGAAACGAATAGAGTGTTTCGGTTCCTCAATGGTCTCAATAAGGACTTAGACTCTGTTAGAAGCCGGGTACTAGGAACCAAACCTCTGCCTACTCTAAAAAGGATTGGGATAACAACCCTATAGATAAACTTAGATATCATCAATTGGTAGGAAAACTTATTTATCTTTCGCATACACGACCTGATATATGTTATGCTGTTAGTTTTGTTTCACAATTTATGCATAATCCTACTAATGAAAATCTCAAAGCTGCTTTGCGTATTCTTAGATATTTGAAGACTGCACCCGGACAGGGATTATCATTTACTAAAAATACTGACAGACAGCTACTTATTTACACTGATGCGGATTGGGCTGGATCAAAGACTTACATGCGGTCTACCACTGGCTATGGTACCTTTTTATGGGGCAATTTGATAACATGGAGAAGTAAAACACAGAATGTTGTATCAAGAAGCAGTGCAGAAGCAGAACTAAGGGCCTTGGCAGTCGGATTATGCGAAGGACTATGGATTAATAGGGTTCTCCAAGAATTACATCAAAATACTGTGTTGCCCATTCGGATCTATTGCGATAATATCTCTGCTATTAATATGGCAGAAAATCCTATTCAACATGATAAGTCTAAACATGTAGAGATTGATCGACACTTTATTCGAGAAAAAATCGAAGACAACATCATCAAACTGGAGCATATTCCCACAAAGAGTCAAGTTGCAGATATTTTCACTAAACCTGTATCTACTAGAGTTTTTCTTACACATGTAATCAAGCTTGGTTGTATAAATATATACACCAAGCTTGAGGGGGAGTGTTGAATTATTTAGACTTATTTATTCTTAGTTTGTAATAAAGATATGTATATTAGAAATGTAGATATTAGTATTGTGGGGGCTCAACCCACGGTCTCTGTATGGCTGCAACGGTAACTTCTTGTTACCGTTGGAACAGACAGTATTTAAAGTAGGCATTATTTGTAGATGAAGGCTGCTATTCTTTTATATTCTGAAATCATAAATGAAATGCATTTTCTTCAAGAATCTTCTACCATGAATTAAATTCATTTCTTCAGGATTCCATCCTGTTATTAAATTCTTCATAAATTTGGCCACATGGCCATCCACAAGCAAGAAGAATGATGTTGAACACTAGGATCCACACTAGAGTCAGAGAAAAATAAATTGGCTTTCTTGACTTTAGAAAAATGTAAGAGAAAAGAGGATAAAAAAGATGTAATAATAATGTAAAAACATGCAGAAGAATGTACGTGTACCCCTCGGCCTAGGGGTCAAATTCCATGTATAAAGTCAAGTTTTGCCATAATAGACCATAATAGGGAGATAGTAATGCATTATGAATAATTTTTCTTCGGTTGACAAAATAAAAATATAGGTATGTTCGCATGTGGATACCTTCGACCATAAAGGCCTTTTTCATGTAAAAATAAAGCTTTGGACATAATGAGTCATAATATGGAATTGGTAAATAATTTTGTGAAAGTTTCCTTGGAAATATGAAAAGTGTAATAAAGTATGTGTGTGTGAGTATATATTCAATATGAAAATAAAATTGTGTTAAGCATATAGGGATTAGAAATAATTGGTCCCTTAGAAATAAGGAAGAATATACTTGCTAAATACTAATGTATATGAGGTAATGGAAACTTTTCCGGTCAATGTGTTTGATTATGTGTTTATGGAGTTTAATTTGTGAATAACTAAGTATGAACACTTATGGATTAATAATTGTATTGGAACCCTTATGTACATTTGTGCTTAAATGTATGTCATGACAATTTAATTATGAGCTGAAAAGATAGGACTTTATGTGGATTATTATTTGGACGCATATAATGCATGGATCATGTTGCACGTCATTATTGCAAAATTCATTGGTTTTAAAGAAATTGCATATTGCATTGTTTGAAAAATCACAAACCCGCCGCGGATGAGATATGGATATGGACTGGTCTCCGACCAGATATGTATATGGACCAACCTTTTACCGAATATGGACTGGTCTCCGACCAGATATGGATATGGACCGGTCTTGACTGGATATGGTATGGACTGGTCTCCGACCAGATATGGATATAGACATGCATTGCATTTTTATAATCTTGCATCACTTGCATTGTCATGGATCATGGAACGCGCATGGACATGGATATGGAATTTACATGGATACGGACTATGGACTTTACCTTTTTATGGATTATGGACTTTGCTTTTCATGGATTATGGACCCTACTTGTACATAGAAATTATGGATTATAAACTTTACCTTTTCATGGATTATGGACTTTCTTTTCATAGATTATGGATTTGTATGGGTTTAAAGTAATGGACTTAAAATTTGACTTGTGTGATTTGGTTGACTTTATAGCCATATGTATTATGGATGTCTTAGTCTTATTTGTGAAATGGGGATGGTTTCATATATATATATATACATATATATATATATATATATATATATATATATATATATATATATATATATATATATATATATATATATATATATATATGTATGTATGTATATGTTCATATGTTGTGTTTATTTTAGACCCCATCTCCGCATGTATGATTCCATGGCGAATCTAAAGGGGTATACTTGCAGGCGATTTATGCTATCGCTCGCACTTGTTGTTTTAAATATCTTGCAGGTATCAGGGTTCAGGATACTGAGTTCGTAGAGGAAGAGCTGGAGATAGGATAACCGTGTTTTAAGACGTAGGCTCCCGGACTCGTACTTAGTTATTTCTGATTTGATGGGCATGTATATTTTGAAGACTTATGTATTAGACTCAGACTTTTATTTTAATTGTATTTCGGACTATTGATTTTATGTATGTTTATGTTATGATGCTTCTGCTATATCATTCCATGTTTCATATTGCGACGTGCATTCAATTGGTATCGACGCCTTGTACTTCTTTTAGTAGAGTACGGCAGGTGCACCGTACCGAGACCCTAGTCCTGGACGGTGCGCTATAGTTAAGCCCTCCGTTGACTCATGTACATCTATAATACATATTTTAGTCAACAATTTGCTCAGCAGTTTTCCAACCCCATTAGGTTTATCATCATTTTTAAGTGTACCTGAATCTCCGTAACAGTGAAAAAAACTTTTTCCTCCGTTGTAACTCAGGTATTAAAAATTTGAGAGAGGCAGATGCCTTGCTAAGATATTCTAACAAGGTTGGATTGGACTTCGTCCAGTTAGTACTTTAAATTAGACAAAAGAATGTAAATAGGCCAAAACAAATACTTGACAGATGCAAACTTTCACAAACGCATTTTCTAAGTCATGACGTGTTTCCCTTATGATCACTACAGATACGGGAATTGCAATGGCCATCCAGAGCTAAGACCGAGTTTCCATACACTACGTTACAAGATTATATTTTGCTCAATTGTAGCTCCACATAAATCAAATTCACGGTAATGCAATCAATCCATTATACCCAGTGTATCCCAACGGTAGCAAAAGCTATCCCAACGGTAATGCAAATAGTACAAAAATTTATTAAATTTTAGGGTCAACCTTTGTTTTTGTAGATTCATTAGATTTAATGACATGCAGTAGACTCTATGCAAAGTTCAACTAGAAGTACCATTTTGTTTTTCATTTTTATTCTTTTGTACATATAACGTAAATTTTGTCCATAACTCGAAGTATAGTCAGTAGTATTACATACCAGAAGGCCGGTTTGCATTCGATCCAAATTCAGGAACCAAGATTTCCAATCGACCCTTAACAGGACTGACAACTTTCCGAAGAAGGTCATGCCTCTCTTTCAATGTCTGATGGATAATGCTTGTATCTCCCACATAAAGAATATCGAAAGCAACATCTAATCTAAGTTTGAGTAAGAGATAAGTAATATAAAGGAGAGATTTGATGGTCGAGATTCATCTTCCATGAATCATAATGTTCAATTTGTAAAATTTAACCATTATTACATGTCAAACCAGTAAGTTCAAAAGGATACAGCATAACTGCACAAAAGGTAACCAAGGCATTAATGCTTGAAGATATCAGCTTCTAAAGAAATGAAATAAAATCCAAATCCAAATCCACATGGGTACCTGACAATCACTATTAAGTCCCTCCTTTGCTGCCTTGGCTGAAAGAAAGGAGGATATCATAAAAGGAACAGAGGTAAAATTTTAAAAAAAAATACAGATATAAAACTGAAAATTAGTTAATGTGGAATAATGGTAGAAAAGACCTATTTCCTGATTTGAACCAAACTCTGCAAAACAGTTTGCAGTTGAATCCCACACCAACATTTCACCATCAAGTATACACCTAATATACGAGTAGCAGAAGTTACATTAGGCTTACATAAGAGAGAGTGTGTGTGCATGCGTGCCTGGCGAGCGCAGGGGCATGCGGGCATGGGCGTGGCCATGACCGTGGCCGTGGCGTGGAGGTTGGGATGGGGGCATGTGTGTGTGGACGGTTAAGGGACAGGAGCGGGGAGCGGGGACAGGGCCTTGAATTGAGGTAGTGTAGGACAATGATTCTATAGTCATTTGATCGGCTATTGAAAGAAAAAGCTTGCATCTGCTTCCCCTATTATACAACCGGTCCCATCTCTCTCCAAATATACAACCGGTCCACTCTCTCTCCAAAAATAACGTGATAGTTTTCCATCATAAGACTTTCTGTGTGTGTGGGTCCACAGAAGGGAGCGGGCGCAGCGGCGGCGGGGTGGGGGGATAAGGGACGTGTGTGCACGCTTACATATTTGCATGCGTGCGTGTGTATGCATGTTTGTGTGTGCGCGCGCTGCGTGTGTACGTGTGTGCACATGTGTGCATTGTGTGTGTGCGCGCGTCTGTCAGTAGGTAGACAGGTAGGTATATGTGTGTATGTGTGTCTGAATGTCTGTAGATAGGTAGGTAAACACGTACATATGTATGTAGGTAGGTACGTACATACGTATGCACGTGTGCGTGTGGGTAAGTATGTACGTACGTACGTACATGCATATGTATGCATGTATGGATGTATGTAGGTAGGTAGGTAGGTACATATGTATGCATGTACGTGTGTCTTATGTATGTATATATATGTCTATATACATATATGCATATATATGTGTGTAATTCACCTAAAGTTGTTCCCTGTGATATATCTACCTGTCCACAAGAACGTTGTTTGCTATGATATCTGACATTGCATGCCCATATTCTTGATGGTCAAGGAAATTTCTGAAAAGATAGTAAAAGTAAGTATATTTCTATTTTCTTTTCGGTTAAGTACATAAATTATATGGACCTGTAAACATAAGCATACCCTAATTCAAGGTCGTGCAAGCATGCAGACTATCATACACAGGAACTGTCTCACAGAAAAAGCATGTTCTATCGATACTGTTTGAAAACTCAATCCCCGAATGTCTGCCTATCCATTTATCCATGTATCTATCTATTTATATACTATTATCCATGTATATATCTATTTACATACTAGTGTGTATGCAAACAAGCACAGACATGTACACACAGATTTATACAAATACATATGCATATAAACGTACATATAGAAACGCGCACACGCATACACACAAACATACACACATACACACATACATATGTAAATGCAGATATAAATACATGCATTACTGAGTAAGTTAAACTGGCCAATCAGGATGGGAAGCAAGCCATTTAGACGAATGACTACCTCGAGAAAAAGTGAACCTCTGAGTGACTTTTATGAATTTGAATGCGGTCGCCATCAAATTTGCATTCAGCAACAATTTCCTTCCCATGAAGCTAGGTAGGTGAAACATAGAGTAGGTTAGCACTATCACAGGAATGACATTTTAACAACGAGAAGAAAGAGCATGACACCGAAAAGTTATACACATTCCAAAAGTTATGGAACGTCAATAACCATTGAACTTTTTTTTCTTTTTCTAAGACCTTCTCGCTTAAAAAATTGGTAAAGATTATTGTAATGTTCCAAAGTATCCGCACAAAATCAGACAAATCATTGGATACTCGTCATCATGTAAATGTATCACTGTCTGACCTTTTTCTAAGACCTTCGCGCTTAAGAAATTGGTAAAGATGATTGTAATGTGCCAAAGTATCTATACAAAATCAGACAAATCATTGGATACTCGTCATCATGTAAATTTATCACTGTCTGACCTTTTTCCAAGCCGCAGCAACGCTGCTGACTCTGAGGGCTAGTTGTGGTCGTACAGGTTTTCCAACCTCTATGTCCTTCAATCATTATAAAGCCAATAACTTTTAGCTATAACCAGAAAACTTTGTTTGAAACAAAAGCAGCTTGAGCAACGAATATGAATACTAATATAAATTATGCAAACATGAACTGATACATATAGAAGTAACGATATAAGAGATGCATGAGTAGCATCGTGTATTTTGCTACTTCTCATATGGACAAACATGCAAACTGACTTGCAACAAAGCTAAGGCTTAACCTGACGTTTGTGTCGCTGAGTTCGATCCCTTAGCTTTTCACAAACAAGTTTCAAATCACATGTCACATTGAACAAGTCCTCTGCATCAGGATGGAATTCATGAAAGATACTTTTCTCGCTTATACCCAGCTTAAGATCTTCAAAATGAACACACTTTGTCATATAATAAATAAGGGGGGAAAACAAAGTCATATTAATGAAACACTTAAAAAGATAAAGAAGATAAACACTTAAAGAAATCAATATACTTTCAAACCTTTGATAATAATCATTATTATCCACCTCATTTCTTGAGCATTTGTCTTCCTTATCAAATCAGAAAGAACAGAAGTTTTCTCCCCCCTGTCAGCACAAACGCAATAGCCGATTGGGAATATATAACGACAGTACCATCAAAAGCTTTACCACACAACAATAAAGGAAAACGACAAATGGTAACTCTGATTTGTCTATAGATAGAGATTTGAATTGCTTAAAAATAAACCCAGACAGACTATCTGTAAAGTTCTGAGCATTTTCAACCACAAAAAACTCCACAAAATAGGAATAAAAAACACACGATAATTCTGATTGAATCATGCACAATGCTCTATCATGATTGGCAGCCAGAATTAATCAGAATCAAATATTACAGTAAAAAAGGGTCCACAACTACACAAGTTAAGAAACTAAGAATAGCATATGATTATCTATGCAGTTAACAATGAAATAAAAATACGTTTCCTAGATAATAACCTCATTCAATCATTCATAGATCCACAAAAGAAAAAAAACTATGAACTGCCGGAATGGACATTAAACCTTAAAAAAATCCGTGAATCTCCCAAGTAGAAGATCCGGATCGCATGACATTGAGTTCTTTGCAATGAGCTCTTTGCAATGACGGTAGAAATCCATAGTAAAATACACTTGTACACATATTTATACGTATACACAGTTTATACACAGAGAATACACCTTGTGTAGGTAATATATTTTTGTATAAGTCATTTGTTTGATGACTGGATCAATAGAGCTGTTAGAGCAGGATTATATCCGTTCGCATCCTGGACCACTTGGCATGTGTTAAGTGCAATTTACAGCCCTTATAAAAGGGGATAACCTTGCACATATAAAATTAGATCGATGAATAATAATTCTTTAATTTTCTAAATGGTATCAGAGTCATCGACACCATCTGCTTCTTCTACTCTTTTTTAAAGAAATTTAGTGCTTAAACGATCGTTGAAATCAGTGAGACTGAGGCAACTTCCACCTCTGGACAACCTTCAGAGACACGGTCTAATGCCTCTTCTACCTTTGATGGTGCTCCTATTATGATCATTAATCACAAACTCAATGGAAACAACTACTTGTCATGGAGCAGATCAGTTGAAATGTTTATTACTGGCAGAGGCAACGAGGATTATCTCTTTGGAGATGTAATTACTTTCGCCCTTATAGATTCAAGATTCAGAACCTGGAAATATGAAAATTCAATGATTATATCATGGCTTATAGGGTCAATGACTCCTGATATAAGTGATAACTTCATACTCTATGTCACTGCAGCCAAGATTTGGTCAGCTGTAAGAAAAATGTATTCAAATAACGATAATACATCAGAATTGTGTGAACTTGAAGCACGGCTTCAAGACATTAAGCAAGGAGACCTGCCTGTGAATAAATACTACAGCCAGTTAACAAGAATGTGGTAGCAGATTGATATCTTTGAGTCACATAAGCGAAATTACCAAGCTGATGATTGTCTGTACAAAAACATCACTAAAACCAAAAAAATTTCATATTTTTAACTAAACGTCACAACGACTTTGATGTTGTGAGAAGTAGAATACTTGGAATAAACCTTTGTCAAGTCTAAACACTGCCTTCTCTGAAATAAGAATGAGAAAAGCAGGATCAAACTGATGATGGGAACTCTTCCCACCTTAGCAACAGAAGACTCAGCACTTCTAATTGATAAAAACTATAATGCTCCTAACATATATAATGTTCAGACAACTACACTGATGAGATACAAGTATTTGACTTTGCGTTTAGAAGAACAGAGGTGTTTGACCAGCAAGATAACAAGTCATTCTGTGGATAATGTAAACAAATTGGACACACAATTGATGAATGCTAGCAGTTGCATGGAAAACC
Organism: Eustoma russellianum; assembly: GCA_036186865.1. NCBI lineage: Eukaryota > Viridiplantae > Streptophyta > Magnoliopsida > Gentianales > Gentianaceae > Eustoma > Eustoma russellianum. The sequence goes on from AP025071.1 coordinate 16,092,657, forward strand.
AAGAGATGGTAGGCCACCGAGTTCAAATAACACACCAAGATCAAGAAACAATCCTTCGAGATCCAACAGACCCCATCTAACTAATACGATGAGTAGCAATAATCACACAGCGCCAAGATATACATCTACTTTACCCACTCAAAGTCAATAGTGTCCCTGCTCGAGTTGTTGAATCAACAAAAAGCAACAACACTATCAACACCACTCTAGGCAACTATGCCAGTCTAGTTAACACACAACCAATAAAATACAACCTTTGCAGAAATGGAGGCAATCGAATTTTATTGATTGACTTAAGAATATTTCTTACAACTAAAGTATACAAGGCTCCTCTATTTATAGATTGATGAGAGATCAATCTAATCTTTGTATTTTTGGTAACTAATTTGATGAAATATATATTATCTCCTAACTATGGAAAACCAATATACTATTATTACTTTTATGTCTATCTTTGGTGACAAATATATTCCTACAATTATTGACTATCATAACTCTCTATCAATTATAATCATAACCTAATTAATACCCAGTGCATTAATATCCGAGATCCGGATATTCCTACACCCCCCTCAAGCTTAGATGTAGATATTAATGCACCTAAGCTTGGATAGTAAATGCTGAAATATCTTGACTGAGACTGGTTTTGTGAGGAGATCAGCTATCTGGTCTTTTGTGGGGACATGCTTCAGACTGATAAGTTGGTCTTCAATCTTTTCTCTGATGAAGTGTTTATCAACATCCATGTGTTTAGACTTGTCATGTTGAACTGGATTCTCTGCCATGTTAATTGCTGATACATTATCACAATATACTTGGATAGGCCTGTCAAACTGTTGATTGAGGTCTGTTAAGACTGTCTTGAGCCACATTCCTTCACACACGCCTAGTGTCAGCGCCCTTAACTCTGCTTCTGCACTGCTCCTAGCTACAACTCCTTGCTTCTTGCTCCTCCATGTAACTAGGTTACCCCACGCGTAAGTGCAGTATCCTGTGGTTGATCTCCGATCTGTTTTTGAACCTGCCCAATCAGCATCTGTATATACTTTTGTACTCCTATCTGATGTCTTTCTAAAGTGTAAACCTTGTCCAGGAGTATTCTTCAGATACCTGATAATTCTCATAGTGGATTTTAGATGCTCATTAGTAGGATTATGCATGAACTGACTAATGAAGCTTACAGCATAACATATATCAGGTCTTGTGTGAGAAAGATATATCAACTCTCCCACCAACCTTTGATACCTTAATTTATCTACAGGCTTTGTATCCCATACTTCTTTTGGCTTATACCATGGTTCTACTGGTGAAGTGGCTGGTTTACAACCTAACATCCCAGTTTCCTTTAGTAAATCCAGAATATACTTTCTTTGTGATATGCTCATGCCTTCTTTGATTCTAGCTACTTCCATGCCAAGAAAGTACCTAAGTTCTCCTAGTTCTTTTACTTCAAACTTTTGTGATAGTTTCTTTATGACTTCATGGATTCCTTTTTCATTGTTTCCCGTGATGATTATATCATCAACATATACAATAAGAATTGTTAATGATCCATTTTCTGAGGTATGTAGAAATAACGTGTGATCTCCATGACACTGTACAAACCCTTGGTTTTTTACTTCTTTAGTAAATCTTTGGAACCAGGCTCTAGGAGACTGTTTTAGACCATATAATGATTTTTGTAACTTACAAATCATATGTATGTTTGTTTCACTAATGAATCATGGAGGTATATGCATATATACTTCTTCTTGTAAATTTCTATTTAAGAATGCATTTTTTACATCTAGTTGATGCAACTTCCAGTCTAAGTTTACAGCAATGGAAAACATAACCCTTACTGTATTTAGTTTTGCTACTGGAGCAAACGTCTCTACATAATCTATTCCATATGTTTGTGTAAATCCTTTAGCTACCAGTCTGGCTTTATATCGATTAATAGTTCCATTGGTATTGTATTTAATGGTAAAAATCCATTTGCACCCTACTGGTCTAACCCCTTTTGGACGTGGAGTTAGTTTCCAAGTATTGGCTTTTACTAGAGCCTTCATTTCTTCACTTACTGCTTCCTTCCAATGTGGTATTGATAGTGCTTCCTTAATGTCTTTAGGAATCAGTTGTGAGTCTAGGCTACTTGTAAAAGCTTGAAACTCATGGCTTAGCTTTGAGTATGTCAGGAAGTTATATAGAGGATGTTTTATACATTCTCTGGTTCCTTTCCTGAGGGCAATTGGCCTATCATCAATTTCTTGATTTTATGGGCCGAGTTCGTCCATTTGTGTGAATGTACTGTATCTTCAGTATGTATGTTTTGTTCATTTGTCCTATATGTTTGGAGAATATTTCTCCAGTTATATACTTTCCGAATGGGAGGTCTTCCTTATATATTCAATTCTTGTTCACTTGATGATTCAGTTGAAGGTTGTTCTTGTCCTGATGATTCTCAGTCATTTAATGGTGCCTGATCAGGTGGTTGTGTACCTAGATCAATTAGATTCCAGGTTTCTTCCCGGACTGTGTCCGTTGTTGTATTTTCATAGAAAGCTTGAGCTTCATTTAAAGTTACGTCTAGTGTTGTGTATACTCGTTTACTGTTTGGACAATAACATTTGTACCCTTTTTGAGTTCCGAAGTATCCGATGAATATGCACTTTATAGCCTCGATCTAGCTTGGTTCGGTTGTATATATGTACATATGTTGTGCACCCGAAAATTTTAAGGGGTAATTCCGACATTAGATTGTCATATGGATGACTATCTATTAGTGTTTGTCTTGGTGTTTTAAATTCAAGAGTTCTAGATGGCATGCGATTTATAAGGTAAGTGGCAGTTAGAACTGCTTCACTCTAATATTGTTTAGGTACATTCATTGAGTTCATGATGGCTCTTGTAACTTGCAATAGGTGTCTGTTTTTTTCTTTCTGCTACCCCACTTTGTTGGGGTGTATTTACAAATGAGGTCTGGTGATGCATCCCTTCTTCAGCCATATAGGCTTCTAGTGTTTTGTCTAAGTACTCGGAAGCGTGCAGAGTCTTGATTTTTGTTCAAAATTGATTTTTTATAAGGTTGTGAAATGTTCTGAAAATAGTTCCCACTTCTGACTTTTGTTTCAACAGGTAGATCCATGTTACACGTGTGTGATCATCCACAAAGATGATAAACCACCGTGTTCCACTCATGTTGGCTATTTGAGATGGTCCCCATGTTAGGAAATCCGACAAGATCACTGCAAAAACGCCCAGCGGAAAACAAAACTTGATCTCTGATTTCCTACCAAGGATCCATGTTGTTCGTTTAATTCGATGAAAGAAATCAAAAACCATACCTCTATAGATTCGAAATCTGCAGACGTAGAACGTGCGAACGTAAGAGGTGCGATGATACGATCACCCTCTGTCAGTATCCACACGAATGCTTCTGCCCGGAGTGCTAGCTCTTGAAACAACGCGGCTGAAGAACTCGGCTTTTATCAAAAACGATTCTAGGGTTTCGTTTTTTCTGTATTCTGTAGTGTACAAGACACACCAGGATATATACATATATATAGATATCAAAATCCGATTCCAAATCGGAGTTGGTTAATGTCAATCATAATCCGTATCAAATACGGATTTTGTTAGGATTTGATAAAACCAATCAAAATCCATATCAGATATGGATTCTATTGTTATTATTCGATGATATAAATATATATATTAAAAAAACGAAAATAATAATAATAATAATAATTAATATCTAATATTAATATTATTAATATTATTAATATCAGCACATACGCATTCTTGTGTGTGACCCGATAGGCCCATATTAATTGGCAGTCGGTTAAATCTCTATTAAACCAACAAGTCGTAATTGGCCTCTAGCAAGGCATTACGACTACCCAATTAATACGAGTGTAGTCCAACTAGCCTAATAATAGCACATGCATTAATCCCTTTGTCACACGATATCTAGTTTGAACATAAGTCATGGTCAGCGTCATACTTATATTGTTCAAACATATGATTACTCGATCTCTAAGTAGACTGATAAAACAAATGATATTGATCACACTATCAATTCATTTGAGCACGGCCATGCATTTCAGTCTCACTAATCGAGGGGCCCAAAAATATCTCTCTCAAAAGAGAGGGACAAATTCTATCTTAATTGTTCAATATCCTCTATATAATTTCTATCACATTCAATCATGACCTTTATTATTATCCAGTTACGGATAACGTTTGATCATGTCAAAATATAATAGTCCTTATGTTGGAAACTATGACAATCTCAAGTCTAAGGATTAAAACATGACTACCATGAGATTTACTTATGACGCTAATCCATGTAGTAATCTCATGATGGGTCTATCCAATACACTGTTCTCTAACAAGTATCTATGAGATTGATTTGTATCATCATACACATAATCATCTCATGATTATCAAATCAATACTCATACTGATTATAAATTATTTTATCTCTATAACAATAATGAATCAGGGACATATATCAAAATTGTGTAACATACTAACCAACAATAATGATAATAAAACCTCTTTTATTAATAATAAACGTATAACATAAATATCCAAATCACGGCCTAGGGCACATACACTAACACCCCAAATATCAGTGTGCACGAGATTAAATGGTTTTGTCCTGTGTGTCGTTTCTTTAAGTATGTATGTCGAATGTGTTTGGTTAATTGGCATGTTTCACAAGTCAATGAGTTAGCATTCACACTTATGAACAAATTTGGAAATAACCTTTTTAGATACAGAAAACTTGGATGTCCAAGCCTCTTATGCCAGAGCATAATCTGGTTAGAGGCAATACATTTATTTCTACTTGAAGCAGTACAATTTATTCTTTTTCAGGCTTTGTAGCCTTTTATTCTAGTCGCACTACTATGCTCATATGAAGTTGTCGTTTGGTTTTGTGAATCTGGACTGAGTAGGAATAGTCCCTTGACATGCTTAGCACTGCCAATCTTCATTCTCGAATATACATCCTAAAAATAACATACATTTGTTGAGAACTCAATAATACATCCAAAGTCTCTTATTAATTTTCCTACAGAGAAGTAGGTTGAATTTTAAATCTGGAACATATATGATATTTAGTAAGGTAAGGTTGGGATTCAGTTTTACTGATCCTTTTACCATGATTTTCCTAGTAGTTCCATCCGCTAGTTGAACAAACGTGGGTGAAGAAAACCTAATGTAATCAATTAAGTTTTTACCTTCATTTGTCATATGATCAGAAGCACCGGAGTCCACAATCCATGGTTGATTCTGATCACTTAAGCCGCTAGTATTGGCCATTGATGCTTGGATCGGTTCTTGAGTCTCACCCCCTTTTTCGTTTAGGAGATTAAGCAGTGCCTCAATTTGATCCTTAGTAGGTAAATTGTTGGTGTTTTGCGATTCAGTCATGGTCCTGCTTGCGTAGGCCGAGTTTGATTGTTTAGGGTTCCTCCAATTGTTGTTTGCTCGTGACTCAGATCCGGTTGCTGGCTTACCATGCAACTTCCAATATTCCATTGCAGTATGTCCAGATTTCTTACAATAGTTCCAGTAGAGTTTATTTGCAGCTGACCGCTTGGCATTAGAAGTTGGGCCTTCGGAAGAGTTGAATGATCGTTTCATTAGTAAAGCCGATCCTTCAGCAGTCTTTGGTGTTGGACCAATCATTAGTTTTCGCCTGCTTTCCTCGTGCCTTACTTCAGAGAATACGGTTTTGAGGCTGGGAATGGGCTTCATACCCAACATCCGGCCCCTAACACCATCCAATTCAAAGTTCAATCCAATCAAGAATCTGAATACCCTTTTGGTTTCTGTCAGTTCCTTATATAATAACGCATCTGCTGTGCATGTCCAATTAATAGATTCAAATGCATCGATTTGTTGCCATGCGCACGTAAGCTGAGTGAAGTATTTGGTGACATTCATATCTCCTTGCTTGATCTCTTGCAATTGGGATTCAACCTCATATAATTCAGAGGTATTATCCTTCTTTGAGTACATTTCTTGGGCTGCTACCGAAATTTCATTTGTTGTTGAATACAGCAGGAAATCTTCACTGATGTCAGGGTCCATGGACCCAATGAGCCAGGACATAACCATGCTATTTTCAGCCTTCCAATTTTTGAACCGTGGGTCAGTAGTGGCCGGGGCAGTGATATTTCCAGTGATATAATCTTCTTTGCCCTTTCCTGCTATAAACATTTCCATGGCTCTTGACCAGGAGATATAGTTATAACCGGTTAATTTGTGTCTGGTTATTACCATTTGGATCCCATCATTGTGGGAGTTGGACCCTGCTCCGGCTTTGTTGCCTGGAGTGGAGATGTGCTCAATGGCACTAGTAGTTGATGACTCAGTGGCCATTTGTTGTGTGAGATTATGGTAGAGATGGGAAGAGTCTTTGTTTATCTCGGTTAGAGGCCGCCGGATGAGTTAACCGGAGGAGGTTGCTCGGCGGTTTAAGGGGGTGGATGCCTTGTAGGCTCTGATACCATGTAGAAATGGAGGCAATCGAATTTTATTGATTGACTTAAGAATATTTCTTACAACTAAAGTATACAAGGCTCCTCTATTTATAGATTGATGAGAGATCAATTCATCAATCTAATATTTGTATTTTTGGTAACTAATTTGATGAGATATATATTATCTCCTAACTATGGAAAACCAATATACTATTATTACTTCTATGCCTATCTTTGGTGACAAATATATTCCTACAATTATTGACTACTATAACTCTCTATCAATTATAATCATAACCTAATTAATACCCGGTACATTAATATCCGAGATCTGGATATTCCTACAACCTTGGATCATGATTCAGGAGTTTCTAATAACATGACACACAACAAAGACATTCTACTTCATTATGAGTTATTTGTTAATCCTAAAACAGTAAAGATGGCCAATGGAATATGCTTACAAGTGGTTGGTAAAGGTGTAGTAAAACTAACAAACTATGCCTCTACAATGTAATGCATGTTCCCCATCTCAGCTAAAATTTGAAATCAATAAGGAAAATAACACAAGATAACAGTTATTGTGCTTGTGTTTCACCCTCTCAGTGTTAGTTTCAAGAGAAAATTGCGAAGAAGATGATTGGCAACGCTAAAAAAAAAAACTAGACAGTCTCTTTATTTTGCAAGTTGAAGAGAAAGAACAGATCAGAAAACAAGATAACCTATCTAAGGCATATGCCTATTCTAGTATAGAATCAATTAAGGACCAGATTTTGTTAGGCCATAAGAAATTGAGATGTCCCAATTCTATATACTTGAAAATGCTTATACCATAAATGTTTATAAATCTTAACTTGAAGGATATCTTTTTTTTTTTTTTTTTTTCTTTTTCAAAAAAGAGGTATTTTATTTACAAGGCCCTCAGAAGGTGGAGGGAAAAACACCATTACATCGTGTCCACTCCTTTGTGTATTACTCGGCTATTCTACTTTCTTCCTGAATATGTTCATGGAGAAACCCATATCTACACATAATTGCCAATTTGTTTTTGACTTCTTCACTCCTCTCCATTCATTCACGTACAATCTCATCATTGTTTTGACATCCATGATCAGTTCCTCGGGTGTTCGTTTTACTGCCTCAAAACACCTCCCATTTCGTTCTCGCCACACCATGTATATCAGCGCTGCCAAGCTAAGTAGAAATATCTCCTTTTGGAAGGTGCTCCTCCACGGTTTCGGTTGTTTGGCAATCCAGTCCGTTCTCTTCATCCATTGTTCTGGTGCAGAGCTAAGGCCGCAATATGTCATGATATTTTTCCATATTCTTCGTGAGTACTTACATGTGAAGAATAGGTGTTCCCTTGTTTCTAGTAGTGTTCCACATAGGTAACATAGGTTGTTTTGCACAACCCCCCATTTGTGCAATCTGTCCAGGGTGGGTAGTCTCCCCCAATGCGCTAGCCAAGCAATAAACGCGTGTCTAGGAATGTGTCTCTTCCACCATACAGTTTCCATCCATTCCACCCTGGGCACCTCACCTTCCATCGATGCCACTGCATTTTTTAAGCTGAACACCCCCCCTGGCATCCACTGCAGTCTGTCATCTTCTGTGTTCAGGTCTGGTGGCACACCAAGCTTAGTTACAAATTCGCGGTACCTTGGGTCTAACCGTAATGTTTCTTTCTCCCACCTCCATTTCCTTCCTTCTATCAATTCCGCCAGCCTTGTATCCGGACCAATATGTAGGGTTTTTTGAATTTGTTGACACCCATCTAGGTCTTGCAGCACTCCTAGAGCATGCCATCTTGAGCAAAGAAAGGATGTGTTTCTGCCGTCCCCAATAATGCACACCGTCCGTTCACGCAGCAAGTCCCTTTGTTCCATCAGCTTTTTTACTAGCCATGAGTCATTTGTTTTTGGCCTATACGCCCATACTGTGCTTCCCTTCAGGATTACGTTGTGCATCCATTTCACCCACAGGGACTCTTTGAGGCAACAGCTGTTCCATAAGTTTTTCATCAAGTAGGCCTTGTTTAGGTGACTGAGGTTTGGAATATCCAGCCCACCTTTCCTTTTACTCAGACATATTCTGTCCCACCCAATCTTCACACCACCTTTGTGACCCACTTTCCCCTTCCATAGAAACTGAGACAGCATGCTTTCAATTTGCTTTAGGATTTTCTTTGGGAGCAAGTATATGCTTGACCAATATGCTTGAATGCTCAAGGCAACCGTTTTTATTAATTGCAATCGTCCTCCATACGTAAGGAAGTTGTTCCCCCATGCACTTATTTTGCCCTGAATTTTGTCCGTCAAGGCTTGACAGTCCACTGCTTTCAATCTAGATGCCACCAAGGGAACTCCCAGGTATCGGACTGGCAGTGTGCCTTGTTGTATGCCGCTAATTTCCTTCAGCTGTTGGGTATCACGGCATCCAGCAAAGTAAATTGAGCTTTTCTCATTGCTTGGGCATAGTCCCGACATCCTTCCAAACTGCTCCAGACACTCACGAATGTTTTTTAGGGTATCCCCATCTGCCTTGGCCAGAATAAATAAATCATCAGCAAAGATTAATGAGGAGACTTTTAACTTCTCGCATCTTGGATGGTACTTCATTCTTCCTTCACTATACCCTTTCTCCAACATCTTGCTGAGAACCTCCATCACAATGAGGAAGAGAAAGGGGGATATTGGATCCCCCTGTCTCAGCCCCCGTTTAGACGGGAAGAAGCCTACCAATTCTCCATTTATGTTAATAGAGAATGTCGCCGTAGTAATGCATTGCCACACCCATTCAACATATTTGTCCGGGAAGTTCATCTCCTTCAACACTCTAATCAGGAAGCCCCATCTCACCGTATCGTAGGCCTTCATGATGTCAATTTTGATTGCACACCGTGGTTTACCACCTTCAGCTTTGTACCCTTTCACGATGTCGTGCATCAACCAGATATTTTCCTGAATATATCGATCCTCAACGAAAGCCCCCTGGTTGCTACTGATGATACTGCTCAAGACTGATCTTAATCTCGTGGTTAACGTTTTCGTGATAATTTTGTACACTACATTGCAGCACGCGATAGGCCGGAAATCCTTGATTCTTACGGCATCTGGTTTCTTGGGGATTAGTGTGATAGCCGTTGCATTTATTGCTCTTGGCATTTGGTAGGTTTGAAAGAACCATTTTACCCCTTGGATCACTTCTTCCCCCACAATATCCCAGTTAAGTCTGAAAAATTCTGTTGTGAATCCATCCGGTCCGGGAGCCCGGTCCTCTTTCATGGAGAAAATTGCATTCTTAATCTCTTCATCCGTTACATCTTCTTCAAGCCTTTGTTTTTGGCTTGCAGTCAGCTCCCCCAGTCCCAGTCCCTCAAGTTTCACTGGAGTATAGTTCCCCTTTTCATCAAATAGCTCCTCGTAGAATTTCTGGATTTCTGCTTTCACATCTTGTATATCTTCTATCCACGTACCATCATCAGCTTGCAATCTTAATATACAGTTACGCATTTGGTGAGCTTTAAGCTTCCTGTGGAAGAATCTGGTATTTCTGTCCCCATCTTTGAGCCATCGTATACGTGCTCTCTCTTTGAAATATATCTCTTCCGCCGCTAGCATATCCGCATAATATTGCGTTTCATTCCTTTCTTCTTGCTGCAGTATAGGATTTTTGGGGTCTTGCAGAAGCTTTAGCTGTGTCCCTACGAGGGCTTGCCTTGCTTGTTCTACTCTCTGGGATATGTTACTCAGCCTTTCTTTCCTCATTTTGGTCAATGGTGCTTTCAGCCTTTTTAATTTCTCTTTCAGCCTCTTCAGTGGGTTAAGATTCCCAGCCACCTCATTATGCCATATGTCCTTTATTAAGGCTTTGGACCCCGTACACTTCATCATGTTCCTGCTAAAGCGAAAGGGCTTTGGCCCTCCCCCTTTCTCCGCCACAAACAATACAGCAGGGGCATGGTCTGACGTCAGACTACTTAGGAAGTCAAGTTGAAAAAACTTGAATTCGTTTTTCCAATCCTCTGATATCAAGGCCCGGTCAATTTTGGAGTAAATTCTGTCTTCCCCTCCCCTTCTATTACACCATGTATACAGCATTCCATGTCCTGGGACATCACATAAGTCTGCAGCTTCCAGACAGTCTTGGAATTCCTCTATTGCTTTACTGTCCGCAGGTCTACCCCCCAGTCTCTCCTCACTGTTTAGGGTTACATTGAAGTCCCCCATTAACACCCAAGGTTTCCTCGCCATCTTATGCCTTAACTGTTTGATGTGATCCCATAGGCTAGTTCTCTCCTCTCTTCGGTTCTCACCATATACTACTGATAGGATAAAGGTTTGTTGCGTATTAGTGATTGTAATCTCCGTAGTCAGGCATTGAGGATGATCCTCTCGAATCACCCCTTGCATTTTAGCCTGGTTCCACCCACACCATATTCTTGGGATCACCCCACTTGCGGTATTATGTACATACTGCCATCCTGGGAACACTTTTTTCGCTATTTTCCCAATTTTATTTAATCTAACTTTCGTCTCTACAAGCCCTATAACATCAATATGATTCCGAGTAATATATTGTCTAACCTCATGTTGTTTCACAGGGTCATTGAGGCCCCTGACATTCCAGCTTGATATTTTCATATGAAATTGTTATAGTGTCGCTTCTTCCTCCCCCTCTTCTTTTTCTGCATTCCTCCTTTCTTACAGGTTTTCAGGGGGTTTTGATGCATTTCCTCATCCCCTTTGATGTCATTTTTCTCTTCGCTTTCATCCTGAGATTCGGATTCAAAGCTATCTGTAGCCTCAGTTTTCCCCATCTGCCCTTGTTGCTGCTCATTTTCTCCTTCAGTCCCACATATACTTTCATCATCATGTTTTGAGCATTCTGGTGCAGCTGGGGGGTTGGAAGTCACCCTTGCAGACCCCCCAACCACCACCTGCCACTTCCCCCCGACAGGTGTGAGGGCAGTCATCTGAGTAGGCGACTCCAGCCCCACTGGCTCACTAGCTCTCCCCTCTACCTTTCCCAACTGTTCAGTTTCACCATTCTCCTCTTTATCATTCCTACTTGTCTTATATCTACCAGGCATGATGCTATTATTTTCCCCTAGTAGGAAGCTTCTCCCCGTGGCTTTATATTCAGCTTTTCTCTCCTTGGTTTTTTCTCGAACATGTTTCGGACAGTTTGACAAGGCATGCCCAAACACCTTACATTCACTACATTGGCTTGGAATCCATTCAATTTGAACCACTTGCTCCACCAGTTCGTCTCTCTCATTCATAAACTTGATACCTTCTGGTATTTGTGTCCCAGCTTCTACTTCCACACACACCCGTGCAAAGGCAAGTCGTTCCTGATCCATTGTACACTGATCCGCATAGAGAGGGTTACCAATTGCACTTGTTATCTTCTCCAGAGCTTCTGCCTCATAATACTGGATTCCCAGCCCAGGCAATCTTATCCATACTGGCACAGTTCTGGCCTCCTCTTTCCGAACATTCCGACCTTCTTCCCATGGCTTCATCAGAAACATCTTGTTACCGAATGTAACAGGAGATGCTTCCAGTGCATCTTTTAAGCTTTCTTCATTTTGGAACCTGAGAATGAACATCCCCCCGTGCAGTCGCTGCAGTTCCATCAGACCTCGTGACCCCCATCGTGCATCCGTAAAGCTTTTCATAGCCTTGTATGGTACGTCTAATCCCAGCACATAGCCAACCGCGGAGTATTTCCACTTTTCTACCGTCTTCGCAACATCCGCTGGTTGTATTTTTGGTATGATCCTGCCTTCAACTTCCGTCATCGGTTGGAATCGCAAGCCCCGCACCTTCGATTTTGTTTCCACCGATTTCGCCAATCTCCTTGCCCAGCTCATCTCGCATGCAGGTATTTCCACTTCGCCATTGCTTGTACTCCCTCGCTTCCCATCCACTGGCATCCCCGGCGCGGTGATCATTCGCTCAGCCGCGCTAATTTTCCCCTCCGATGTAATTCCCGGCGTATTCTTTTTAGAGAGAGAATGTGGAGAGAGAGTCATCTAGAGAGAGAACTTGAAGGATATCTGTTGTGAAGTTTGTCATCTTGCTAAACACACGAAAACTATCCTATCAAGGTGTATAAATCAATAGTATCATTTAACTTGGTACGTAATGATATATAGAGACCTTGTAAGATTGCTAACATTAATTAAACAAGATGATTTATTACATTTGTTGATGACAACACAATGGTAACCTGGGTATGCCTAATGAAACATATGTCTGAAGTAGGACACATCTTCAAGCCCTTTTCAACTTAATTAGAATCAGTTTGGGGTCTTCATCTAGACCTTAATATCATACAATGGGGCTAAATATTTAGAAAAAACAATGAGAGAGTTTATAAATAAAATCGGGATATATCATCAGATTTTTTGTATATATAATGCACACAAAATGGAGTAGCTGAGAGGAAAAATAGACATTTGTTAGAAGTAACTAGGACAATTATGTTTTCAAGGAATGTTCTCGAGTTTTATTATGGAGAAGTAGTTCTTACCGCTACTTATTTGATTAACAGAATGCCTTCTAGAGTATTATCTTATAGAACTCCTAAACAGGTTTTGTTGAATACTTTCCTAATACTAATCTATTATTGTTCAACCTTTTTAGTTGTTTGGATGCAATGCATATGTCCATGTACAGCCTCGCTTGAGAAGTAAACTGGACCATAAATCAATCATATGTATCTTCCTTAGGTATTCTAGTACCCAGAAAGGATACAAATGTTGTTGTCTTATCACTAAGAACTAAGAAGATGTTTGTAATCTTTAAATGTCACATTTGATGAGGAACGTGCATCTATTCAAAGACTCCTAGAATAGAGAATATTATACGTGATCAAGAGAGTTTCTGAAGTATCATTGATGTAGTGAGATCACCATCAGTAAGGACTGATCCTCACACAAAAGAGAATTTAGAAAATAGTTGTAAGAGATGATACTAGAAGTGTTGAGACAACAAAAACTACATCAAGAATAAATCTTCCTGTAACTAGAGTTTATACTAGGAGAGACACACAAATAAGTAATGATCAACCAACCACAGGAACAGAGGATTACTCTGAACCAGAGCCTTCTCCAAACAATAGGCCAATAGCACTATAAAGGGTGTAAGAGAATGGATTAACACATACTCTGTACAACTGTTTGACATATGAAAGGCTTAGTTCACAATTTAAAGCCTTTACAATCTCTTTAAACAACCAGAGTATACCAAAAGATGTCCAAGAAGCATTCAGTATGCCTCACTGGAAGGTTATTGTGCATGAGGAAATGAAAGGTTCCTTAAGAATGAAACATGGGAACTGATATCTATCTCTAAAGACATTAATCCAGTAGGATGTAACTGGTGGTACAATAAATAGGTATAAAGTAGGACTAGTGGCAAAGGGATTTAAACAGATATATGGGATTGACAATTTAAAGACATTAGCACCTGTAGCAAAGTTGAACACTGTCAGAAAAAAAATTCATTTACTGTTAACATGGATTAGGAATAATTCCAATTAGATGTTAAAAATGCATTTCCAAATTGAGACTTATAAAAAGTGTTTACGGATACTTTATAAATAACACTAATAAACATATTATGTATACTAAAAAGGTCTCTATATGGTCTTAAACAATCAAGCATGGTTTAGGAGATTTAGAAAGATTGCCTTTAAACATGGCTTTAAACAAACTCAAATTGATCACACACTATTCACTCAAGGTACTGGAACAGAAAGAATAACTGTCCCTATTGTTTATGTTGATGATATAATACTCACTGGAAATGATTTACAAGGAATAAAACAAATAAAGAAAGAGCTGACTAGAGAGTTTGAACTTAAAGACTTTGAGAAACTAAAAGATTTCTTAAGGATGGAGGTACGAAAAACACAAACTAACATAAGTATAGCACAAAGAAAATATATCCTAGATTTGTTGTAGGATACAGGTATGCTTGGTTGTAAGAGAATACTCACACCAGTTGAACCAAGGCACAAACCAAATAAACAGTGGGATAAACTTTTGCGGTATATGTTGTTGTTGATACAAGGCCTGACATATGCTATTCAGTTAGTTTGTAAGTCAATTTACGCATGATCCTACTAATGAACACCTCAAGGCTTCTATAAGAATTCTCATGCACTTAAAGATAGCATCTGGACAAGGTTTATCTTTCAAAAAAAATGAAAAAGTGTTCACAAATGCATGCAGGGCAAGATCAAAGACAGATATGAGGAATTACAAAAAAGACAGATATGAGGTCAACTACTGGATATGGAACTTATGTAAGGGGGAATTTAGTTACTTGGAAAAGCAAAAAAAAATCCAGTTGTTTCAAGAAGCAATGTAGAGCCAAACTCAAGGCACAGGCATGTCGGTAAGGAAAATTATGAAAGAACTGGGCCTGACTGTATCACTTCCAAATCAGGATTTGTTGTAATAATATCTTTGCTAACAACATGGTTAAGAATCTTGTTTAACATGACAAGTTCAGGCAAATGGAAATTGACAAACACTTTATAAGGGAGAAGATTGAAACCAAGGTTATCAGAATTGATCATGTTTCCTCAAGGAATCAAGTAGCAGACATTTTTATTAAGCTAGCCATTAAACAAGTGTTCCAAACTTTAGTTGCCAAGCTAAATTGTATAAACATATACACCAAGCTTGAGGGAGAGTGTAAAAATCCATGGTAAAATACACTTGTACACATCCTTATACGTACACAAAATTTATACACATGAACTCACAGAGAATACACACTTGTATAGCTAATATATCTAGTATAAGTCATCTATTTGATGATTGGATCAATAGAGTCGTTGGAGCAGGATTATAGTCGTTGGCAGTGTGTAGCATACTCTAACTGCAGTTTACAGCCCCTATAAAAGAAGATAACCTTGTAATTTATACTTAGATTGATGAATAATAAATTTTCAACTGTCTACAATGCCTTGAAAACTTAAAATCTACCTTACACCTGAAATTTGAAGGAACATGGTGCAGGTGTCGCAGGCAACTAGTAAGACGAGGTAAGAAAAGCAAAAGCCTCATTTTCTTTAAGTATCTGTCAAGGTCACAGGATGAATCGAGAATAATGCTGAACAATGTCCTTTACACAGGAAAATTTTTGAGACACCAACAGCAATTGGTTCACAGTTTTCACTGGTTAATGGACATCCTTCTCGAAATCCTTAAGCAAAACAATGAACATAACATTGGACTCGACTGTGTAGTACACAGTTCCATGTTACTGTCCATCTGTCATCAACACATGTGACTTTAAGTTTCTGCTTATATGGGCAAGCAAGAAACCACTTCAAAAATTTCGTGAAGGCTTTAAAACTTTTTGCTTGTATACTTTCTAGAAAATGTATGATACAGTGTCTAAGAATAAACTTAACTGAAATTCACTTAGCTGACCAAGAATAGCTGTTACACTCAACTTCCGTTACGGGTTTTATTAAGATGTGGTAATAAGATATAAGATGTGCATATGTGCTACTTTAAAGTAATTTTGGAACTAACAAAGCAACTTAATAAGTATAGGCTAAGGAACTTTGAATAGAAGAATTAGTACAACTTTATTTAGGGAATTAAAAAAAAAGAGAGAGCAAGGTTGAAGTTGTAATTTCACATCCTACCCCCACTACCCCATCCGGCCTCTCCTCTTCTTATATATCAAATTTTCTTTCAATTTCTATTTTCTCCTCTTAGCATGCCTTACACTAACAAGACCTACCCACTCAAGTTTCATGCAAATGCTTTTCTCTTCCACTATCTCCCTCATCCAAGAAATGCTCATCATTACCTTCCCACCACTCCATCCGACCAAGGCTCCCTCTAAGCCATAAAATACATTTCAATTTGTTTCCTTCCTTCATTCTACACTTAGTAATCTCATGCATCACAATTTTCCATCACCCTCTTCTCTCTCCTTTCTCTCTCAACAAAACCAAGTCTTCCTTCTCCCATCATCTTCAACCGAGAACAACAAAGCCAAGGGAAGAACTCTTACCATTTTCAAGAGAGAAACAAGTATGCATGCACCCAAATCCATAAGATAATCACTATATCGCTCCTCTTTGCACCTATAGCATCCTCTATATTTCACATGATATCCAAATTACCTCCATTCTTAGGCCATAACCGAGAGCCTCCATAAGAGAGGAAGAAGGAGTAATATTAGTGGAACAAGTAGGAGCATTCAAGCCATTCAAGGTGAGAACCAATTGGAATTGATACTAGTACATTTTCAACTCTCATTTTCTTTCTAAAAGGACTAATCTTTCTTCCTTTGGGCCATCAAGGCCGTGACTACCAACCAAGAAGCTAAAAAAGAAGTCTTTCACCCCTTAGAGTAAGGTTCAAGCTACAAATGCATGTATTCTTCCTAGTTTCTTCAAGGAAATTGAAAATGAAGTTTAGTATGCTCACCATTAACTATTGGATCATGCATGCAACTAAAATTATGGTCTCCAAGTGTGTGGACATTAGAGAAGACTTGCATGTTAAAATTGTTGATGCTTGTGTTCTTTTATTGAGTGAAACTATCAAGTGTGCTTAGAATACTACTCTAATCTAACATGCAAGATGGAATTTAGTCACCAATAGGCCATTTAGACCGTGCATGTCAAGAAGAAGACGTCTTTACCATTATCTCTACATTATGCTGCAAAGTGGTGGACATATGAGCACATTATGCTAATAAGTGTGATAATCATCTCTCTTGTCATTTTAATACATGCATGCCAATTCTTACATATTCATATGTAGCAGAAGAGATTTCTCATGAAAATAGAAAAATGGTAATCTTATTATGATGAAAAATTATTTATTCCAACATGCATGTATATCAAGATGCTATCTTGAACATCATCCATGTTAGCATCATTATTTTCCTTTTCATATGGGACGGCCATGACCCCCCCCTTCATAGTCCATGAATTCATCACCATCATCATGATGTGTATTTTGATGATCATGGTCTTAGAAAGGAGAAATGACATAGATATCTCTATTTTTAGCTTCATATATCGCATGTCATGAGTAGCATGATCATCATCATAAGATGTTACATCTAGATTCTTGCATGTCACTTTTAGTATGGTCATCATCATACATGTCATTTTGTGAGCAGTACCATAGGTGTATGATATGACTTGAACATGCCATCATTAGTATGTGATATACACTATGGTCAACATTAGCATCAAGTTTGATTATTTGTGTAGAAGAGCATTATTGGAAATACCCCTCCCCCTAATTTCGGTGGTAGGCATAAAATAGGTAAGATAAATGCACAATTTAATATTGAAGTATATTTTGTAACTATGATATGCAATAAAAAGGAAAATGGCCATAAGTGCCACAAGAACATAATGTGAAAATTCAAACCTTGGACCACACTAATTTCGGCCCAAAAGCCTTTTTGGTATTTAGACTCACCAAGTCCAAACATAAATTAATTCCCATGAGACCATAATATCAGCATAAGTTATAAATGTCTAAGACAATTAAGGTCCAATGAAATTTTACAAGAAAAGAATGAACAAAGTTAAATAGGAGCAAGAGGGCCTCTCGGCCCTAAGCCCAAATTTTCGGCCATTGTATATAATTGAGATAACTTTGGACCTATCATGTAAATATGTATTAAGTATGTCATAAGACTAGTTAAATGGTAATACGTTATAGCTTGAATGTCCAACATTATAAATATGAAAATTCTTCAAGTCATGATATACGGCCCAAAAGACATAACTCATTCCAAAACGATTATGCAATTATCACAAGGGACTAACTCTCTTAATCAGAAGAACTAATTACATATATATGATATTATACGACACAAGAAAGGCAAATTAGCCAACCAACGAATTAAATTAATTCTATACATGCTCACTTATGCACTAATAAGAATTTGGCCCAATAAATAAATAATCATGAAGA
Organism: Eustoma russellianum; assembly: GCA_036186865.1. NCBI lineage: Eukaryota > Viridiplantae > Streptophyta > Magnoliopsida > Gentianales > Gentianaceae > Eustoma > Eustoma russellianum. The sequence continues at coordinate 16,111,116 of AP025071.1, forward strand.
TACTTACCAAAAGAGGTCCATACCACACATATTGTCCTCATGTTTTCTGTACAACAAAGCATGTTTACGAATCTGAACTCTGCATGAAATGTTTTAAGTCTACATGATTTAAAAAGAATTCGTACCGCAAGACGAATGATTCCATACGACTTATGCATGTATCCATAGGTGAGTGTAACACCTTGTCTGGGACAAGGGCTCTCTACCTATCTTTATACGCATGATATGCAGGCTGAGTGTAACACCTTGCCCGGGGTAAGGGTTCTCTGCCTTTTCTGTTACGTTTACGACGTTCATTATGGAGAGTTGTCTGATGTCTGGTCCTGGGGGAGGATGTCAGGGGCAAAAAACGTTAGGGCAGAGTGTAACACCGCGTTAGGGACTCGGGTTCCCTGCTATAACGTGTCACCGTTAGTCCTATGTACGTATGATATAACACCGTGGTTGGACCATCGGGATTCATAGACGGTACTTGTGGCTATTCGGAAAATCATTCGGTATGTCGTGAGTACCATTCTTATGTTATGCAAAGTGTTATAGCCACCCATGTCATTTCATGTTTATGCAAGTATGAAATGAAATGATTTTTTTTTTCAAAAAGTTTCACGATGCATACATCACGATCATGTCTCAAGTACCACCCGAATAACTCTAAATCACGAATCTTGAAAACAAGACAAGTATGATTACAGAATAACAAGAACAATCCAAGGAAGATCGCACACAAGAACGAGGTAACTAAGAGCTAATACAAGTTTGTTTAGCAGTAAAGTATGTCCCATTTATGATGATTTCAATCTGTGATAGTAATGCATGGCATGATATCTACTTTATTATTTCCGCAATTACACCATGCTTTATTTTCCAACATTTACTTTATGCTTTACTATTCCTGTCTACATTGAGCATTATGATATTTGGGTCACATCATACTGTACCACCCACAACTCCGGCCCCCATGTATGATCCACTTGACGAACCTAGGTGGAACTACTTGCTGAGCGATTCGTTATCGCTCACCCCTTTATTTCACCAGGCAGATCCACCGGACCCTGAACCAGAGTTCATTGAAAACGAGCCCAGAGACTAGACGTATGGAGCTGATCAGTAGTTGGCTACGATCTCTTTTGCATTTTGGGATATTCAGCTCTGTATTTTGATATTTTGTATTATGGATGTATCTATGACACTTATGCGGATGTATTAGGATGTACTCATGTTGACGTTTATTTCTGTGTATGTTATTTCGTTTCCGCTTATCGATACATGTTATTACGATTTGTACATGTATGAGGACGTCGCCTTGTACTTCTCGTAGTAGAGTACGGCGGGTGCACCGTGCCGAGACCCTAGTCCCGGGCGGGACGCTACAATAGCACTTTCCATTGCCACGATGATGGGCTGATATAATGTACCTATGTTCCATTTGTTGCTGAATGGCCCAAGTTATGAAACTGCCCACCACTAACATCAACATTTATACCCTATCGATACTACAGCAAACATGTCGAAGAAAGCAAATAGTTAGATGCTTCCGTATCAAGTTGCCAGACACCATTCTGTCTTACAATTAATCTCACCGTCAGCTGGATTATTAGTCTCCACCGAAATCATAGTTCAAATCACTAATTCGCATGATTTTGTTTGCTTCCCTATAGGAACTCCACTAATACATTGACTGAATGAAGGAAGCAATAAGTTTCAACTCTCCCTTGTCCCCTTGCAGCAGCAGCAACAACGAAAAAAAAAGATGAAAAAAAAATCAAATTTAGATCTCCTTCTAGGAGATAACCAGGTGGATGATCGTGCACAAGTCGTGATGAGCTTTTGCAAGGGATGGTTGATGAGATTTTTAAGCTTAGATGTGTGCTCAATCATTTTCAATAAAACGGATTAAAAGTAACTAGAATGTGCTTCGCACCTATTTTCACTTGAAGCCAAGCGATCAAGCAATTCATTTAGCTCCTTTAATGTTAGTTCACCAGAAGCCATACCTTGTCTTCTCTGCATCACCTGCTTGTAACCACAAGACAATATTTAGGAAGCGATTAGAAACAAAAAGGCACGAAATGCGTAGTTGTGAAATACAACAAACAATAATTTAAAGTATAGATACTAAATACCTAAAACAACAGCAGCTTTTTGTCAATTCCTCCATCTTTCTTTAATATCAATCTTAAATACCTAAAACTCTCACTAAAATGAATCTCTTAGTCTCCTAATTTCACACAAGATTCCAAGGTCATTCTTTTGTTGCTAAAATTAAATTTTACATACTCTATCTTCTTTCGACTAAATTTGAAGTCTTTTTCTTCTAGCGTCTCCCGCCAATATTCCAGCGTAACATTGACCCCTAGTCTCATCTACAAACACAATGTCATATGCAAATAACATGCTCTATGAAACTATTTCTTGAATATGTCGAGTAAGCTCATCTATGACTAAAGCAAATACGTAGAGACTTAATGTAGATATTTTGTGTGTGTATATATTGTAATACAGAACTCTCAGTTTAGTCTTCTTGAAGTCCTTACGCTTATCATCACGTTCTCATATATGTGCTTAATAATTTTTATATATGCTACTCTAACATTTCTTTTCAAGCACCCTCCACATGATCTCTCGTGGAACTTTATCACATGTTTTTTCCAAGTCAATAAAAATCGTATGCAAATCCTTCTTCTTCTCTAAATATATCTCTATCAATCTTTTTAAGAGATGAATAGACTCCATTGTTGATTTTTCAGGCATAAATCCAAATTTATTTTCAGATACACTAGTCTCTTTGTGAAGCCTTTTCTAAATCACTTGCTTTCAGAACTTGATTGTGTAGCCCCCAATTTTAATTTGTTTCTTTGCCAATTTTCCACAACAGTGTTATTTTAAATACAATTCGTCCACTATGAAAACATGCCAATTAGGATTGATAGCGCCATCACTGTTGAAGACTTACAGCAAAGAACTTCGAAGTGCAATTCTTTTCTACAAAACCAAGCAAGAAAAGGAATTTACATATTGTAACGGGTCAAGGTATCGACAACATCACGAGAGTAAAGAAAAAGTATTCATAAGATGAACTTCGAAACATTACCATAATGCCAAACATGCAGCAGCAGCACGTTACACAAAGCTTTTAAAGAAACTATATACGTCTAGTAAACACCACATTCTACTAATTTAAATCTTGTTTAACAAAAAGATTGACAGAAAACAATCCTCTGAGGTGTCCCATCTACTAGTTAAAAGAACCTGCTTAGGCTTACCAAACTCTAAGCCTCCAAAAAATCCTTCCTTTATATCCGTTAGTGCAATTCCCAATAGGAAATTCAAAATCAAATGCGGTAAAGGCAAAAAGGGAAAAAAGGTAAATGAAAAACAGCATCTAACAGAGAATGAAAGGAAAACTAATACATCAAAAAATTTACATTAGTTAAATGGCAAAACAAGAAAGCAAAAAAACTGCAGGATACATTCATACCTCGTAGGCAATGAGAGAGAAATTTCCTGCACTATAGCCACTTTTGGGGCCACCTTTCCGCCAGTTGAGGAGGAGTTGGGCGTCAGGGGAATCACGAGACATGCCAAGGGCATCGATCAGAGAAACGGCCAAAGCATGCTCCTTAAGCCCGTAAGAACCACGCTCACGGTCAAGCGCCGGCAATATCAGGCGGATGGCGCTGAAGTAATCGCCAGGTTTTCGACAATATGCGTCAAGGAACTTGCGGAACTTGGAGCGCTTCTTCGCTGAGGATTTGCTCTTCTGCATCCAACTGAAGAGACTAGCCATGACGCTGAATTTGATGCCCGATTCTTCATTTGGAGACATTTCCTTCTGCTCCTCTGGTTGAATTCTACAACGGTTGAAGTGGTTAGATGTAGCTATATGTAAGCGGTGGAGTTTGAAATGGCTTCCCGGACGCTCTGCACTTCTTTTTCTATTTAGAAAAAAAAGGGTAATATCCTATCATATTTTCTACCCTTTTCTATACATTATGACACAGAATAACATTATGACACATTAAAAAATAGTTACATTTTGCAGTCTGTCATTAAAGGAGGATATCGACTTATCCTCTGAAACGGGTTATTAAAAAATAATATTAATAATTACTTTTCCCCCTTAATATTTGACATAATTTTCAAAAACCTCTTATGTTTGAAAATACCCATTTATGTTTGAGAGATTATTTTTCTCATTTGAGTAATTGGATTACACCATTAATTTTAATTGATTTCGAATTTATGATAATACTTCTCAATCTGAATTGACAATTGTGAGCTTATTAGAGAGGTTTTTTCCTTTATTTTTCATAAAGAAAACACTTCTTCTCCATTTTTTTCTCTTCCCCACCACTGCGGCACAATCGCATCCCATTCCGTGACCTCCTCCTCCCTCCTGTCATCTTCTCATCCTCCTCCATTGCGTTTCCCCTTTTGTCAATTTTTTTTGACGATAACAAAACTATCAACTCAAATAACGACAAGAATAATCAATCTGGTCCATCACAGTCAACGTTGTTTGACATTATAAAAACACAGAGGCCTTAGGTTTACATTAAGTGTGCGGGTCTCAAAGCACAGACAAATCGACACCGTCCAAGAGACGCAAGATGCCCCCGACTTCGACAAGGATCTCATGTCATCATAATTAAAACTCGTCTAGGGAAGTTGAAGGTTGAGCAAGTCAGCCGCAAGCGTCACTTCAGCTCAGTCTCACCTCTTACCTCGACATTAATGCGCACCTCAGTCATGCCCCGCATGTCGTCATAGAGTCGGTGCCTCAACCTTGGCTGGTCAACTAGGTAAAACAAGCATTTGTCATGCAAGTTGCTTAGCCATACACCTCGACACATGCGCGACACATGGCGTTCATGCACCACCTAAACATGACACTTAGCACTCTTTCATAACTTCTCGGCATGTATTTGTTGAGAAAAAGGGGTTTGAGTGATTCACAAAATGCATGATTTAAATAAGGTGTGCTAAAGAAATGAATGACACATTTTATGACTTGATACATTTTTGTGACAAACTTGCCTTATATACTTTATATATAATGTTGCCATACTAACAAGCCGTGAAGCTTTAAAGCTTACATCAAATGGCAAACATTTGTTGTGTTTGAACTATTTTCATGTGCCTCCATTAATGAACTAAACTAGTTCATTAAGTGAAGTACTTAGTTAAATGAACTAAGTAGTTCATTAAATCGAGAAATATTTGGAGAAGGCACAAAGGCAACAAACATGGAAATAGAAAGTCTTCTCTCCTACTTTAAAGCACATGCCTATACATATTTTTGTAGGATCTGCAAGGCACCACTAGAAGGGGAGGTTGAATAGCTGGTGCGGAAAGTGTGGTTTTTAAAATTTGTTTAAAACTAAACAACTCAAATTCTGAAAACAGATTCTGTTTCCAGGACCAATTTTAAAACGTTTTTAAAACCAGGTTATAGGTCTCCAAAAATTCTGAAATTTTGAGAGAACTTAGCCTCAGATGTTATGAGAGTCCCCTAAAAATTTCAAATTAAAATTCAACCTTTAACCCCTTCAAAAACCGTTAGTGATCAGATTGCGCGAATCTGCCAGAAACGGTAGACGGTTTTGAAAAATTTATTCCTATTTGTGTGTAAGTCCAAATGCTCTGAAAATTTAACTACTAACTCCTTATATACTATATTTAAGTGGGTTGAAACAGTTTTGC